>OX456524.1:105294621-105894621 GCA_949748255.1 Eustalomyia histrio | reverse complement strand
GCGTAGCCCATTCACTCGTGTCTACTTTAACTAGTAAACCGTCAGCTACCTCCCTTTCCAGTTGTTTTTCCACAGCTTCCATCAACGGGAAAGGCACTCTTCTGGCACGAATAAATTTTGGTGTAACGTTTTGCTTTACATAAATACGAGTTTGTAAATCTTTAATTTTTCCGACAGATGGAGAAAATACGGTGGGGTATTTCTGTTTTAAATCATTTACTCGGAATTGTTCTATTTGATTAACCCATAAACTCTTATCTGTTGTTGAAAAAACTTTATTCCAATCTAAAGTAATTTGTCGTAGCCACTCTCTGCCACAGAGTGGTTTACGATTTGACCTTACTATGTACAACCTCACGTTTATATTTCTGTTGTTAATTTTTACCTTTACATAAACATAACCAACAACTGTTAATGGTTGTTCACAAAAACTACTTAGTTCCAAATCTGATTTATAAACTTTTGTACTAGGACCCACTATCTTTTTGGCATCTTTACAATTCATTAATGCAACTGGCGATCCTGAATCCAATTCATTAAGTTTCCATTTACCCTAAAATTATATAGAAATTTATCCCGCAGATTACAAAGATCCCCGATTGCCTCGATTTTGAAAAGATCTTCCACTGCACCACATGTTATTTCTTCAATTTGATTTAATTGTTGCTTTTTTTTTTTAAAGCACATTTTGCGAAGGTGTCCCTGTTTTTTACAATAGTGACATTTTTCTTTTATGTATTTACACTTATCTGCCAAATGTGAAGCACTGCCACATCGAAAACACTTGTTTGTTATTGTTTAATTCGCCGCAGTTTATTTTCTTCTTCTTTGTTTCTCCTTTTTTGTTCTTTTCAAACACTTTATTAACATAGCATTTGTCAATGTTTTTCTGCTGAAGCTCCTCCCCTCCTTTTTCAGCTAACTCATATGCGGTCGCCATATTAATAGCTTCTTCTATATTCAACGTTTTCTTTTTCAATAAACGATGTTGTATTTTGTTGTCCAACAATCCGAAAACGAATTGATTTCTCAAGGCTACATTTAAATGCGAACCAAAGTTACACCCGACCGCTAACCTACGTAATGCCACTGCAAATTCTGCACACGTTTCATCCGATTTTTGCTTACGCAAATTAAAACTGAAATTTTCCAATAACTCGTTAGGCTTTGGGTCGTAGTGTTCTTCCAATATTTGTACAATTTCAGTAAATTTCATATCCTCGGGCACCTTTGGAATAACCTTATCACACAAAATGTTATATGTTTGTGCTCCCACGAAATGAAGCAACAACCATGCTTAGCACTTTGGCATTCGTACAATTCCAATGCCGTTTTAAAACGTTTTACCCAACGCGACCACGTTGATTTTGTAGAATCAAAAGGCTCGAAACTAAAAAACGAAACCGCCTCTTTCACTGGCCTTTATCATCTTCGTTACCCATTTTAAACCGGCAATTTTTGTACTCTAAAAAGTTTTACCGCGTTAAAATATATAATTTCGTTTTTTATATCACACGTGAATTTTCCTTAGAACTCGTCGCCAAAATCTGTAATAACTGCACGTTTGATTCTGATCGTTTACTTCATACGACTGACATTTATTTATTCTTTCTTATTGCTATTTACATTGTATATTAATACTAATACATAGGTATGTATAACTGTTACGAAAATCTGCATGAATATGACAATATTAATTATATAATTACACCCTAACCGAGGACTAGCAAAGAAGGCTATCGGCTCGTTGTAGCGTAAACAGATCAGAGCCTTTGGTGGGATTCGAACCCACGACCCCCGCACTGATAAGATAGTTTTGGTTGCCAAATTTGCTTTATTGAAATTTAGTTAAGAAAAACTTGAAACAAAAGTTTAGCAAGTTTTAAGAACTTTTTTTTCTTAGCAAAATTCTAAAACTTATATATTTTTAATTTTTTATCAGACTCGAGATCATAATTTAATGTTACTAATGAATAGTAAACACAAATTTTTTTTTATTTAATGAAAAAATTTGTGAGAATCAGCGCTAGAGGGAAGTGCGCACACAAAACTCAAAATTTATTTCATATTGTTTTTAGATCTTGGTTACAAGATACCAACAAAAAGATCTTTTGTTCTGAGAAAATTGTATATTTGAAGGCATGACCTTGAAGTTATTTGAATATCTTTCTTTCCTTTTTCTTTTAATTTTAGTTAGTTTAAAATGTGTACATACCTCCAGAAATCTTCAACTGTATCAAAACTGGTTATTTCATTTTGCATATCTTCCCATGATTTTGAACGATCAGTTTCTAAATACCACAAAGTCCATGTATTCTGTAAAGGATGCTTCAACAAGTGTTCGGGACGAACTTCTTCTTGTTCTTTATTAACTGTTTCTTCTTTCGCTTCAGGACGGCCAGCTACTGGTGCTGGTTGAGCTGCTGCTGGAGGAGCATTCTCCTTAAGTGTGGAGGAAGAATTCTGAAAAGCAAAAAAAAAAAAAATTAAAAATTTTTATAAACTAAAAATTAAATTTGAGTTTATAATAATCTTACTTTAAAGAAATTTGGATTAGCAAAATTCTTTTTTCTGTGAAAGTCGCTTTGAAACATCATGATGAAAAAATTTAAACAAATAAATATGTGAGGGGGGGGGGGACACACGACAGAGATGAGAAATTGTGTTGTTAAAAGTATTTAAACAAATTTAAAACCCCTTAGAATAATTTAAGAGATTTTTTTTAAGGTGGGATATGGTAATGAATACAAACTCTTATTTAAAAAATTGTGTACAAACTAAAGAGAAAATACACGCAACAAAAAACGAGAGTATATAGAGATAGATATGTTATCCAGTATATAGGTTATTAGTATGACATATATATGATGATCGCACACACAAAACTCTTGTGGAACAAAAATATCTTCTCTATTGGAAATTAGACCAACAGTCAACGCTACTATGTAGTCAAACAAATGTTGTTTGGGGAAGGTATTAATCTCTTTTTGATTTCTTATGGTTTTAAAATTTTCTTTCTTTGGTATTTCAATTGAATTTATGTGATTGGCCTCGTTATTGGCTTGGAGCTTTTATTTATGTTTTGATATTCGGATGTTCAGTGGCAACTTGTTTCTTCTTTTCTATGCGAATCGATGATGATGATGTTTTACTTTAGCTTGGTATTCCTCAGTTTGTGTGATTTTCGTTGTTGTGCTGCTTTCTTGCTAAATTTTTGGTTTTCGTAGTTTCTTTTTGAGAGGTTTTAGAAGATTTTCCAAAATTTTATCTTTTTCGTGGCTATTTTATTTAATAAATACATATTTTTTCAATATTGGAAGACAATTTTTGTATAACAAAACGAACTGAAGTTAAACAAAATTTTTAATAAATAAAATGATTTTGTTTAAATTTTTCTATATTTTTTTTTACATTTGTCACAATTAATTCCAAGGTAGACTTGTTTGAAAAAATAAAATGTTTTTTTTTTTTTTTTTACAAAAACGATTTTGCTTTCGGAAAAGTACGAATCACATAGAATATGTAGTATAAGTAAATTGTTGTTTGTTGGATTTATATTCTATTTGTAAATTACAAACAAATTTAAGAAAATAGTACGCGTATGACGTTAAAAGTATGATGTATGTTTTGAAACTGAAATGAAATGTTTGTGAGCAAATAAAATACACGAGATTTAGCAGCGCATACGTACAGGCTACGTATATGGTAAGCAAAAGGCAAGTAATATACGATAGAGAAGATAACAAAGAATAAAATGTATAATAAATAATAATATACCCTCTGAGTAAGTATGGTTCAGTTTAGCACTGACTGGCTCTTTTTGGTTAGTTGCTTTATTTGTCTCTTTTTTATTTTGTTGTTTGTCAGCCAGTCTACCTGGTAAACGACCGACTGGTGGAGTTAAAATGAAAGTAAGTCGTTTTCGTTTTGTGTATTGCTTTACTGTTATTGACCGTTTATTTTTGCAATTGTGTGTTTTACAATAAATACACTGTATTGTCCAACCAGCAGCAGAGGAATGATGATCAGCGATCGAATTAAAATTTAGGTCCAAAATATTTTACTCAAAAACACGTTGTATGGCGAAAGCATTAAGAGGGTCAGGTCAATATGAAGTTTAGAGTATTTAAGTTATTTATTTTAGCAAAACCAGACCGGACAAATAGTACTTGGGGAACAATTGTCCCCAAACTCCAAATTCGGAGCTATAGTTAGTAAAACTGGTACTCATGTGGTATTCGAGGAAATAGTTCTGAAATGATTCTTGTACCAAAGGGGTTTATTTGTTGGAACATAGATTAAACCGATAGTTTCCTTTTATTAAGATAATTAGGTCAATTTAATATTTATTAATATTTTAATAATAATGGGTTTATAATTTCTAGTTACAATAAAAAATTTTAAAACTTTAATTATTATAACAAGCATGAAGCATTTGGTAGACAAGTTACCCGAGAGATATTACGGCGGGAAGCGTAACATTTAGCGTTGGCTTATGTCAAATTTATATGGGAATGACATGTCATCTTTGATAGCTTGCCACATAAACTCACCTAATATGTTCCATTTTTCATTTGGATGACAATCGATTCAATATTTACTGATTGCAGTAAAATCTAACACTTAAGTAGTTTCGGTTTTCGGGATTTCCAGATTTCAAAAGAGTTTGGCAGTACTTACGATTGAGTTACACATACTTATTTTAAGACCATTTAGCTTAAAATATTGTTTAAGTGATCTAAAAAGTACACTGAAGTCTCAAGGACCAGAATTTAAGCAATCGATCAAAATTATTGGCCAAACTGGTATAAATGAGACATTTACGAAACTACTTCAGGCCTCAGAACTAGTATCAGTTAATTTGCAATTCAATTGAATTTATAATAAAAATATTAGGTGTTTATTTGCAAACTCAGATTTTATTATTAAAAATAAATTTAAACAAAATGAGAATTTCCTAAAAATATTTAAATATAGCAGGGACTGAAACCCTGAAAAAAATTGATTCATGGTTCGGGTTAATCGAAATAAAAAGTTCTGGTTCGGGTCCGGGTTCGCGTTCAATATTTAAAAAAATACAAATGTTTATTAATTGGAAGTTTATTCATTTTTCAAAGAAATTTCCGTTTAGTTTTATAATTAATATATTTTTAAAGTTTTCTTCTTTTAAATTTGGTCTTTGTGGCGATAAAATGAATTTCAAGACTGAAAAGGCCCTCTCATTTGAAGAATTTGATTTTTAAGAACTTCTTCATCTTCTGAAGAATAAGATATTGGTTCTCTCATTCAATTCTCTTTCCATTTGAAAATTTTAATTGTTTTTTTTAGCATTTTCAACATCTTCAGGACTTAGCATTAACTTAAATCTGCTATCTAGATATAATGCTACAATCAAAAGAGGTTTTATCTTTTAATAATATTTAAATATAATTCTTGTGAAAATATTTTTGTTTTGTCATCTTTTGTCAGCTTTAATTTAATATTAAGCCAGATTCCATTAAAATCGCCTAAAGTCATCTGTTCTTGTAGTTTCAGCGTTAACAGGTGTAAAAACTTCTACGAATTCTTCACAAATATTCCAAATATTATCATTCATAGTTAATGCAGCATCCAGTATTTCCGAACAAAAAATTCTATATTCCAATAAGGCTTAACCATGTCATAACAGTAATTTCACCTCGTTTGACAGTCCAGTACGGCTTTTTTCAAGTTTATCTTTTGAGCTAGAGAAGAAGTTTTTGTTGTTCGCAATTTTCTACAAATAGCTCTGCATTGATCAACTATTTGCTTAAAAGCACTAGATATAGTGTCGAGCAAGGCAAACTGGAATGCAAGGAATGTAATGTTTTTTATGATTTTTCTATCAAACATTTCCCATCCCATGAACAGCAAGAATATTTTTTTTATATTTTTGAACCGGAACCTGGTTAAATTTTTGGCTGCAGCGGGTTCGGGTTCAGGTTCGGTTTCAGTCCCTGAAATTTAGTGACGGCCCAAAACAACAACGTGGCGTATTTTTTCATACAATCTGAAGCGTCGAGCGTTGCAGTTGTCAATAAACCAACTTAGTACGTTCATTTCTTAGTTTTTATTAAAATTATTTTTTTATACACACTGAGTGCCGTGTGTACCGTCAGCGGTGCAAACTTTACTTTGATTTGAGTGCCGCGTGTACCGCCGGCAGTGCACGCCATCTTATGAATTGAATTTAATATACATATTTTCTGCGGCATTACACTAAAGCGAATAAATATTATGTGATGGCACCTAGAGAAAGGCATTTTTTGACGGCACACAACAAATATACTTTTAATTTGTATGATGGCACTCAATGTGTTATTTATTTTTATTGTTAAAATTAAAATGGAAAAAATTGTGTTGTTTGTAAAGGAAGGAGACACTGTAGCGGAATTAATATCTACGGCACTATTTACACTAAAATAAATTTGAAAGTTTTCGCAGTTACCGCCGTGCTTCGTTATTTTTGGCGCTTTTGTCTCACAGCAACAATCGTTGTACGTCGCGTTCTTATTCTGGGCCGACACTTAGGGAACTTTTTAAACAGTCTCTACTATTAAATTAGCACACAACAACTGCTTCAAAATGATTATTTCGAGAACTATATAGTTATTAGTTGAAAAGCTAGTGTATTTAAAAATTAGTTCGGCCATTTGCTACTGGATATATCACAAATATCTTTATCTTTGTTTACTAATATATATAGGTGCAATTTTGAAATAATTCGAAATTGGGAAGGAGTGACGCTGTGGTGTGTATGTACCACGGGGAGGACGATGAGACTCTGAAGCACTTCCTTTGTTTTTGCCCAGCTTTCGCAAGGATTAGGGTAAGGCATTGGCAGGGAGACGTTATACCGTCTTTGGAGTGCTTGCGGGGGTTTGATTTGAGAAAACTGAAGGGATACCTGAGGAATACTGATTTCGGGTAGTTTTGAAGAGCGCACAACATGCCGATTCTCTGTCGTAGGCTTATGTCTTTCATTTTTTTGGGTGATCATGAAGGGCGAATGGCCCTTTCTATTTTCAACCTAACCTTAACACATCGGCAGAAAAATCAATAAAAAAAAAATACATACGATTTTTTGGAATCATCTGAAGATTGGAAGCTTCAGATGATACCTGTCAAAATTTAATGACAATTCGTTTATTAATGCACAAGTTACAACTGTTTTAATAATGCTACTTTTCCGCATTTGAAAACAATGGATTTGAAGCAATTTTATTCAAGCCAAAGCTTGGCCTGATAAGTGTTATTCGGACTCTGCTCCATCGAGACAAATAGTAGAAAAGTGGTTTGCTGACTTTGAACGTGTTCGTAAAAACACCGATGTCGCCGAACGCTCTGGTCGCCATAAAAGGTGGTGGTACCGGAAAACCATCAAAAGTTTACAAAATCGTTTTGGCAGACCTTAAAGTGAAGTTGCAGGAGAAAGCTGATACCCTAGAGATATCCCAGGAACGTGTCGGCTTTATTTTGCATTAATAATTGTCCATAAGATGTTTTCGAAATCTTCACCAAGACAATACGCCGTGTCACAAGTCGTTGGCTAGCTTGGCCAAATTGCACGAATTACACTTTAAATTACTTCCACACCCCTCCCAGCGATATTTAATTATTTTTAGACTTCAAAAAATGCTCGCTGTAAAGAGATTTGAACATATGACTGTCGAAACAGAGGCCTATTTTGAGGCCACATATTATTCCATTAAAAAAGGTATCGAAATGAATGAATGAATGGAAGACGTTGCAGTGATTGCATCGTTCTTAAGAGACTTGTTGATGAATAAAGTCGAATTTTGCTTAAAAATAGTTTTATTTAAATTGTTTATCTAAAAATAATACACTTATAAAAAATATTAAATTTACTTATTACGTGATTAGTTTTAGAAAATATATTAATATTGTTCTATATTATTGAACCTATATTCATTTAATCCTAATCAAGTTGAGTGGTTTTTAAGATATTCGCGAAATTAAAATTCAGGACGATCAGAGTTATCCTACAATCCAATTTAAAAGATCCAAAAGAAACGTTTTTAAAAACTTTTAATTTGGAAATAGTTTTTTTTATCTTTGATATTTATCGAAAATAATTGAAGCGATTCCTATTCATACTTTCATCATTCACCTGAAAATAAAGTCTGAGGTAAATGATGAAAAACAAAAGTATCACTTTTTCGGTCCTTGGAACTCTTCCTTTCGATTTATTAACTCAAGGTTGTTTAGTTCTGCATACACATGTTATATTCTTATTAATGTATTATCTCTTTCTTTCTTTAATGCCATTTAATTTTAAGACATTTCTTTCTTGTTTATTATTAATTTTCTGTTTATCAGTTATTGATCTTGTTATTTTTGTACATTTCTTATATATGTACAAATGTGTGATCCATAATATATTGTGTTAAATTTTTTTACTCTTTAATATTTTTTGTTTGATCGCAGTGCAATGCATTGAGTCATTACAGTTCAATATTGTCTGGTAAAGGCGTAGGCACGTAGCGATGACTTACATATTTTTATTTTATATTCAAAAAGAGAATATATTTTTTTAACTATTGCACTTAAATGCTTAAGAGAAATTATAGACCGTAATTTTTGTTAGGCAATAATTTAACAATATCATTAATTACAAAGCACAGTTGGGCCAATATTGTTATCATCATGATTACTTTATGGAATAATGGAAGGCCATTTTCATTACTTAAAAAAATATAATTTTAATGAAATTAATTTTCATATCCATTACTGTTTTGTGAT
Source organism: Eustalomyia histrio (assembly GCA_949748255.1). Taxonomy (NCBI): domain Eukaryota; kingdom Metazoa; phylum Arthropoda; class Insecta; order Diptera; family Anthomyiidae; genus Eustalomyia; species Eustalomyia histrio. The sequence continues at coordinate 105,885,840 of OX456524.1, read as the reverse complement.
CGGCATACTATAAATTCAAATCAAATCCCGAAAAATAAAAATTATTTACCATTGTATGAAAGGAATGGATATAAAAATCAATGTCTGATTACATTTACATAAAAAATGTAGTAACCGCTTTTCCTTACAACTAAATAGGATTATGCTAGGCTAATAAAAATTACAAACTAATTAAATGCTCCCAAGTTGGAAGCCCAACTCTGATTACAAGCGCATTTTTAAGCACAGTAAATGATTTTTCTTGTCAGAAAATTCACTCGAACATTATCGGACTTAAATCGTAATCATATTAAAGACAAAATAGCTGCTATATCTTAAAAAAAATTACATAATTTATTTTTTTTAAATGATTTTGGGATTATAAGTTTTTTTCCATTAATTGTTGAAGGTTATATCGGTCAAGTAGGCGCTGCCATTATTGACGATTTCGGTTTTTTTTGCCGAATTTTCCATCATTCTGGACAGAACTTCCGGCTATAAATAGCCGCACTCTTGTCGGATATTCTCTTGGGGAGCTTGACGAACCACGTAAAACCGTGATTTTAAAAAATCCTAAAGAAAAAGTGGGAGTCTGGCCACTGCAACCCGGAAACGGATCCTTCCGATTCGCAATCATGTTTCTTCAGTCCTTATTCATCAATTTGCTGCAATACAAATTCGTTGAGCAGTCACAGTAACAGTGTTACCCTCTTCGTTCTCGAAAAAATAAGACCCGATGACACCTCTGGCGTATATGGAGCACCATGCAGTGACTTTTTTTATGGAAGCAACACTCAGGAAATTCTTCCTATTTAGTGTGTTACTTTCTTTAAAAAGTGATAAGAGGAGTGATAAAATGTGGTGAAAGATGAAGGGCTTCAAATATAGCTACACTCTAATTGAGCGAGATGAAAACTCTTAGAACAGTTGGTGCCCGACATTTGATCCAGAGTTGGCGAAGTTGTTGAAACTTGAATATAAAATTGCAAAAATGCTGCAATTCGAAAAATTATTATATTTAAAAAAATCACTAAAATTTAGAAGTCGCCAAAACCGAAAATAACGCTAAAATTAAAAAAAATCGCCCAAATTAAAAAAAGGCCAAAATTGATAACTCTCGTACACGATTATTTTATTAAAAAAATTACTTTAATTGGAAATTAAAATATTTTATAAAAACACACAAAATAATTGTTTAATTTTTGTGAGCATTTAAAGCATACCAACAAAAATACAAAAGAAATTATCGATTACACAGAAAAAAAAATACAAATTTTTTTTTGTAATATTAAACATCTTCCGTAGAATATTTTTGTAAATACAAATATTTTTTTAAATTCACTAAAAATGAAATTTATAAAAAACTTTTTTTATTTTTTTTTAACTTCAATTTTTATTTTGAAAAATTTTTTTTATGAAAAATAACAATTTACAAACATTTGAAACAAAAAATGGTTAGAAATCAAATTTGAATTTTAACAAATATTTTTAATTACTTACAATTTTGTTATATTTCTTTCTGTGTATGTTCAGTTTAAAGTTTACATAGAAAGCAGCCACAAATGAGTGAGTTAAAGTGCAGTTTTTTAGCTAACGGCACATTGTGAAAATGAGGGTTGTTTAGTCAAGAGCACAGCACAGCTTCGAAGATTTAATTTATTAATTAAATTGAGCTTTAACAAATTAAATCGAAAATTACATATCATTGCATGGATTTAATTCCCATTTGGTCCCGTTCAATTTGTTAGGAAAGGAATTAAATCAATTGACACAGTTCGTTTTATCAAATCAAATGATTTTTTATAAATCGAATGGAATTTTTATAAATCGAACGAAATCGTTTAGCTGATTGATTTTTTTTACCGTTTACTGATTTAATATCGATCTTTACCGTTTATTGATTAAAAATCAAATTTATATCGTTCAGTTAATAAACATTGTTTGAACATTAAAAAAAAGAAATAATTTAGACATGCTAACTTATCTTAAAATAACCAAAGATTAATAATTAACCATAACTATGAACGTCTAATTTCTATGGAAATAACTCTGGTTATTTTTGGTAAAAAAATTAATATTTATCATTTTTTTTATATAGTGTAAACTCTGAAAATTATGCTATTTTTTTTAGCAGCAAAACTTTGAAATCCTTCATTGGCTGGTTTCGTAACCAATTTGAAAATCTCATGGTAAAATATTAAAATTGCCGTTATGAGATTTCAGATGTTTTTACACGTCGACTATCGAAAATGACATTGTATAGCTATTTATACTCAAATGAAACAAAACAATTTAATTTTTTATTCAAAATTATTAAAGTTTAATTTTATTTATAACATATTGTATATGATTTACTCCTGGTTTGTAAAAAGATATTTACCATTTCAAATATATTTATTAAACTGTTTTTTAATATGAATAAATTTGACGTTTATTTTTGGGTATGAAATGTGGTTTTGTGCGTTCGCAGTATTTTGGGCATTTTTATGTTTTGTGAGAAAATTTTTTGCTTACTCTCATTTTGCCAGACTTTACCCAAAATTACGTCGTACGGACCTATTATATCCGCAAAATTTAGTAAAAATTACTCAGTATCAAAATTACGGAGAGTACGACAAAATTTACTCTCAAACAGGAAAATATCCAAAAAAATGTACGCAAACGGAAAATTTGAAGAATAAGTAAAATTGTTAAAACAGCTGATTGTAACGGCAAATAAAAAATACAGCCGGTCAATATGGAAAATTAGAATAAAAATCGAAAATTAGATGTGAAGTGGTGCTCCAGGAACATTCCGGAATTCTGTCTTACTTCTTCCATCCTAAATAATCTGATATTTACATATTGTTTTTACTTATTATTTTAGTTTTCTCCGATCTTCTTGATTTGTGTAATATTTCTCTTCGAGCTAAAGATCTTTTATTTATAAAAAATTAATTATAAATATTTATCCCAATGTTTCGTCACCACGTTGGGATAAATAAATATTCATTATTAATTTTTTATAAATAAAAGATCTTTATCTCGAAGAGAAATATTGTTTTTATTTTTATAAAAAAATAATGTGTTTGAACAATTTCTTTGTTTTTCAATTATATTTATTCAATTAATCAGTTCCTTTTTTTTCTTACAAATTCTTACTAGAAAAATTTATCCATTAAGTTCTCTTCCATCGGTTTGTCATATTGTGACAAAATTTCTAAGTTCCAATTGGAATTGTCACAAAAAGGTGGTATTTAAGAAATATCAGAGCAAACTTTTCGCAAGTTTGTTTTTTCGGGCACCTCAGAAAAAAAAATAAAAAAATTTTACCTCTCGGGAATTAAATTATTTTTTTTGTTGAAAAAAATTTTTTTTTGGGATCATATTTTTGAGTGTCCGAAAAAGTAAACTTTTGCCTTATAGCGTGTCTCGTATAAATTAAATTCTGGAAAGTTCGAAATAATTAAATACATATTAAGCTAATTCTAAATGTATGCAATTGATGTTTTTAAGAAGACACCTTGATGATCGAAACACGAGCAGGCATTTCTGCCAATATTAATAAAAAAGAAAACTCGCAATTTTTTTTTTATATAAAAATCCACAAATACTTTGCACAAAAATGTCCACCTTTTTATATTCTAAAATTGTATGCAGTTGACTAGATCAGTAACATCAAATATAGTGCGGCGGAAGAGTAAAGGGGCACAAAACCATCCAACTTACACACATTGCTGCACTATTATGTATAAAATTCCACGACTTTTTTAGACGGCAAGCGAACGACCACCAGATAAATTATGATGTAAAAAATAATTACATACCTGTTCGTTTTCAGCCAAAACCATTGTGTTGTGTTAAAACAGTTACTGTTTTTACAATTAACACAAATTATACACTACTTTAATGTATAACAATTGAAGTTTTAGTAAAATTCTTTACGGTTCTCGCTTTTTTTCTATTAACAATTTTAATAGACGAAATTAATTTGACACATGTAGTAGAGTTGTAAAAGTATTGGGTTCTCTCAATACTGAACGTTTTTGTGGGTACTCAACACTCAAAAGTATTTTCTCAATACTTATAGAGATGTAAATTTTCCGTAGCAATAGGATTTCGTATAAAAGATACAACCCTGCAACATAACACCAAAAATACAACTGTTAAAACACAACTGTAAAGAGAAAATGTAACGAAATTTTGGGAAAATAATATAATTTATTTAAAACTAGAATTTTGACAATTGTTTGACGTTTAATAAAAGCGCGAGAACAAGTGATCACGTACATAATACATTTTTTTGTGTAAATGCTTGCACCTTTTCCTGAGCTACAAATTTATTTTTGACTGGTTTTTATAATACTGAATGCAAAATAGGCTAATGAAATCCTTTTTTTATTTCAAGTTTCCATATTATTATTTTGTATATTAAAATTTTTTGGAGACTTATTTAGCAATTTCTTGTATTGTCAAATCAAAATCTACAAAAATGTAGTGTAGATTTCAAAATAGATGTTTTATTGAGGTCTACTAAAAAAGTTTTAAAGAAAATTCACTATTAAACGAACAAAAGAAAGCAATATTTTTCAAGTTAACAAAAATAATTTACAACCGTGAAAAACTTTTTTTGAAAACTGCTTAAATACAACACTATGTTAACCGAATTATCGTACAGCTTTAATTTTTTAAGCCATGTAATTTACCAAAACAAAATTTTTAATTTAAGTTGAATCAATAATGTCAAGAGATACAAATTCGCTGAACCTCTGGAATAGTGCTTTTTAATTGGAAATGCAGTTGGTAGGCAATACCGCCGAAATACTGTTATCGATTTAAGCTCCTTTAACTCTACAGTTATCCTTAATATATCGTTATACCGACATAACTGAAATACTTTTATCCCTAAAATACTTTTACCGAAATTATCCAAAAATGCGTTATTTGTTCTGATTACCGCATTATTTCAGTTACCAACCATGGTAAAAACCCTAAATAGTGATTTTTAATGCTTATTTTTTTCAATTTTGTTTTAATTATGCATAATTAATGCAGAGAATATAATAAAAAACACAAACCAACAACAAAATTTATTTAGAATACCTTTAAAATAATAAAGACCTACAATAAATGTGGCCATACTTAAACAGAAAACACGTTTTTCTGGCAGCATTATTCAACATAAATCACGTGGCAACATTATAATTGTAAAAGAACTTGCGACATTTTCGCTGAAACATCAGCTATTTTTCCTACATTAACAAGTTATCAAGTGTTTCATGAAATGTAAAAATAAAATAAGAAAAAAACAAGTAAAAAAGGGCTAAATTCGGCTGTGCCGAATCTTTGAATACCCTCCACCAAAGGGGATGAAGATGATATACGTATATACTAAATTTGCATGAACTGTAATATGAATATGTTTTGTCAATTTATGTAACGAACTTTTGTTATTTAGTTTTAGCAATGTTATTTACAGAGGTCTGCTCTGTTAGCTACTTTAACATTGTTCATTTTTACGTAAACTTAGTTATCATAGTATGTAAGACAATAAATGTAATCGAACAATAAGAAGACTTAATAACATTTTTACTTACTTAACAGAAAAAAAATAGATACAGAAAAATTGTACAAATTTGTATGGAAAATTTAGAGGTACCTTCACATTTTCACTCATAACTTTTGAACCGCTTGACCGATTTTGCTCATTTTGAATACCAAACTGCTCGGGAGGATGTTCAATAATCTGGGTAAAAATAGGCACCCCCGCTTGCGTCTTCGCGTCGTGATCGTGATTTCAACAGACAGACAGACAGACGGACATCGCTAAATCGACTTAAAATTGCATAAGGATCACGAATATATATACTTTATGGGGTCTTAAACCTATATTTCGACATATTACAAACGGAATGACAAACTGATATATACCCTCACCATATATGGTGGAGGGTATAAAAATATATAAAAATGTAATAAAAGTGAAAGAAAATGAATAGAAATAAAGTTTATTTCATAATCTATAAGAAATTAATAAAATGACATAAGTAATTATTCAATAAAACATCTAAAAATTACCCTGAAGATGGGAAGAAAAAATCATTTAGTAAAGTTAGTGTTGTTGTGTGTGAAAAATACATGGTTGGCAAACAATACCTTTTCATTATAACGGTAGTTGTCATTTTAAAACAGCGATAGCAATAGTGACATGTGTCTTCAAATATCACGAGGTTTATTTCATAATATTACATGTTAAATTTTGTTATCGGTGTTTCGGTAGTTTAGCGTTATTATAACGGTAGTTGAAGATATTTCAAAATTGAACTGGTAAAATAGCGCAATAAACCCGGTTATTCAAAAAGACACTTGCCTTTACTGGAATGGCAATTTTAAAATTTTCATATTGGTCTTAAAGTAGCTGTGGTAGCCAACTACCGTTATTATGAAAAGGTATTGAATGCCAACCATGGAAAAATATAAAAGAAAAAATTAAAAAAAAAGAAAAAATAAAGTGGAAATTAAGAAATAAATTCACATTAAATAATTAAAACATAGGTAGAAATAAAATAAAGATTAAATTGTGTATACATAATTAATGATCGGTAAAATATCACAAAAAAATATTCACCATCTTTTTAGCCGGTTATACTAATAAAAAGGTAAATTTCATGTTACTTTTATGTTCGAAAAATCACGTATTTTATTTGTTAAATCAACCTTAACATGTATGTAAATTACCTATTGTAATGTAAGCAAATTGGGTATTTATAATTGAAAAAAAAAAACATAATAAAATCCATTTTTTGTTTAAGTAATATAAATTTATTAAAAAATTTCTTCTTACACGTCCCAAAAAACAATACTTTCCATTTACGTACCGCTTTCGGTATGTTGTAAGCCGAATCCAACTCCGTTTATGGTCCGTATACGGATCCTGAAAACTGATTTTAAGGAACATCGAAATTGATTCAAATCCGTTGAAATACCGTCAATAATAGACCGTTTACGGACCGATATATCGGGTGAAAAACGGAGTTGTCCGGTAAAAGTCCGTCAATGACAGATCGTTTACGGTCAAAGACGGACCGTTTACGGATACGTATTCGTTCCATTTTTCTCAACATAAACGGATTTGTGTAAATGCCTAAATTTTTAAATTTTGAATAACAAATTTTATTTATTTTTATTAATATTTATTTATAAGGATATTAAAAAAAAAAAATAACACTACTTTTACAAACTTAATTAAATGCTATATATGTACATCTCCAGCATAATTAACATTCAAAGGTCTTAACACCCAAAACAAGTTTGATAAGCGATAAATTTGGTATAGTTTACGAATGCTGTATTATGTATATTGGCCTCCTACAATGGGAGTACCAGCAATGGCTTTATTGATCGAAATAGCTTCTGTTGGTGGCAAGGCAACTCCTTTGTCAATAAGCTTTACAGGTGACAGGCAAATAGGTGAAATCACCCGTGGAATGATTAGCATCAGAACCGCCAAATATAATATAATGAGAATACGGGTTGCTTCCGCAAATATCTGAGCTTTAATATTTAAACCACCACATCGACAGATAAATATCCAGATAAACTGCCTGAATCATAACGGATGGCAAATTCGGTACCATTCTTTTGATATGAATTAGATTTTTTGTCATCATATTTATTGTGCTATAAACAGGCAATGTACCAGTGGAAATCGCACCATACCCAACAAACAATACGTTCCATTTATATACCATTTTCGGTCCGTCATAAACGAAATCCAACTCCGTTCACTTGCCGTTTTCTGGATCCATATACGGATTTTAAGGAACATCGAAACCGATTCGAATCCGTTGAAATAACGTCAATGACGGACCGTTCACGGACCGATATATCGGATGAAAAACGGAGTTGTCCGTTAAAAGTCCGTCAATGACGGACCGTTTACGGATCCGTATTCGTACCATTTTTTCAACAAAAAACTGGTTTGTGTAAATGTTTTATTTTAAATAAAATAACAAAACTTTTAAAAACTAAATACAGCAAATAAAAAATTACCATATTTATCTTCAGCACATTTAGCATCCATCAATCACTGCGGTTGTGGCCCATTAAAAATCATGGAAAAATAAAACAAAACTTTAATTTTGGTTTAAATGGTTGTATTCACAATGGTGTAGCACACAATGCAAATTTGCAAATTTTTTCACAAAATCTATTATAAACTTTCAGGTAATATTTTTATTTGCAAATCTGCATAAATTTGTACACATCATCCTAAAAACAGTTTTAAATTTCATAAATATTTACCTCATGGATATTCAAGAATTTGATTTTGATAACTAAACAAATCAAAAAGCAACGGAAGAAAAACTGATGAAAAATGATTTTCCGTATTTGACGGTACAGATACGGATACACAAAAACGGAGTCAAAACGTGTTGTTTTCGAGAATACAATTATACTGTTCGTTAATGTTCGGTTTACGTACAAGCTTTGACGGATACGTATTTTCGGGCCGAAAACGTACAGTAGAAGCCGGATTCATGAGTCCGTACGTGTCGGAGAGTCCGTAAAAATGTTTCTTGGGATAATATTGAGCATCAAAGTAAGTTGACAAAGGTTCAGGTGCTATGCCGCCAGAATGATATTTAAACGTATTTGTTGTAATTCCGTGCCCACTTCATGGAAATGTTGACGAACCGACTTGACGTTAGCAACGGGAACTGGAACTACGATCCTTAAATGTTTCATTTACGTACAAGCTTTGACGGACACTTTTTTTCGGACCGTAAACGTACAGTATAAGCCGGACTCATGAACCCATACGTGCCAGAGAGTCCGTAAAAATGTTTCTGGGGATGTTAAGTTTATTATTTATAAAAAATAAAAAAAAATATTTCTCTTTCTTTGAAGGGTTTTTTTTAGGAAAAAGCTCTCGGGATCTGAGGGTTTTCTAAAGAAAAAATCCCTTAGAATATGTAAGTTTCGCATGGAAAAAATCCCTTAGAATATGTAAGTTTTTCTAAAATAAAAACTCCCTGAATTTGAGGGAATCTAAGCGTTTTTCTATATGAAAAAGTCCTCAAAATCAAAGGGGTTTTCTATAGCAATATGTTGTCAGAATCGAATCACTTTCTATAGGAAAACTTCTTCATAATTTAAGGGTTTTTTGAAGTGAAAAGTCGTCAGAATCTGAACTCTAAAAGCCCTCAGGGGTTTTCTATAGGGAAAATTTCTCACGAGATGAGTGGTTTTTACACATTTTCTAATAGAGAAGTCTTCATAGCCAATTTACACTGCAAAGTTAATCTAGTAAAAAGTGTATTAACTTTTCAGTCTAAATGCAACATAATTTTTTCCAATAAATCACTTTTATTGTTACTCTTCTATTCTATTCTTCTATTTTTATTTGTAACATATATTGCTTTAAGGCAGTGTTTCCCAGCAGGGGACAGTTTAAATATTTTTGGGGGCAATGAACAAATTGTAGTTATTTATTAAAATTCCTTTCAAAGGTTAAATTTTTCGGGCACCCGTAAGGGTCGGGGACTCTGGGAACCGCTAGGTCCAAAAAACGAAACACGGCCAAATTGGCAAGCGTAACGATTTATTATTATGCCAGGATTCGAAATATATGTCAAGATTCACAAAATAGAATTCGGGCTAGGTCCATTTTAGTAAATTTTTTGTGAGCATAAAGGTGTGTTTTGCAAATCGTAATATATATGTATTTTGATAATCGCGGATTTTTTTTTAAGTTAAAATTATTTATTTTTTATATTAGTTATTATTAAAATAACTAACAAATGCAGTAAAAAGAACTGAAAAAATTTTACTTAAAATATTTTTAAACAACTGTCCAATATTAGTAAAAACTTTTTTCTTTCGATTACAAAAAAATATGTAATTGGTTTATCCTCATAGACGATTTTTTGTCAAAAATTTACCAAATGACAATTTTTTAAATAAAAAGAAAAAACAAAAGAGTCTTATATTTTTATAAAACTTTTAAGACTTGTGTGAAAATAGTACTTTTCTTTAGTAATTTTTAAAGAATTTCAGTTAAATAGAGAATAGGGAAAAGATGAAGGGCTTCAAATAAGAAAAACCATAATTGCGTGAGATGATAATTCTTAGAACTGTTGTTGTCCGCCATCTGATGAAGGCTTGACGTAGTTGTTGAAGCTTTTTAGTTAAACTTCGTTGGGTTTAACTGTTATGTATGTTAAATGGTGTGTGAGAGTTAAAAACTCATACAGATTATTTTTCTGTGTAACAGTCCAACGCGCTAACCATTACACCACAACGCCTCGCGAATTTGCAAGTTTTTATTTGTGTGTGGGAATTTTTGGGATCTTACACTAGATTTGGGCTTAGAAGTAAAAGTACAGTACTTTACATTAAAGTACCTTACAAAATAGGACCACATGGTTGCTTTCGTCACGAACATGTATTGGTGACAGCAAATGGTTTAAGTTTTGCCGTTTACAAAATACCTAGAAACAATTGGGCAATTCACAGCCGGTATTGTATATTGCATGTTGTATTGAAATACACATTACAAATATTTTGTTGTGAAAAGTCAGTTGTATTTTCATGTTGTAAAACGACAAATAGTAAAGAAGAAAAATAAAAATATTTATACATTTATAGAAACAAGAAGGAAAAATAAAATGCAAAATAAAGGTGAAAATGAAAAAACTGGCATTCACTTGAGACTGATATGTTATGATACACAATACAACATTTTAATAAACACAGCAAATGAAGTTGTAAATTTATATCAGATTTTTAAGTGTAAATTACCAACAACTATTTACACTATTGTAAAGTAATACCCCAACATAGCAAATGACCTGAGAAAAATATTATTATAAGCTTACAAACACAAGCCTTAAGCTTGAAAAAGACTTGAGAATATATTGAAAAAGGCTATCGTAACAATTTTAGAAAAATCAAAACGGAACCCTCGTGAAAATATTATGTGTTTATGATTAATATAAGCTTATTCTTGCAATTGTAGAATAAGCTTACAAAAATAATATTGCATTAACTTGGGTATAGAAAAGCTTATTTGACTCAATATATTTAAAAGCTTTTTTACATAATTGTAGAAAAAGCTTCACATATAATATATATTTTTTTTTAATTTTAAATATAAATAATAATAATTCATTTTAAATATAAAAAATAATAATTCATTTTAAATATAAATAATAATAATTAATTTTAACCATAAATAAAAATTATTATAAAAATAATTAAATTTAAAATGCAATTGAACGTTCACTTTATAAAATTTACAACCAAATTTACAGGCAAAACACGTTTGACAAATTTAAAAAAAAAAAGTAACGGCACTTGTGGTTCATTATAAGCGTAGAACAAAGACAACAAGACTAGAATGTTTTGAAAAATATTTCTATTTCAATCGTCATACTTCGTTGTTTATAAGCATACTTTAGAAAAAGTTATGTATGTTAATGTTTTCTCAAGCATTTTTAAATATTGCTTGTGAATTCACATTTTATAAACATTATTATAAACGAAATTAAGAAAAGCTTAAAACACACTATTTATAGAAGCTTATTCTCAAGTTGTATTGCAGTTTGATTGCTATATGGTATATTGGGACACGATACAACCGATACCAGAACAATTAACACGTTTGCGCCAGTTCATTCTAGCTAATGTCAAACAACAACAATACGTGTGAATGTATCCATATTAAAAATTATAAAATAGATGAATAAACAAATATTTTGTTTTAATTACATTAAATTTATTAAAATATTCTTCAGTTTATGAAAATACATTTAATAATTCTTTTATTTACCAATCAATAACATAAAATTAAATTAATAAAATTATATAAATTTAACAATTTCCAATTTTTTTAATTAATAATTCTTTAAATATTTTTATTTTTTCTTTTAAAATAAAACATTAATAATGTTTTTTACTTAAGCATTTTGTATGCTAAAATCTTGGTTCTTGTTTGTTGCTGCTTTGAATATTATTTGTTATTTTTTATATTATTATTAATACAGTGAGAGGAAATATAATTTATTTATTTTTTTTTAGTTTCAATAGTTTGTTTTAATTATTTAGTGGTTTTATAATTATTACAATAATTTGCTTTTGTAAAGAAAAAAAGACATGAAAAAACAATTTAATTGTTATTTTCAAGTATTATAAAATTAGGAATTTATAAAAAAATTAAATAAAATAAAAAATTAAATAAAAAACAAAATATAAATACATATTAAATAAAATATACATTAAATAATAGTTTTCTGTTCTTTTTTTATAATTTAAAACTATGACCCAAGGTTAGGAAAGAAAATTATATATTAATAAAATAATAATTAAAAAATATAAATATTTTGTTTTTAAAAATTATACGTTTAATATTGTTTTTAATAGTTTAGTTACTTGTTACTTTAAATCTTGTGCAGTTTCTAGGTTTTTTGTTTGTTTAAATGTATATTATTTAAAGATGTTTGAATAATTTGTTTTTAAAAATTTCATTCGTTTGAAATGCAATATTTCTTTAAATTTTTCTTTTAATAATTTTGTTTGATTTTAATAAAATTTTATTTTGTTTTAAGTAAATTTTATTATAATAAAATATATTTTATTTAAGAAAAAATTTAGAAAAGTTTGATATTTAATTTTGTATATTGCTCCAATGTACTTTAATATTTTACAATTGCATAATAATTTAATTCTTCAGTATTTATGATTTTTCTTCAAAGTGTTTTTTTACATCAATTTTTGTTTGGCGCATTCGGGGCAAATAATATCGGGTCCATCTGTTATGAAACCACGGCCGACTAGACTAGTCTTACAACTGGCACATACAAAACAGTCATGATGCCAGTGACGATCTTCGAATGATATAAAACGAGTGCCGCCAATACCTTTAAAATAAAAATAAAATAGAAATTTAAAATAATTATAAAATTTTATTTTGGTTGAAAAAAAAAATCTTACCAGTTATAGGCTTAACACATGATGTACAACGTTTGGCAAACAGTTCACCAAAACAATCGGCACAATAGGGTTTCTCATCGCGACTAGTGAAACGTTGACCAGCCAATGTTATATTACAGTGGGTGCAAGTAAAGCACTCACGATGCCAGGGTTCATTCTTATAAGTTACACCACCAGAAGTAATGACCTGAAATATGAAATAAAAGTTGTAAAAAAATTCAATGTAATCCATTTTTTTGGTTTGGGAATTATTTTCTCTATTTTTCTAATCTCTAATTGAAATTGTTTGTTAATGTTTTGCAAATTAATGTTTTTCTTTAATATATTTGTATGAACTAAATTTTTATAAAATACACTCAAAAAAAAAAAAAAAAAAGACATGAACTAAAAATTAATCCAAAATTTTCTTTAAAATAGTTTAAAAATTTTTCTCAATTTAAGCATATTAAGCAATTTATTAAAACTTAGAAAAATTTTCTAAAATGAATAAAAAATCCTATGTTTGGGTAAAAACATAGCTCATACCTTTCTTAAGTAATATTTCTTGATTTTAGGTAAAAAAAAAATTTAAATAAAAATTTATTAATTTTTAAGAAAAACATCTCAGTTTTAAGAAATTTGCATACTTAAATGTAATAAAACTAAGTTTAGTTAAAAAAAAAATGAGAACATAATTTACTGCCAATTAGTTCAAAAAATGCGTCTAACTTAAAATGAGAAATTACTTGAACTTAAAGTTTGTTCATTTAGGCAATTAAAAACAAATAGTAATTAATTTTTTTCTATGTAATAAAAAACATTTATTTGGTTTTAGAAACTGATGAACTATTTCTAAGTAAAATTTTCATGCAATTTTAAAAATTTTATTAAAATATTTTTTTTTTCAAGTAAAAGTTTTCTAATTTTTGAAAAATAATAAACTTAGGTATAGATTTTTTTTTTATTGGAAAACGTTTAAATTATTTTCAATATTCTCTTACAAAAAAAAAAAAAAACAATTAATTAAAAACAAACTAGTTACTTTTCCTAATTTTAAAGAAAAATATTATTAAAGGAAACAAATTAAAGTATCCATTAAAAAAAATATTATGCGTGAGTCAAAAATGGCTCACGCGCCAATCTCTAATCTTAACAGTCTTAAATATTGAACTTAAAATATATTTTAAAATTTTGTTACCAAAAGGTAAAAAATTTCGAATTTGCGCTTTTATGCAATAATTTTGATTGCCGACTACAATACAAAATATCGCAAGCACATTTTATACATTACGGCATTATGGCTTTCCTTTAATTAACGTTGGGCCTATTAAACTTTATATTTATCGAAGGCACTAAAACTATTTTTTTTCACTTAAGAATTAAAAAAGTAAAATTTGTAAATGTCATTTTGAACCATTTTACCATTTTCCAAACATAACAAGAAATGTAACTGTGATATTTTGTATTTTTTGCAACAATTTCTTTAAATTAGTTAATTTAAGAAGACAAAGGACCCCCAGTGTTCCTTAGCCACAGATGCCGGGTGTCCCTAAGGGCGTCGCTTTTTGTAGTTCTCTCAAGGAGAATCATTAATTAATAATGAAAAGGATCTGACTTTGTCACAATTTATTACGTTTCAGGATATCCTGCAGTACATTTTTTCAATTTGTTTACCTTTTAATTTATATTTTAAATACATGAATTTAGTATAATTCAATTTAGTTTTAAGACAAAATTGTATAGCAAAACGCTTGTTAAGAGCAGTGTACTCACAAAGCGGAAGTCCTCCGAAAGTTGGAAAACACTTACACAATGAGTGTAAAGTACTTTTAAATATATGGTAAAATATATTACCTTTACCAAAAAAGCAGGATAAGGATGATTTTCACTTAAAAGGAGTGCTATTCATCTTGATGTTAGAAAATATTTTCTTATTTTTAGGGAGTTAAGTCCTAGTTCTTAGTAAAATAAATTATCTAATGAACTTAAATAAAAAAATAAAATTTTTCTTAAAACCAAGAAAACATTTCCTAACTAACAGAAAAATTTTTAGATGATGTATAAACTAATTAGGAAGAAATTTTACTATTTTCTAATAACAGTTTAGTTTAGTTCTCACTAGTAAAATTTTTCTATAATTTAGAAATTTTTACCAAATTTTAATTTCAAGGAAAATTTGACCAAATTTTGATAAAAAGTGTCTTTGGCGTCTTTTTCATTTTTCCTCCAAATAAGTTAATTTTTCTAAATTCTAGTTCAGTTTTTTTTTTTGAGTGTACTTAGATTTAAAATTTACATTAATTCTTAGTTAAAGCAAAAAAATATTGATTCGCAAATCATTTACAGGTCATATTTTTTTAATATTCCTTGAAAATATCCAGTGAAATTCAGAATTTCCAATTAAAATTAAGAAATTTCATTTGAAATTAATAAATCATAAATTAAAATTTAAATTTTCCATTTAAAACTTAGAAAATATCATTTGTTATTTACATTTTTAATTTGATGTTAAGGAAATATCAACTGAAATTCAGAAAATATCATTTGAAGTTTAGAAAATATCAATTCAAATACAGAAAACATCAATTGAATAAAGGAAAATCTATAGATTTACGTTCACAAAATTCCATCTCAAATCATAACACATCAATTAATATTCAGAAAATATCAATTGAAATTTAAAAAATGTCAATTGCAATTAAGAAAACAATAATTTAATTATAATTTAATTATAATTTAAAAATAATTTAATTTAAGAACAATCCATATGAAATTTAGAAAATAACAATGAAAATTCATATGAAATTTTCAATTTATGGTTTCTTAATTGATATCTTCTGAATTGCAGTTTTGTAAATATAAGCTTATGTTTTCTGAATATCATTTGAAATTTAGAAAATATCAATTGATAGTTTTTAAATATCAAATAGAAAATGTGAATAACAAATTATATTTTTCTAATTTCAAAAAGAAAATTTTAATTTCAATAAATAATTTCTGAATTTTAAATGGATATACATACAGTAATTTTTCTGAATTACAATAGCAAAAGGTGTATATTTTAGTTAAAAGTTTATAAATCTACACAAATTTGCAGCTGAATTTAATTTTTTTTTATAATTTTTGTGGATTTGGCTAAAAACTAGTATGCTAAGATAATTTTAATAAAAAGCGCTAAAACTAAAAACTAAAAAGGATCAAATTATCTTTTTACTTGTTTTAAATTGAAACATACTTTATTGCATTTAATGCATCTGGTAGCAAATTTCTCTTCGTAACAACCAGCACAGTAGATTTCTTGTTCCCTTGGGATGAAAGACTTGGTACCAATGGCCGTTTTGCAGACGCAACAACAGAAACAATTCTCATGCCATTGTCTGGTCTTGTATTCCATTTTTTTTGTGCCTAAAAAGAAAAGTAATTAAAAAAAATAATTGAAAATATTGCAAAAAAATGATAAAAACAATTAAAAAAAATTTTTCAGTTACTACATGGCGATTATCTGTGTCTGTGAAGTAGTAATAAGTTTTTAACTGTAATTACAGTTAATTTTCTGTGGACAAATATAAAAAAACTATTATCACAGTTATTTAGAAAAAAAATTAAGAAAAGTATTGCATTTCGTAAGAGTTTGTTACAACAAGGTTGGCTATGATCTATGATTTTTGATAACCATTTAAAAATATCTAAATGTACTTCAAATATTCAATTGTTTTAATTCAAATGGCAGTGATGGATTTTCCAAATTTACCCTTTTATTATATAGCATGCAACTTTATGTTGATGTTTATCTGTCACGCGATAAATATGAATAAAACAAATTTTGCAAATCAAACAAATCAGCCAAAAAAATTAAAAGTTTTTGACTTTGTGCTATTGACACATTATAATCATTTGGTTTATTATCTATAAAACTTTTACTTTTCAACTATAATGCAATAATAAAATTGAAGTTTAAGTTTAACGAGAGCGTAGAAAGAAGAAAAAAAGTCTTGTCTGGGTAATCGATAAATAAAAGTAGCTATAACCGCTAACATAACATATATTGCCAAGCGGCAGATGTGCAGGTGAACATAAGCTTTAAAAATGTGGCAACTCTTTTTTTTAAGTACACTTATTTTTTTGTTTTTTTTTTTAATCTTTATTTACATAACCGAGCCATTAGGGCCTTATGCGGTTAATTAAAGCTACTATCTAAATAACAAACTTCTAGATAAATCATATAATTACAAATTATATCCTAAATCTCTAACCGAGCACTAGCAACAAAGGCTATCGGCTCATTGTAGCGAAAACAAACCAGAACCTCTGGTGGGAATTGAACCCACGACCCCCGCACTGATAAGCTAGCACGTTACCAACTGGCCTACCGGGGCGCCCAAAATTTAATCTCCATTTTGTTTAAAATACTTTTCATTTAATAAAATGTTGCTAGTAATATTTTACTGCAAAAAATGATAGCAAGCAATTGCCAAATCCTTTCGAAAAACACATTTTTTTAAATATTTTTTTCTACAAATATTAAATAATTAATATTTTCCCCACTTTTATTTACTAAAATTTAGTTTTTTATTGTTGCCTTAAAAGTGTTAAATAAAAAGTGGCATTTGATGGGAGACATCATGGCAAGAAAAGATTGCATTTCAACGATATCATGATATTGCAAAAACATTAAAATTATTGCCTTCATTTCGCATGAAATTGCTTGTTAAGATTTTATTATATGTTAAGACATCGGGTTAAAAAACTAAAAAAGGTCGCCATATTACGAGTATCAGTCGTTCGGCAGTGAAGCGGCCACATTAACCTGTAATTATTTTCCCATAACTAAAATATTATTAATAAGTTGTATTTATCAATTACAATGAATTATATCTTGTTATTATATATATACATATAGTATATATATTTTTTTTTTTTATAATTTTTTTTTCTCAAGTAGAGTTCATAGACCTTAATGTCGGGCAATTATTTATAAATTAGCATAATAACGTAATAGGTTTTGTTGTTTTTTTTTTCAGACAACACAAAACAAAATCATTATCAAACTTAAACTGATTTTCCACACGGCATCACATTTAGTAACAATACTACATGGAGTGAAAACTCCGTGGCGTACAAATGAAAAACTAGTTTTTTGGATTTAAATTCTTTTTTATTCTTTAAGTGGAATACACTTCTTTCAACGATTTTTTAACAGCTTGATACCCTTGAAAAAATACGATTTGTCAAACTCTTCAAAATAGGCTTCCGTTTCTGATATGACTTCTTCTTTTGTGGAAAATCTCTTTGCCTGGAGCCATCTTTTAACTTTAAGCAACAAATCGCTGGGGGTCAGATCTGGAGAATACGGATGAACGCGAAGGTGCATTGTAATGATGGTACATGATTTTTTTTTCTTTTTTAAATGGAGTCGTTTTTTCTTAATTGCTTCATCCAATCTGGCTAATAACTCAGTACTTTTCAGTTATTGTTTTTCCTTACTGCAAGTAATCAATGAATATTATACCACGTGTATCCCAAAAAATACTGGCCATTACTTTTCCAGCTGATTGTTGAGTCTTTGCCAGCTTTGGTCGGCTTTCGCACGCTTGTAACCACAGCGCAGACTGTCTATTGGACTCCGGTGTATAATAATGAATCCACGTCTCATCCATTGGTATAAATCGACATGAAAATTCTGTTGAATTTACTTCAAACATTTTCAAAACATGTTCTGAATCATGAATACGTTTCAGTTTTTGTTCAGCTGTTAAAAATGCGGCACCCATCGAGCAGAAAGCTTTTTTATATTTAAATGATCATGCCGAAATCACTCTGTTGATATCTTTATGATGCCAGCATTCTCACTCACTTTAAACTATCGATCATTCAATACAACCTGAGGCACTTTTCTTACGTTTTCTTTGGTAACTAGACGACCACGACGACCTGCATCATTTATGCTCGTACGACATATCACCTATTAACCATTGAATATGACGGCGAAGATTCACTATAATGTTTATCAATCCATTCTTTGGCTTGGACCAATGTTTTATCAAAACACAAAACTCTTTCCAATCCATTTTTCTCAAACTTAAAAAGCAGAATGATTTTCATAACGGTAACTTTTTTAAATAATGAAATGTCATGAAATTTTGACACAATTTTTCTAACAGTTGGTCCAACTGTATAAACAAAAAATATTGACACTTGTTACGTCATCTCTATGTAAGGCCACGTACTTTTCACTCCATATAGTATACCAGCTAAGAAACCAAAAATAAGTTTATACTAAATTTACACTATGCCCGAAATATCGTTTAAAACGGATTTTGGCGAAAATCCAGTTCATAACTGTATTTAAAACCATATTTCTATACAAGGAAATCCAGTTTAAAAACAGGATATTCGGAAAATCTAGATTCATAATTATGTTTGCACAGCATTCAGCAGTAGTATATATGCAAATATTGTGAAAATATGGCATCACCTTGTGCAAAAACAAAAAAAAAATGTAAACAACAATAATTTTCAATTATTTAAGAAAATGTTAATATATGAGTTGTAGATCTAATAAAATTGAGTTTTTAATTGAAAGTAAACTAAAGTCAAATCCAACCCAGCGAGTCAAAATCCAGTTTCATATTTTTGCCACCGGCTACGAAAATCTATACCAACAACATTGGAATAGTGCCAGGAAGACCTACCACGAACAAAGTGAAAAATATTGCTTCCAAATAGTCATACCTTTTTAAAAACATTTTTAAAGTCTATATTAACATTGTTTCTTTCAACAAGGAAATAAATTTTAAACTTTTTTTAGAAATATATTCAATTTAAGGTTATTTTTTTATTTTGATTTGTTTACGAAATCTTGTTATTGTCAAATCGAAATCCAGTTTAGCTGTCAAATTTCATAGTGATAACGGGGGTAATTTGAAACTGGATTTAATTCGATTTCAAACGTGATTTCGGTATAGTGTAAATTCAGTGTTAATAATTTATAGCGGCAAATATAGACAGATATAAATTTTTATAATTTTCCAATGTGAATAAATATTTTGTTGCGGAAAGTCATTTGTTCTATTTAAGGAATTATTTATTTTACAATTTTGAATAAAAACTTAAATTTTATTTTTAAAAACTACTAGTTTTTAAGAATCGGTACGAAAATCGTAGGTGGATACAGCAAAAACCTTAACTGTTTAAATTACCGTAACAGTTTTTAAAAATCCTTGAACATAACCGAAATAATGAATAAAATGATACCACTATGAAAGCCGTAACCGAAATTTTAATTATTATTAGAAAAAAATATTTTGAAAAAAATGCTGCACTGGAAAAAATATCGCACAAACGATAAGTAAAACATGCGTTACCCATTTTTTGTATCAATTACTTAAAAACCTAAGAAAATTCACCAAGTTTTTACTTTTGCAGAAAAACGGGTCAATAAGTTCATGACTTTTTGAATTTCCCGCCTCTTGACGAAAAGAACAACACTACTCCTATCAACAGGCATCTGTCAGTTTACTCCTGTCAATATTTAAGCAACGTGCGTCATTTAGTTTGTGTTTGTCAGCTATTGATAGCAGACTACCGCGTGATTTGAGGAAAAAATGGAAAAAAGTGAATTTCGTGTGCTCATTAATCACTCAAACCAAGGCTAAGCTTGATAAGTACTATGGGAACTCTGCACCATCGATATTAATGGTAAACAAGTGGTTTACTAATTTCATTGTGGCCATACAAGAACGGAAGATTTCGGACATTCTCAACGCACCCGAAACAATTGAAATAATTCACGATATGGTGTTGGCCGATCGGAGTTTGAAAGTGTGGAAGCCATAGGCATCCCACATGGCTCAGTGGTTTCAATTTTGAATTATCACTTGGGTATGAGAAAGCTTTCCGCAATCGTCGGACAAGTGCAGGTAAAAATCAATACATTAGGCTACAAATTGCTCTGACATCCGTCTATTAGTTATTTCCAAGCCGGAAAGAGATTTGACTCCAACGATGTAATCATCACACAAACAAATACCTATTTTGATGACCTCGACAAATGTTATTTTTTGGAAGGGATAAAAAAAAATTGGAGAAACGTTTGATAAAGTGTATAGAGCTCAAAGGATACCTGGGGGGTTTCCTTAGAAAACTCACGGACTTATTGACCACGTCAAAACATTTATTTTATTTAAATGAGTATTTTTTAGCTGCGGATCTAAAATTATAGATATCTAAAAACTATTGTGAATGCTTTATTAAATTTTGTTAAGAAATCGTTAAAGAGTATTTTACATTTTCGGATTGAATATGAAGTTTTGTGACAACCCGTGTGTTTAAGATTTTTTTGTAGTTATAAGATTCTTATCGGATTTCTTATTTTTAGAAAATTTTCAAAAAATTGTTCTCTCTCCTGTGATTTGCAAACATACAGCCAAATAGAGTAGATCAACAAGAGAAACCAATTTGATTTTAGGGAGAAATGTGTTACTATTCGTTACTTTTACACAAAATATTTTATATGGAAACTAACAAGTGGAATGGCATATTTAGCTGGCAACACTCCTCACTTTAGCGACTATAGTTTCTCTTTTTGATCTACTCTCTTTGCCACTTGCAAATACCGTTTACGACCAAGATAAACCAAAGTCGCTAGAATGGGGGGTGTTGCCAAATAAAAGTATTATTTAATAAATTTTTATTATTTTGCCTACCCGAGCACTGACAAAAAATACAATCATACAATCATTCTGAGTCGATTTATAGATTTTTGGGGAATCACAAATATCAGCACATCAGGGTAAACATTTAGGATAGTTGATAAAGTGCTTGAATAGGACCGAACTCAAATAATTTTTAATAAAATCACAAAATTTTGTTGCTTTTAAATAAAATAAGAATTACATTACAAATATTTTGTGGCCTTTTGGTAAAAACAACTTAATTCGACTTAATAACTTTAGCCAACAAGAAATTTCAAGAGACTTAATTGGTTAGCATGAATCCTTTTTACATGAATTTTTTAAGAGATTCCTATAATTTACAAATTTAGCTTCTTAGATCTCGAAAAGTTTAAATGATATTAGTTTCCTAAAAATAATCTGTAAATAATTTCTCGTCAAAAGTTCCACAAATTTGCAACGGTATAAAAAGCTTATGCCGTTAATACATTTAATGATCTCATCTCTTTTTTAACAGTTATTTTATTTATATACTAATTTAATTTTTTTTTTGGTAAAATAAACATTATCATAATTTATTAATATGATATTTTGACATACTATGCATAATTGACAGTGGGCGTTTGCGTTTTATTACTTAACAACAAAGTTTGACATAAGACAAGAAACTGCTGAATAGTCAAAACTATTGAGAAGAAGAAATTTAACTGACGTCATCTCTAAAACTATTTAGATAATTGTTTATAGATTTTAAATGAATCATTATTTCGTTTTAAACTTTTATTGAAAAAAAAAAAATTACCTGCTTTTGTGACCGTTGGATCACCTAGACGACAATAGTCACCCAGAGAACAATAAAAATTACGATTCTCTTCACGAGCAGATGCATTAGGCAGGAACATACTTAAAACCGCTATATCTTCATTATTCTCTTTGGCTGTTTTAATACGATCAGCACCGATAGTTTTGGTCTGAATATGTAAACGGGATTTCATACGCGATGATAAAACATCAACATCAGTCATTTTGTTTTTTTTTTCGATTTTATTTATACTTTTATTTGTTGTAAATCTTTATAACACTTTTCTTTTAGATTTTGAAAATATTTATAAATGATATCTATGAGAATTTATTTTCAGAAATATTAAAACTGTTTTCGTTTTTATGCTTTTTTTGTACTTAAAACTAATTTATTTTATGATCTCGACTTTTTTTTAATAAGATTTAAAAAAAATATTTGTGGTTTTATTTTATTTTTTATTTTGATGTATATGATATTCCAGGAGTAATATGATCGATGATTCTACAAAATTAACTATGTTTTTTACTAAATTTTCAGAAGCCTTAAAAGGCATCATTATTATGTGCTTTAAAATCAGTGCTGTTCATTTGATGGGACAATTGTCCCCTGCTCAACTCACATGTATTCTTACGCTCTTGCTTTTAGTCGTCACTGAAACAGCGACGAGTGAACATGTGTAGCGGATGTATGCTGATTTTTTTTCAATGCACAGAAAAAAATTAATAGCGATGTACGAAAAATATTTTGTGATACTACAAGATCTATAAAAATCTTTAATAGACTTAATAAAAAAAACAAATTTTTTGAAATGTTTTGAAAAATTCGAGTCCGATCGTTCATTCATTTATTCCGATCAAATGTATTTGTTTTTCTTTCCGAAAATTGATTTTTTTTAACAGAATAACATAAGAAATCCAACATATTAAAGATATTTTTAAACTTATAAAAGATATTAAAGATATTTTAATATCAAGATATTTTAATATTGATTAAACAAATCTTTAACTTTTTGTTTTTATACAATAAAAAAAGACACCCTAATGTGTTTATGTATTTCTTTTTTTCCTTTCAACAATTTAATTTTTGTTTAATTTTTATTTCTTTAAAACAGTTTTACACAAAACATTAACAGTTTCATATTTTCAATAAAAAAATAAATTCATTCAGATACTAGCACTGCTATTAACCCATTGAACATTTCTTACAGTGCAATCTCATTTTCTCACAAACACAACTACATTTTTATTTTTGAACAGCACTGTTTAAGATTGATTTTATGAAATCATTAAAAATTCGAAATTGTGTTAAGTATTATATTTAATATTATAAAAAACATAATTTTACAAAGACTTGCAAAAAAAAAAATTAACGCGAACATTTTATGCATAATTATACAATCACTTAGGTAAACTAAGACAATCTTATGATATTTACATAAACCCTCGTAAATTATTCCAAAGCGTTTACTGAGGTAAATAGTTTTTGCATTATTATAAACAGATTCATTCTGACAACCGAATTCCTTGCCAACTGAATAATTTGGTTGTGGTAATCAAATGTACCCTGATAGAATTGAAATATTTTGTTATAACCGAAATTCTATTGCATTAATAGAATTTCTGTTGCATTAACCGAATTTCAGTTGCCACAAACAAATATATCGGTGGCCCCAATCGAATTCTTCGGTTGGCAAACAATTTGGTTGTCACAATTAATATATCTTCTCTGTGTATTCGTTGTGGTAAGTTGTGCCAAAACTTATGCAAAATTACCATTTGTTGTGCAAGTATTAAAGTATAAGTTCTTTCAAAGAGAAAAACGTATTGTTACGATTTTACCCTTTATAAAATCGTTGATTTATTTACCTTTTAAATAAATCGAGTTCTTTCTAAATTGCAAATAATAAACACTGTTTAAAATTGTCCATAGCTCTGTTTATTTATAACTGTCACTAAAAATTGCAGAAAGACACTTTAATAGCACACTTTATTTACACGATATAGATAGACTAAACGTGAGCCACACTTTAGTTCTTCACACTTTGCGTTTTACTTATAAACTGAACTACTGCGTCACTGAGTACCAGTATTTATATGAGTAATCAGGTATTCTAGTTATTTCCAGTTTATTACGACACTAGAATCTTCCAGCTGTCAAAATTTGTGTAAAGAAATTTCCACGACTTCTTGTTCCCGGGAAGCGTTGTCGTTGTCTTTATCCATAGCGGCGGGCTTAACACCAAATTCCGAATCGCCAGGCAATTTGAGTTCCGTCCCGAAAATAATTTTTGCAGGTGTCCGGGAGGTATAATCCTGAACAGCCGATCTATATGCCAGCAAAAATTTGGGGATGTGTTCGTCCCAGTCCTTCTGATGAGTACTGACCACTTTTCTTAAGTATTCCTCTAAAGTGCGATTGAATCTTTCGACCATACCATCAGATTGTGGATGCAGCGGGGTGGTTCTTGTCTTTCTTATTCCATACAACTCACACATTTCCTTGAAGATAGCAGATTCAAAATTCCTTCCCTGGTCAGAGTGTAATTCTAATGGAACACCGTAGCGGCACACCCAGTTGTTCACAAATGCGCTTATTACCGTTCTGGCTTCCTGGTTCGGTATAGCGTATACCTCAGGCCATTTACTGAAATAGTCGATCACCACAAGAACGTAACGGTTTCCGGAATCACTGACAGGGAAAGGGCCTGCCACATCCATTGCTATCCTCTCAAATGGGGCACCCGAGTTGTATTGTTGAAGTTGCCCACGACTTCTTCTTACTGGTCCTTTAGCTGCGATGCATTGCGCGCAATTTGTTATCCAGTCGCTCACAGCTTGCTGGCAGCCGACCCAGTAGAATCGTTGTTTTAACTTCTCTAGGGTTTTCGTGACACCGAGATGTCCTCCACTGGGACCGTCATGGAACTCTTTTAACACTTCCTCTATTTTGCTTGACGGCACCACAATTAGCTTTGTCTCAGTTTTGCAGTCCGCACTTTCCCACATACGGTATAAGCAGTGATTAATTACCAGTAGACTGTTCCACTGGGCCCAATATGCCTTCATTAGCGGACTTTCAGCTGATATTTGTTCACGGGTAGGCCTTCTGTCCTCTGCTTTGGCTGACATAATTTTTTAAAGTATGGGGTCATTTTGTTGCGCCGCTGACCAGGATTCACTTGACTCAATATGCGTTAGTCTTATATCAACGATGCACTCTTTTCCTTCAGCCCTCGAACAATGTTTGCACTCTAAATTACAGGGGCGTCTTGAAAGGGCGTCCGCATTGCAATGTTTTATGCCTTTCCTGTGCTCGATGCTGAAATCTGGTTGTTTAAATTGCAGCAGCCACCTTAGTGCAGAATGGTCGGTTCTTAGTTGAAAGTGCTGACCGTACAGATACTTGTGGTAGTGCTTTACACATTCTACCGCCGCCAAGAGTTCCCGCCGTGTTACACAATAGTTCCTTTCGGGTTTCGAAAGCACTCGACGGTAATAGCCTATGACTTTTTCGGTGCCATTTATCACCTGCGAAAGCACACTTCCTATTCCGTGTCCGCTTGCATCGCTATCCAGCACAAATTTTTCCCCGGCCACAGGATATCCAAGAAGCGGTGCCGTGCATAATAACTCCTTGAGCCTTAGGAATGCTTGTTCTTGGGCTTCACCCCAATGAAATGGTCGCGCCTTCTTAGTCAGCTCATGTAGACTCGCAGCCACACTGGCAAAATTTGGTACAAATCGTCGGTAGTATGTGCAGAGACCTAGAAAGCTGCGCAACTCGTGCAGATTTTTTGGGCGAGGCCAATCTTTTACAGCCCGAATCTTATCTTAATCGGTTGATATACCCTCTGCAGTTACGCGGTGCCCTAAATACTTGACTTCCCTCTGGAACAGTGTACATTTCTTTGCGCTAAGCTTGAGTCCAGCCGCAGATATTCGCCTTAAAACTTCTGCTAAGTTCTTCAGGTGTTCATCAAAAGTTTTTCCCATGACAATTATGTCATCAAGGTACACTAGGCAAGTTTTCCTGTGGAGTCCTTTCAGCACATTTTCCACTAACCGCTCGAATGTTGCTGGAGCATTGCAGAGTCCAAAGGGCATCACATTAAACTGCCATAATCCGTCACCTGTGCTAAGGGCAGTTTTCTCCTTGTCTTGCTCACAAATTTTTACTTGCCAATAACCACGCTGCAAGTCCAATGTGGAGAACCATTTGGTTCCTGCTAGCGTGTCTAGAGTGTCGTCAATTCTCGGTAGTGGATAGCTGTCCTTCTTCGTGATATCGTTTAGTTTTCTGTAATCAACACAGAATCGGGTGCTGCCATCTTTTTTCTTAACTTAAACTATAGGCGAGCTCCATGGGCTAGAAGATGGTTCGATTACTCCACTACGCTCCATTTCGTTGACTAACTCCTTTACTTCATTTCGTGTTGCTAGAGGAATACTTCTGGGCGCCTGCTTTATTGGCCTCGCTTCACCAGTATTTATTCGGTGTTTCACAATCGCCGTTCTTCCTTGACTTTGGGTTTTCATGGCGAAGACAGAGCTGTATTTCCTGATTAGCTGTTTGGCTTTATTTCTATCAGGCGGCGCCAGTTCTTTCACCCATTTTTCCACATATTCTGCCAGCATCTCTCGGTCTTCAACGGACGCACTGGAAGGTTCCAAGTTCTTTTCGCAACAGATTATTGCTTCTGGCGCAGTACATTTGGCTATTTCAGAGTTCGCTCGGACAACTTTTTTAGAATTTGATAGGTTCAGTATTCTTACAGGAACTCTTTTGTCTTTGCTGGTTTTTACGAGGGCTTTCGCTCTTATAAGGTCACTTTTTATTTCTGATGTTTCTACCACCCACAAGCTGCTGTCCTCACAATCTCCCTCCATACGCACCCATACTAAAGTTTCAGCCCGTGCTGGTAGTTTTTGGTGGCTGATGGTAACTAGCTTCCTTACCTGATCCGCTTGCTCATATCCAACATCAAGAGGTATTTCAATATTGCACCAAATCATAACTTTTTGCCCCATATGCAGATTAATGCCGTGACGAATCATAAAATCTGCACCAATAATTACTTCGTCCACAATATCGGCAACAATAAATACGTGACTGACGCTTATGTTGGCAATTGTTAGTTTCACATTAACCTTACCATAGACAGAAGCCTGCTCTCCAGTAGCTGTTCGCAACTTACCCCGTGCAATGGTTCAACTGGCTTTCTAATTATATCGGGCCTGATGATGGACTGTGATGCTCCTGTATCTATAGTTAAAATGTGCTTTTGTCCGTTGATGCACCCATAAGCAGTAAGATTGCTTTTCCCCTGCTGTGCTATTGATATGGAGATTGTGGGGCCATCGGTTGTGGGAGCTAGCTCATGCCCCGTAGTGCTAGCTCTTTTTAGTTTAACGGTGACTCTTGAGGTGATTGCTGATCGGCTCTGAGCCTTTTTCTGGGTGCTTTGCAGTTTCGCTGAAAGTGTCCCACTTTACCGCAGTTGTAGCATTTATCCTTCGGCTTGCTTTGCTTTTCACCTAATGCCTTCATAACTGCATCTGTTAACTTTGTGTTTATATCCTTTTCAGCAGTTACTTCGAGGTTACGCACCTTGAATATTTGTAGCTTGGAAATCACCTTCGCAGTCTCTTGGGCCAGCGCGAATGAGACAGTTTCAGCGAAAGTCGATTTCTGCGTAGCACACACCGCATGTCTCACATCAGAATCCCGAATTCCATTCACAAATGCTTCAATTTTGAACTGATCTAAGAATGGATGATTTTCGCCCGGATAAGTCAACTGCACCAGCCGTTCAATTTCTGTTGCAAAATCTTGCAACGACTCATTTGCTTTCTGCAGTCTACCTCTTAGTTCCATTCGATAAATTTCTTTTTTGTGTTCGCCACCATACTTTCGCTGCAGTGCCACCATTATGTCGTCATAATTATTTCTGCAGGTGATTGGCACACTTTCTAGAATTTCTGCAGCATTTCCTTTTAAGGCCAGAATCAACTCTATAGATTTTTCTTCGATGTTCCACATATTTCTGGCGGCAACGGTCTCGAACTGGAACTTGAAAACATTAAATGGTACGCTGCCGTCAAAAGTGGGGGCCTTTGCTCTGCCAGAAGTTTCCGAAATAATTCGTACCAGGCCCTCTTGACATTGAGAATTATTTATTTTACTTTCCAGATCTTGCAGTTTTTTCTCGACGTCATTCTCTAAGTCGGAAACTCGTTTTTCAACTACAGAAATTTTTTCATTAGTAGCTTTAGAAGTTTCCTGAAGCTTTTCTTCCACCTTAGCTAACAATTTCTCGTTGTCTGCTCTCGATGTTTCTAGCAGCTCTGTTTTCATCTTAGTTAGCAGTTTCTCGTTGTCGGCTCTAGATGGTGCTTGAAGTTTAGCTAATAATTTTTCTTTGTCTGCTCTAGAAGTTTCTAGCATTTTCATGTTGTCTGCTCTAGACGTTTCGAACAGTTTCTCATTTTCTGCTCTAGAAGCTTCTAACATTTGTATGTTGTCTGCTCTCGAAGCTTCTAGCTTTTCCATCATAGCAGCCAACATTGCGCTTAACTCCATATTACCTTCAGTTTTACGAGTACTAACCTCCATTACTTCTTTATCATCAAATTCGTAAGTTGCAATGTGAATGTTACGCCGCTCGAATTCCTCTATGAGCCTCTTTTGCAATTCGACTTTATTTCCTGCTGTGGGTAGCGCCAATTTGCTCAATTCCTTCTTGAGCTGTTCCACCTTAAGCTCCTCCAATTTCATGACTGCTTATTATTTTGCAATCCCACTTCTGACACCAATTGTTACGATTTTACCCTTTATAAAATCGTTGAATTATTTACCTTTTAAATAAATCGAGTTCTTTCTAAATTGCAAATAATAAACACTGTTTAAAATTGTCTATAGCTCTGTTTATTTATAACTGTCACTAAAAATTGCAGAAATACACTTTAATAGCACACTTTATTTACACGATATAGATAGACTAAACGTTAGCCATACTTTAGTTCTTCACACTTTGCGTTTTACTTATAAACTGAACTACTGCGTCACTGAGTACCAGTATTTATATGAGTAATTAGCTATTCTAGTTATTTCCAGATTATTACGACACTAGAATCTTCCAGCTGTCAAAATTTGTGTAAAGAAATTTCTAGTGATAGAAATTTCTTGTAACAGTATTTTCAATATTTCGTTTTACTTTCATGGACAGCTGTTGAGCAAAGAGAGTAGACCAACAGGAGAAACAAATTTGTTTTTAATGGGAAATATGTTACTACTCTACTTTTTCCCTATATATTTTATATGTAAGCTAACAAGCGGAATGACACTTAGTTGGCGAAACTCCCCACTTTGGCGATTTTGTTTTCTCTTGTTGGTCTACTCTCTTTGGTGTTGATCAATGTTGCCACATTTTCATGTGAAAAGTCTACAACGCAATGTTGTATTCTGCATGTCTTTACATTGCCGAGATTTTTCTGAGATTTCGTGCAATTCTTTCAATTTTGCAAAATTTTATTTGGCACTTACTTTAGGTGGAATTTCGTCATTTGGAAAAGAATAATTGGATATAAAATGATAATTGAATTGTCAAGCTGTTTTTGTGTATTCAGCTTTTTTTAAAACGAAAATATTTTATTTGGTTTTTGTGGGAAAATATGTGACAAAAAAACTGAAAGCACGAAAATTCTGATTAAATTAATAAAAAAAATAATTTAATAAAAATAAAGATAAGATCTGCTGCTCCAAAACTCGAAACTATGATAAAAAAGAGCATTTTGGCTCTTTTTTTTAAATCTAACGCCTGAGATATTTTAAAACTATTTTATTCGAATTATATCAAGTCTGTATAAGCCATATATAAGTATATATGGTTCTGTATTAGGCATATATAAGCCATATGAAATTATACATAGTTTTATATCTAATTTTATATGATATATATACCATATCTTATCATATAAATCATATCTAATTTTATAAAGATCAATGCATAACTAGATGTCGTTATATATGACACAATATATGGTAATTAAAAAAAAATAATCTAATATATAATTATATATGGAAATGCATACTGATATATGTAAATATATATAATAATCTATTACACTAGGCAACAGCCATTTTGTTATTTGGTTCTAGCATACTTTTTCTCATGGATTTGGACCTACTGAACACGAAAATGAATTTTAAAAATTTTTCTGTCGATTGGTTTGCGAGATACAAATTTTTTAATTTTTTTTTTTAATTTTTGGAGGTACACTTACTATTTTGAGCATATCTTTAGTCTTCTTTGACCTATTTTATCCTACTACTACTCAAATTAAAGACAATTGAGCCGTCTACAACTTATTCTCAGAAAATTTTCAAATCGGGTTAGTAGTTTTGATGTTGGCGGCTTAAAAAGGTTAAAAAACTGCGTTTTTTTAGTAAAAATGTGGCTGAAAAATTCATATAAAAATTCATATAAAATGTAAAACGCGATGTTAACAGCGATTTTAATTTTTTTACGTATAGCTGACACTTTTCCAAAGAAAATAAGCCCTTACTTAACAAAATCTGATGACAAATGGCCGACTTATTATTTTTTTGGTAAACGACCGAAATTCCGCTATTTCACGATTTTTTGATTTTCATTATTTGCACAGCTTACCTACCCAACGCAAACGAATAAATACATTTGAACTTAATTTAAAATAAACAAAGTAGTCTTCGTATATTTTTTTTTAATTTATTTACAGCACTACATGCTCATACATATTTAAACATAAGGAGACACGGTTATCAATTGCATTTCAAAACTGTCTGTGAAAGTGTAAAGAAGTTAATATTTAGAAAACGCAAGGAAGACAATGAGTAAAAGACTACGTGTGTTCGAGTGTTTGAACGATCCAGACAATTTCTGCAATGTTTGTGGCCAGTTTATAAAAAAAAATCACGCACACAAGTTTACTCCAGCAGTACAATTGCACTATTTGAATTATTTTGGTATTTCACCAAATATCACAGAACCATGGACACCTAAGTCGCTGTGTGATCTTTGCTATATAATCTTAACCAACTGGGCAGCTGGCGGAAGGTAAGAATTTTTATTTAAACACATTATACATAGCGAATATAGTAATTTATTTTAATTTTAGCCGCCATATGAAATTCGATACACCAATGATGTGGAAAAAGCCGCTATGCCATTCCACAGACTGTTATTTTTGCCTCACCACAAACAGTGGGGTAGGAAGATTTTTTAAATGGAACTACGCTCAAGTGGGATCGTTTGCGCTTCCAGTACCACATTCGCATGATGTGCCATATCCAGTGTGCCCTGGTGCATCTCTTCAAAAAGCAGAATCGTCAGAAGAAGAGTCTGAGTCAAATGCAAGCGAATTTGAGCCGGGTGCAAAGCGAAAATTACTGTCACAGGCCGAACTAAACGATTGGGTGCGCGATTTTGGTCTCACTAAGGAGAAATCCGAACTTTTTGCGTCTTGGATGATACAGTGTGGATTTGCGGCTTCAGAAGTGAAAGTATCAGCGTACAGAAACCGTCACAAGGAGTATGCAAAATTTTATACAAAGAAAAACCAAATATGTTTTTGCAGCGACATTTCAGGCTTGTTCCAAGAGCTTCACCAAATTCACAACCCCAACGAATGGAGGTTGTTTATTGACAGCAACAAAGAGAGCTTGAAGGCAGTTCTCTTACATAATGGGAATGAAAAGCCATCTGTTCCTATTGCTCATGCGGTTCATTCAAAGGAGAACTATGAAACTATGGACATTTTGCTGAAATGCATAGAGTATAGGAAATACAATTGGAAAATATGCGCCGACCTTAAAGTTGTGGCCATTCTGTGTGGACTCCAAGGAGGCTATACGCGACATTGCTGTTTTCTGTGCCTTTGGAATAGCCGCGCTGATGATCAGCATTATATAAAAAAAAAATGGCCGGTACGAACGAAACCTGCAGTTGGAGAAGCGAATGTTCAGCGCAAACCACTAATAGAGAACCGTGAAAATATAATACTTCCGCCGCTGCACATAAAATTGGGTTTGATTAAAAATTTTGCCAAAAAATTAGACAAAGAAGGTGAAGCTTTTGCCTATTTACGGTCAATTTTCCCTTACCTTTCGCTGGCAAAAATTAAAGAAGGAGTCTTCGCAGGACCCGCGATAAAAAAAATGTTGAAAGATGAAAAATTCCCAAAGCTGTTATCACCCATCGAAGCCGCAGCATGGAATTCCTTCAGGCTTGTTGTGGAAAACTTTTTAGGAAACAACAAAAGCCCGAATTATAAGGACATAGTTGAGGATCTGGTAAAGAACTATGAAGCCATGGGAGTGCACATGTCACTTAAAATACACTTTCTGGATTCTCATTTGGATTTTTTCCCTGAGAATTTAGGAGACGTGAGCGACGAACACGGCGAGCGCTTTCATCAGGAATTGAAGGCTATGGAACGACGCTATCAGGGCAACTATGACACGGCTATGATGGGTGACTATATTTGGACCCTAATACGTGAGACCGATTGCAGCGAATACAAAAAACAAAGAAGAAGTCAGCAGTTTTTCCACATGGCATAAAATGTACACTTATATCTTTGTTTTTACTCATTTTTTTGTGCGTTGATTTGCTTAATTTAATTAGTTAGTTTAATTTCGTTAGTTTAGCTAATTGTGCGATACATTGAGCATGTAGTGCTGTAAATAAATTAAAAAATAATATACGAAGACTAATTTGTTTATTTTAAATTAAGTTCAAATGTATTTATTCGTTTGCGTTGGGTAGGTAAGCTGTGCAAATAATGAAAATCAAAAAATCGTGAAATAGCGGAATTTCGGTCGTTTACCAAAAAAATAATAAGTCGGCCATTTGTCATCAGATTTTGTTAAGTAAGGGCTTATTTTCTTTGGAAAAGTGTCAGCTATACGTAAAAATCGCTGTTAACATCGCGTTTTACATTTTATATGAATTTTTATATGAATTTTTCAGCCACATTTTTACTAAAAAAACGCAGTTTTTTAACCTTTTTAAGCCGCCAACATCAAAACTACTAACCCGATTTGAAAATTTTCTGAGAATAAGTTGTAGACGGCTCAATTGTCTTTAATTTGAGTAGTAGTAGGATAAAATAGGTCAAAGAAGACTAAAGATATGCTCAAAATAGTAAGTGTACCTCCAAAAATTAAAAAAAAAAAATTAAAAAATTTGTATCTCGCAAACCAATCGACAGAAAAATTTTTAAAATTCATTTTCGTGTTCAGTAGGTCCAAATCCATGAGAAAAAGTATGCTAGAAACAAATAACAGACAAAAGTTTGTTATTTGTGACCTAGTGTTATTATATAAGGCCACATATGATTATATTTAAACCTCTTTACTCGGGTAGCCAATGATTTGAATAAATTCTTAAAATTTTGCCTTACAACAGGAAATGGTGTAGCTTAAGTCTGAACTAATTAAGTTAACAAATAAATTTAAGCCACAGTCTTTAAAAAATATTTCAATTAGTTAAGTTTTGATTGTTTTGTTGTCAGCAATTGTTGTTTTACCATTTAAAAAAAAACATCATTATAAATAAAATTCTTTAAAACATTTAAATTAAAAAAAGACACAATTAAGATATTCATTTATTAGACATTGATTAAACAAACTAACAAATTAAAAAACAAAAAACTAATTAACACAAATGTTATTAATTTCCTTTAAACACCCGCCATACATGAATATCATTTCCTCTTTTAAAATCGAATTAAAAAAAAATCAAAATAATAAAATTTTTTGTTTAAAAGTTGAAAAACTTTTACTTTTTAGTTATTTTTAGATATTAATCAAAAAAAGATTATATACATATAAAAATAATTTATCATATTTTTTATTTAAAAATATAATTAATATTTTTGTTGTTGATATGATGTCATTTAATGTTTAAAAAATGGGGCTTGCTTTACCAGCAGACCTTAAGTCGACAATACAAAATTTAAAAAATATCCACTATAAAAATTAGTGATTTATTTCAAATTTATTTATATTAGTAAATTTATTTTCGATAAACTTTTACTGTTAAAATAAAATGTAAATATTGTAGATCAGAGAATTGTAAATATTTTTTTAAATATTTTAAATTTATTTTAATGTATTTTTTATAGCCCAATTAGTATTGACCATATTAAATTTATTGATTAGTATCTCGTACATCAGTCAAGATAAAAATTATATGTATGTGTATGCTATTGCACAGATATGGATTAGGGAAAGATGGGGTAATGTGGGAAATCTAGCCTCAAAAGTTAAATGTAAGACTACGAACGAAAATTGAATTCTATTTTGAATCATTTTTTTTTAAATCGGATTTGCAGGGAATTCATTAACGCGAATTCATTCAATCGAATACATTTATAAGAAATTCAATCAATTTATAAAATTTGATTTTATCAATCAATCATTCAATTCAATCGCTTTCTTATTTAATCGCTTTTTAAATTAGGAATTTAATCGCAAATTCGATTTTGTGATTGGTCAATTAGAGCATTCAAAAGATTTTCTTCATTTGATTTTAAAACTTATAAAATTGAAAATTTTGATTGAGAGAAGCATAATTCGAATGACAAACATTTTAACCTTAAGCCGAACTTTTTATTCTGATTTCAACAACATACATTTTTTGTCAGCTTCAAAGGGCTTCAAAGTCAAAAATGGATTTTCGAATAAGTGAAGAACTACGAGTATTTATCCGATCAAGACATAGTATACACCATTGGAGAGTTCTCTAAAATATTTTATCAATGAGATCTTATATGACTACAAGGGCTAACCCATTATGGTCTAATTAAAGAGTTTTAGGTTTCTTTAAAAGCATTGAGAAGTAAGTTTAGTTTACATAAATGGAAAGAAAATATTTGAATCTTAACTCGATTTTTTTTATTATTTAGAAGTGAAGAAGAAAACTGCGTGAAGTCTAAAAAAAAAACTCTGGATATAAATTTCTTTAAATGCAATTTATATTCAAAACTATCTATTTTTTCAGATTTAATTTAATTTATTCCTTTACCTCATTTATTTTGATTGAACTAGATATCGTATAATTATTTTGTATAGTGTAATTATATATATTTGACATTTGATGGGCATTTTGCGGTATTTCAAATGACAATTATTGATTTAAGCTAGAATAAAATCATTTATATACAGTGTACAAAATCATTACTAGATATGTGGTTATATAACCACATATCTGGTATCCAGTTACTTTTCTTATTACATTACTTATTACTTTTATATGGGAGTGTCACGCAAAATAATGTGTAATGTTCATGCATCAGCATATGGAAATCTTAAATAAGTATTAATTAATTAAATTATTAATTTAAAATTACTGCTTCAAACAACTCGTCAGCTTATTATTTGTTTGACCTATACACCAAAGGAGGTTTTCATATTTCGACTTTTCTATACAAACTTGACAGGTATGTATATAAAAACCGATAATGTATATCTCAGATACGATACGAGATATTTTAAAACAGGCTTTGGAGTCAGATAAAGGATATTTTCATTATATAAAATCCATTCCTAACCAATTTTTTACGAATTGTACTTTTAGATGATAATAGTGGTTTTGTGTTTTTTTTTTATAGAAAAACAACTGTAATTACAGTAAAAAACAACTACTACTGATTATTACTATACAAATAGCTGTCATTTAGTAACTGACAAACTTTTTTTTTAATAAATGTTTCACTACCAGATTTGAAAAAATATTGCGTCTAAAAATAGAATTTAGAAAAAAACAAGTATTACAAAAAATCCAGAACATTATTTTTTATATGAAATAATGATGAAAATAAGACATTATGGCGAACGCATTTGTTTTGAACTAATGGAAAAAAGTAACCATTTATTAATAACTCATTATTATGTATTTTAAAGTAATGCCAAAAGTATGTGGGTATAATTACTGGTAGGACAAAAAATAATTATATATCATTACCATGGCAGCAACTTTCATGCACTAAAAAATAAAAAATATGCAGCAAAAATTGCAAAATATGCATTTAAAGGAAAATATGCATTTAAAAAATATGCTCTAAAAACCAAAAAATATGAACAATAAATACGAAAAAAATGTATTTTAAATGAAAAAAAAAGAATTCACTTAAAATTTGCTGATTTTTGTATTAAATATTATTTGTTGAAAAATGAGATCCAATATATGTAATTGTCAAGGTATGTATATGGCAACAGGATGCTTCTGCTTTTATGCTATATCAAGTTTTAAAATTTTTTTCTTTCAGTTTATTTTTAATTAAAACATAATTTTAATTTTAAGAAAATATATAAAAATTTGTAAAACAAACGCAAAATATGTAAAATTATTTATTTAAATATTAAATATGCAAAAAAATATGCACATAAAAGACAAATAAGCAAAAATGTGCATTTATGGCAAAATGTGCAAAAATATGCAATAACAAATCGATGCCATTTTGTTGCAATTTCTTTGATTCGGAAAAGTATTTGATCAACATCGTTTTTTGGGTTAATGACTAAAAACATATTTTACGTTTAAGTGAAAGTCGCTGACCTGCTCATTACTGTTGCTACACTGGGATGTTTAAAGAAGAAACATAAATTAACTCATTAAGGATAGAGCTGGACAGATTTTTATCAAACTTTGCTGATACATAGAAGATTGACTTATTAAGAATTTTTGAACTTTGTTTTTCCTTGAAAAGTCTTTTGGTGGAAATTTCGTCGGAAAAGATATTTGAACAGGTGAAGATATTTTAAAAATTTAAATTTTTTTGGAAAAATCTTTTTTCAGATATATGAAAAATTTGTATTTTTCTGCAGTTAATCGATTTATATTGGGTATACAAGTTAATAGTGTCGATTTTTTTGCTTGAAAAATTCATTTAATATAATAACTAAATTTTTATTATACTAATTATACATCGTTAGCCACTAATTATACATCGTTAGCCACTACCTTTTCCCATATTTCTGGTAGCATATGGATTCCGCGCCAAAAGAACTGCTCCGGTAAAGAATGAATCAAGCCATTTTCTGATACCCTGTTTTGAAGTGAAGCTTATTCCAGTAAGAGCGTTCTGCATCAATCGAAACAATTGGTAGTCAGAAGGGGCAAGGTCTGGGCTATAAGGCGGGTGAGCCAAAACTTCCCATCCACTGTTTTTCAAATAGTTTTTGACCGGTCTTGCAACATGTGGCCCAGCGTTGTCATGATGGAAGATTATGGCCTCGTGTCTGGTCGAATATTCTGGTCGTTTTACGTTGATTGCTCTGTTCAAATGAATCAATTGTGGTTGGTACAGGTCCCCTAAGATCGTCTGACCTAATTTTAATACAATTACCTTGGCGCCATGGATATTCGGCTTCGACGTTGAATTGGCTGGTTGACCAGGCTTTACATATGACTTTTTGCGCTTGGGGTTATCGTAATGTATCCATTCTTCATCACCAGTAACAATACGATGAAAAAATTACTTCTTTTTGTAGCGTTCAAGCAGCATTTCCGACATGCAAAATCGCCTTTCAACGTCTCTCGGCTTCAGTTTATATGGGATCCAATTTCCTTACTTTTTAATGAATCCCAATGCTTTTAAACGTAGGGAGATGGCTTGTTGTGTGACTCCTAATGCTAATGCAAGTTCTTCTTGCGTTTAACAACAATCTTCGTCTAGTTATGCCCCCAATTTATCATCTTCAAACTTTTTCGGCTGACCAGGCCTCTTCTGTGTCGAAATCATCACTTTTGAATCGCGCAAAATATTGTTCACAAGTTTTTTGAGTTGGTGCATGATGATCGTAATCTTCTACCAACAATTGATAACTTTCAGTAGCCGTTTTCTTTAAATGAGAGAATGTTATCAGACTTCCCCGCAAAACATTTTTTTTATAGCGATTGATAAAAATGTGTGTTTACACTTTGGCGTCTATCGAATACTGAATTATAATGACAAAAGTTTACCCTCCAAAATACAATTTTTATATTATTGACACAAACCATATGTGATAGTTATGCCATCTGTTGTCCAAATCGACATTATTAACTTGTATACCCAATAATATTTGTTTTTTTTTGGAGTATATGGTCGTTTTTGGCCATTTTTAAAAATTGATATATCACAACCCTGACATTATAATTTTTATTTTCAACTAGCTAATATTTATGTCTAATCGAAAAAGGTCAATAAAATATTATTATTAAAAAAAAAATATTTGGCAGCTCTGGGTAAATTTTTTCTTCCTGTTTTTCACTCACGTTTTTAGCAAAAATGTTAAAATTTTTAAGGTTTTAAAGCACTGAATTATCTTTATTCAATTATAAATGTAGCATTTTAAAAGTACTGGTTTGCAGACGGAACAGTGGTGAGAAATAGGTTAAAATCATTAGTTTCATCTGGGTCAGCTCTACACCGTTTGCAAGTGTAATACAAAATATATTAATTTAAATTCACAATTTCTCTTTGAAATTCAAAAAACATTAATTGAAATTTATAATTTTTTAAATTTTCAATTTTAAAATTATGAAAATATTTAATATTTAAAAAATAACATCTGAAAATCATAAAAATATAAATAATGAAAATTCATTTTAAAATTCAAAACACTTTGATTAATATTTAGAAAAATAGCGAAGAAAAATTAAAAAATAGTTGCACATTTTTAAAATTATGAGCCCAACAATTATTGTAGAATGGCTCATATGATTATTCAAAAAAAAAAAAAAAAAAAAATCAAAATATTTGTTATTGAAATTCCTTTACATTTTACACCAACACTTGAATAGAAATTTTTCAATTAATTTCCTCTATTTGCTTAAATCAAAATCAATTTGAAGTAAATTATAGCTTTTACTACAAGTCTAACATTATAATTATAACAGGGTAGCTATGAATTGAAAATTTAAATACATACTGAATAAACATAAGTATTTATACATATGTATAATAAATATGAATACCATACATTTACCTACGATAAATATAAATATAAATTAACATTAAAATTTTGAAATTTACACTCAAAAAAGTTTGTCACTAGAATCTACTGAAAATGACAGTTAAAATAAAGATGTATGCAGTTAAAACGGCCATAAAGTTTTTTACCTTTATAATAACAAAAAATTAATTTTTTTTTAACTGTTAAAAACAACTAAAAAATGTAGTAAAAACAAATAAAAAAACGATCTCACTTTTTTTGTTACAATTAATGTAAAGAACCTTAGAAGTGAAATTATGGAGGTGAAAAACTTTTTTTTGGATGTGAAAACAAATTTTGTGATTGGAAAAAAAAATTTGAGGTAAAAAACATTTTTTGAAGTGAAGAGCTTTTTTGGATGTGAAAAAAATTATGGTTGGGTAAAAATTTTGAGGTGAAAAAAATTGATTGAGGTGAAAAAAAATTTAGTGATAAAAATATTTTTTTTAGGTGAATATAAAATTTTTTTCAATTCTAAGCGACTGGTAAAAAAAAGAAAAAAATACAGAAGAAATTTACTTGTATGGAAAATTTAGAGGTACCTTCACATTTTCAATCGTAACTTTTTAACCGCTGGGCCGATTTTGCTCATTTTCAATACCAAAATGCTCGGGTGGATGTATATTAATCTAGGTAGAAATGAGCACCCTCGCCTGCTGACAGACAGACAGACGAACATCGCTAAATCAACTTAAAATCCCATAAGGATCACGAATATATATTCTTTTTGGGGTCTTAAACCTGTATTGCGACATGTTACAAAGCATATATGGTGGATGGTATAATTAAAGCAGAGCCGCGAATAACAATGTAAGCGACAAAATTGAAATTGTTGAGAAATTGAAAAAAACGTTTTAGAACTTGTGGTGTATCCAACTAACTGACTTCTTTAGATTGCATTTTAATAACGAAATCCTGCATCATTTTTAAGTCATAAAAGGCTGTAATCTGGAAAAAAACAGGTTTTGAAAAAACTGTCGCTTAAAACGTTATTCGCGGCTTCGCTGCAATTATTAACAACAACGCAAAAATTACTGATAAATACAAAAATGTTGGAACAACTAAGAAAATTTATTTATTTATTTACTGTTTTTACAGTTAATTTTCTTTCGAATTTAAAGAAAATTATTTTCTTTTGACTAAAAACTATTACATATTATGTTTTTATGCATTGAAGATATAATAAAATTTTCTGATTTTTTTTAATAACTATCAAAAATTAACTGTTTACTGCAAAAATAC
The DNA here is from genome assembly GCA_949748255.1 of Eustalomyia histrio. Lineage (NCBI taxonomy): Eukaryota > Metazoa > Arthropoda > Insecta > Diptera > Anthomyiidae > Eustalomyia > Eustalomyia histrio. The sequence goes on along the minus strand of OX456524.1, from coordinate 105,845,175 downwards.
TATTTTGATAGTAGTGTATCATATAAAAAATAACTGTTTTAAACATTTGTTACAATAAATAGAATACTTTCCGTTAGTTGATTTTTTGAAATAATAGCAATAATAGTTATTTGTGTGTTTTCCATAGAAAAACAACTGTAATTACAGTTAAAAACAACAATTACTGATTGCTATACAAACAACTGTCATGTAATTTGAGTGTATTATTTATTTGATTTATTTATAAATATAAAAATGCACTTTTTTCGATTACTTGTCTGTCAACTAGAAAAATTAATAATCTAGTCAGATAGTAATGTGACATAATATTAATATACCCACAAATTTTTGTAAATATTCGTAAATAAATAAATTTAGTTATGTGAAATAGCATATTTATCATTAGTTATTAATCTGATAATATATTATGACAAGTTGTACAACATATTTGGCTAGTATAAGATTGCTTTCAATGATAGTTTTAAGCCAAATCAACCAGTCTGTGATACGCCTCTGCGTTTTTATTTTAAATATTTTAAAGGTTTTTTTTTAGAGTTAAATAAAAATGTTGTTAATAACAGCAGGTTTAAACTCTAGTACAATGTGTAATTTCAAAGCCGGAAATTTACAATATAAAAAAAATATATATTTTGGATTTAGGAAGAGGATATTTTAAAAATCTTTTCTTTGCCTGTAGAGCCTACAACAAGGTATATTTCAAGAAAATCTAAATAAATAAATACCAACATTTTTACCAATTATTTGGTAAAAAAATACCTCAACATACTTTAAATAAAAACTGATGGGCGTTCAGTTTAAAAAAAATTATTGTAAATTAATATTATCAGGCAAAATTTTTAATTATTTATTACTTCTTTTTAAAATAAGAAATACCTTTCCTCTGATCCAATTTATTTATTTTTTTTTTTAATTTTATATTTGAGGAAGCCAAAATTATGTTTTGATATTAACAATCAAACTATAGTTAAAACTTAACGTTTATATTTTTTCAATTGTTTTAATAAATACGATTGGATTTGTATTTTTGCCTATAATTAAATGAAATTTCACTTTTTTTTTAAATTACACGTAAGGTGTCACCTTAAAAAAATAAATAAAAGTTTCTATGTATCTCCTTAAAATTATGGTAGTTAGATTATTTTTTTTAAATGTCATATTTTGTCTTTTTTAAGTGTTGAAAATCGTGTTAATATTTAATGTCTACTTTTATTTTGAGAATATGCCAAATGATGTCTTTATACGTTCACATGACATTCAAAATTGAAAAACTGCAATATTTTTTAATTTTATAAATTTACTGGTCATTAAATGCAATCACATGCACCAGAGACTTTTTAATATTTGGAGTATTCATACACACTGATGAAATAAAATAAATTTTAAAAGTTGTCCATTCATACTTTACAGTTTGAGGGACCACTGTATTCGAATGTGACATTATATTTTTGAATTTAAAAAATTACGAAAAATATTTGATTGGAAAGTTTTGAAACTCGCTGATAAAGACTCTTTGCAATTTTAAATATTGAAAATTTAAATACACCTTAAAAAAATAATTTTAAATGTAATCGAAACTTAATCCGAAATTCATCCGCCATATTGGGTCCGCCATTTTAGGTCAAAAAAAAAACCTTCTGCCAGATTTATTTTCATTGAATCCCACAAATTTTAACTATAATTAATAAAAAACATCCGCCATATTCGACCCACCAAATTTAACTTTATACAAATAATATCAGATTCGTATGTAGCGACTCCCGAATTATTCCGGTCACTTAAAAAAAATCTACCGCCATATTGGATTTTTAAAATTTATCAGATTCGTATTCAGCGATCTCCGAATATTCCCATCAAAATGTCAAATACGAATAAAATCACATTTAAAAAAAAAATCATTCGCCACAATAGATCCAATGTCCGCCATATTGAAGTTTAAAAACCTGATATCTAATTCGTATTTGGCGCCCATCAAAACTTTTCGACATAATATTTGATACGAATTTGACTGTATTCTAAAAGGATTATTCGCCATATTTGATCCGCCATTTTCAATTTTAAAAACCCAATTCGAAAAAAGTATAAGTTTTGAAGGAATCTCCGAAGCTTTTCTAAATCATCCGCCATATTGGATCTGTCATTTTATAATTTACATTAACTTCGTTTATATTAAATCTTATTCCATTTCTCATAAATAAAAAATCAAAATTATGGTAAACCCAAATGTGATCACACACCCACTATTGTTACTCTTTTTAATACCTGTGAAATAGTATCCCCATCTGGTAACTTAGAGCTAACAGGTAAAGGAACAAATTGGCTTAAATTTAAAGAATTTATCAGTACTCATTGCTCGGAAAACATATCCCTAAGAACACCAGATGAAATCGACCTTTCGCTTAAGAATTTCGAATCTAATCTCAAACTAGCTGCTCGACTTGCTACTAAACCCCGCCGACGATTCAGACAAGAACCAGTTCTTTCTGTTGATGTCGAACGACTCTTGAACGAAAAAAGAAGAGCTCGTAGAGAGTGGCAACTGCACAGATCTCCACAACTCAAAGCTCGATTGAATGAAAGTACAAGAAATTTACGTAAATTACTTGAATCAAGGAGAACAAACTCACTAAATAGATTCTTAGAAAATCTCGAGCCTTCAGCCAAATCAGACTACTCGTTATGGCGTGCAACCAAGGATTTAAAAAGGCCTCCTTTGCGAAAACCAAACGGAGGTTGGGCGAGAAATGATACTGAAAAAGGAGATCTGTATTCACGCCAAATGATTCAAGTGTTATAGTTGAGTTGCCACCAATTTTACCTCAGCGCAGAGCAGTACCCGTTCGGTTTGAGATGCGAGAGGTCGAAAAGGCAATTTTTGATTTAAACCCCAAAAAAGTATCTGGCATTGATTGATATATCAGTAATAAAATGCTCTTGGAGTTACCCCGGATAGCTGTAAAAATAATTTTGGTTATTTTTAGTCCTATATTACGCCTTGAATATTATCCCCCAGAATGGAAAGTTTCACTCGTTAAAATGATACCCAAGCCAGGTAAAGATCACACGAAAGTTGAATTGTATAGGCCTATCAGTCTGTTATCAAATATATCCAAATTTTTCGAAAAGCTACTAGTGAATCGATTAAATGTGGCTGCTGCTGAAAACAATACCCGCACACCAGTTTGGTTTCAGAAATAAACATGGCAAATTGAGCAAGTTCACAGACTGGTAAGTGAAATTAGAAAGGCTTATGAAGAGAAGGAATACTGTTCTGCACTTTTCATTGATGTCTCACAAGCTTTTGATAAAGTTTGTCATGAAGGACTACTCTTTAAAAACAAGAATATATTGCCATCTAATACTCACAATTTACTCGAAAGCTATATAACAAATCGAAAATTTTTAGTTAAGGAAAGCGATTTTATAAGCACTCCACAAAATATACATGACGGTGTTCCACAAGGTAGTATATTGGGACCACTTTTGTATATCCTATATACCTCTGACATGCCAACGAATAGTGACACACATACTTCCACATTTGCCGATGATACGGCGATCCTAAGTTACCACAGTAACCCACTGGAGGCTTCTCGAATTTTACAGAATCACGTTTATCAATTAGAAGTGTGGCTAAATCAGTGGAAAATAAAGGTGAATGAGCAGAAATGTGTTCATATTACTTTTACGTTAAGAAGATAAACTTGCCCTTTAATCCGAATAAATAATCAAAACATACAAGTGTCAAATATTTAGGCATTCATCTTGATCATCGACTCACGTGGAAGAATCATATAGATGCAAAACTACTTCAGATGAAATTAAAAATCATTGAAATTAATTGGTTAATCGGAAGAAACTCCAGACTTAGCCTCGATTGTAAACTATTGCTGTACAACTCGATAATTAAACCCATATGGTGTTATGGAGTTCAACTCTGGGCAACGGCCTCCCATTCTAATTTTCAGAGAATTCAAAGAAAGCAGAACAACATTTTACGATTAATAACAGGCGCTCCCTGGTATGTAAGAAATTCAAATATACATTCAGATTTGAATGTTCCTCTTGATAAAGATGAGGCCGTGAAATCTACCCAAAGCTATTTAGGTAAACTGGAGACTCATCCAAATGAACTAGCGCGTAATCTACTTGGAAATCGCGGCCACCAGCGTCAGAGAAGGAGGACCACAGCCGACTTGACATACTGGTACAAAGGAACTATGCTTTGGTGAAAATTGAGATAATACATGAATAAATGATATTTCGTCTGGCACTGGCTGGACTAAGTAACTTAGTTTTTAGCTTTTAAGATTTGTAATACTTATTGTTAGTTCACTATTTTTATGTGAAGATTCAATAAATAAATAAATAAATAAATTCGAAAAAAAACCCAAATGTGAGTCAAAGGTACAATACATTTTTTGAAAAAAACTATAAAACAAATTTTGTTTTTTTGATTTTATTTGCAAACACATGGATTTGAAAATTTTGTGTACGACAACTCTACAAAAAAGTTTAGTTTTGAACCAATCAAAATGGCTAAAAAAACGAGCCAACCAATCACAATGCTTAAAAAAATAAACCAAGTTCAAAATATTAAATATAAAATAAATCTATATTAAATTTTTGCATAGTACGGGTGAAAAAAAATTATTCTAAATGGATAAAAATTTATTAAAATTAATCATTGTAAATTAAAAAAATAACTGTTAACTATTTTTTTTTGAGAAATTGAATCTGAAATATTCAGCCGTACTAACAAAAAACATCCTACAAAAATTACAGTTTGTATTAGGAACTTTTTATCAAACAACTTTAAAATGTATTATATTTTATGCAATTATATTTCCAAAATGTTATACTGCCTTAGCGAAAAAGTGTCACAGAAAGGGTTAAAATGAACTGTATCATTTCATCAGTGTTAACTATAAAAAGACAACATGAGAAATCAATAAACTATTCAATATCAAATATTGAGATAAAAACATATGTTTAAACAATTATGTTATACCAAAATTATATTTCAACATCATAACATAAATAGTTTTTTGTATCAATTCAAAACTTCTTTCAGCTACACCGAAAAGAAAACTACACTGTATAACAAAATTATAAAATTTTGCCTTATTGAACTTATGGAGGGGGTAATTAATTGTAAAATTTTTAGATGATTTCGTATTACAATTTCAATCATTTATAACAGCATAGATTGTATTTAAAAAAGCTTCCAAAAACCACTAAAATATCTAAAAATTTGTTGAAATATTGTACTTTCGTTATACATTAAATACCGCTAAAAAGACTTTCCCAGCAAAACCACACATTACCAAATAATGGGTAAAGTAATGTATAGCCATAGGGGCCGATGGATTATTTTACACCTTACTTCATTGATGAATTTTACAGGCGATGAGCCTCAAAGTAATGTATATATACCCATTACTTTAGAGGTGATAATGTAAAGGGTTACTTATATGGTTACGAGAATGGAAAAAGTAATATGTCTAAAAATAGATTTTTTAAAATGAGGAATTTTTAATAAAAAAAATTATTACAAATATTTTATTTAAATTATACGTAATTAAAAATAATGTGGTCAAGATGGGAATCGAACCAGGAAAATCTGGTTGCCAGCCAAAAACCTTACGACGCATATAGTATTTGATTGCTTTAAACTTAAATGAATTGTTGCGCTTCATTTTTTCGCTAGTGTTATTAAAACAAACATACATTGCTTACAAAAAAACACAAAGTAATGTATCTTAAACTAGATTTTCAAAAATATTTCAATTATTACTTTACATTTATAAAGCATATATTACGTAGTCAATAATGAGTAAGTTATTACTTTATGCTTGCAAATAATGAAAAAGGTAATGAGCTATCACTACAAGGTAATGCATGAGAATATCCCACCCATTACCAAAGTTTTGCTGGGTTGTCGAAAATTCCCGCTATCAGCTTAAAAATATTTCTAGATTTAGCGAAAAAACCTCTGTTCTGGCAACACTTATGCATTCACTTTGTTATCAATGTTGCCAACTCTTGAAATGAAAGAAACATCACTAAAAGAATGTTCGGCCAATTGAAAAACAATGTTTATAATATTTGTTGTATAATTGAATGTTTTTTTTTAATACCATATTTAATGCAGTTTTCGAGTTCAGCAGCCCAGAATACTTAAAAAAAATAACCAAATTGATAACCAGTGGCCAAAATGGCCATAAACTAGTGTTATTAGAACATTATTATCTTGACAAAAAAATCTAAAAACTTCATGATTTTTAAGGTTAAAATTTGTAGGTGTTTTTTTTGACATATATTTTTTTAAATTTATTTAAAACATTTAAGGTCATACATATAATTTTAATCAATTACTTTGTCATATATAAATTTTCTTATGTCTAAAGCATAGAAAATTAAAATCAATCTAAATTGAGATTTTAAATTGGCATTTCATAAACAATAGACTGATGTTATCTTTAGTTTTTTTTTTTACATAAAATAAATAAAAAAAAGAACATCAATTTGTATATAAAACAAACAATTTATTTTAATATTAATTTATCAAGGCAATTTGAGTTGAATAATTGTGGTATTTAAAAAATCGCATACAAAAATGAAAGTGCAAGTAGTATGTAGATATTTTGACGTTGAAAGTTTTGAACTTGTAACACGTTTTTTGAATATTGATTGAGTTTATTGAAATTTTATGTATTACTTGTATTATATTACGCAAACTATGCGTGCGTTGTTTTCAATCAATTTTTGCAAGTTTTTATCAACAATTTATTACAGTTTTTATAGTTATTAATAAACTTTTTTGTTATTGTTTTACATAACTAAGTTTATGTATAACAGTTATGGATGACATTTATTTCCATTTACTACATACGAGTATTAAAATAAATACAATCATATTTGTCATTTGTTGATGATAATATTTTTGATATTTACTTGTGTTTTCTGTCAATACAAATTAGAAACAGTGTGTTTCAAAATTCCAAATATAGAATTAATAGCATAATTTATTGTTATTTCAGAATTATTTCAATTATCTTTCTTATTCGATACGGTACAATATTAAAAGGAAAACCAAACTTCTATAGGAAGAATGTATCATATTCTATAAAAATAAAAAAAAATTTCCTTCCTAAAATTGAAATATATATGAACATACATGAACATGAACGTGATCATATATGGGCACACATGGTCATAAATATACATGCATAGTTCAATATTAGATCATATATACGGCCATATATCGCAAAAATTTCGGATCCGAATATATATGGTCATATATGAGATAATGTATGGTCATATATTGGACCATTTATGAGAACCTATTTGAAAATCGACACATATATAAACATACACTATCATACATGGTCTTGTATATGATCATATATTGTCATACATGGCCATTTACGTCTATTAATAGTTCATTATATGACCATGCATAATCTCATATATGATCTTTAGATCCGAAATTTGATGGCATATATCAGTACATGGTCATATATGATCAAATATCATTCATATACAGGTTGGTTGAAAAGTTCCTGCGCTCGAAATGAAAGAATACTGTTTTTGTTACGAAATATATTTTTTTATTCAATATAATCTCCTAGAAGCTCAATACACTTGTTCCAATGATCTTTCAATAATTTTATCCCATCCTTATAATGGTTTTCCGGAAGCTCTGCAAAATAACCGTCTACGGCTGCTATGATGGCCTCTTCATTCGACGAAAAATGCTTTCCACGAAGGAATTGTTTGAGATTTCTGAAGAGATAGTAGTCACTGGGAGCCAAATCTGGAGAATACGGTGGATGTTCAAGCAATTTGTACTTTAATTCTTTGAATTTAGCCATCGTCAAAACACTTTTGTGAGCAGGTGCATTGTCTTGATGAAAAATGATTTTTTTCTTCTTTAAACCAGGTCTTTTCTCTCGAATTTTTTCATCCAGCTGATTCAAAAGGCTGCAATAATATTCGGAGTTGATTGTTTTACCTTTCTGAAGATAATCAATCAACAAAATTCCTTTTGCATCCCAAAAAACTGATGCCATAACCTTCTTTGCTGATCGTTGTAACTTCACCTGCTTTGGAGCTGAACAATCAGCTTCAGTCCACTGTAAACGTTCTTGTTTCAATTTAGGAACATGGTGGTAGATCCAAGTCTCATCCATAGTTATAAAACGACGCAAGAAGTCGGTTTTATTCGGCTTAAAACGCTCCAAATTACGCTGAGAAATTTGTTTTCGATCCAGTTTTCGTTGAATTGTTAATGTGTGCGGCACTAACTTTCCAAACAGTTTTTTCATACGTAATTCTTCATGTAAAATATGAAGTACTCATTCGTCTGAGATGCCTATGGCATTACCAATTTCACGGTTAGTCAAACTTGGATCTTCTCTAACCATATTATGTACCTGCTCAATGATTTCTGCTGTGGTTGCAGTTTTTGGTCGTCCTTCACGTGGATCGTCTTAAAGGCTGGTACGACCACGTTTAAATTCACCAGCCCAAAATTCAACGGTGCGTTTTGAAGGTGAGGACTCCTTATACACTTCTAACAATTGTTCATAAATTTCCTTTGCTTTTAAACCCTTCAAAACAAAGAATCTAATGACTGCACGATATTCAATTTTTTCCATATTAAAAAAAATCAATGACACGTCAACTTCAAATGGCTTGTAAACAAAAAAAAGAATTGACAGAATGACTTGCAACTTTGCATGTGTTCTCAGGACAGTTATACCAACTTGAGAAAAAAAAGTTTGGAGCTAGCAGTGCCATCTCTTGGTGAGCGCAGGAACTTTTCAACCAACCTGTATGACCATGTAAAGCCACATAAAGGGAGGTCCTGCCATAATGCACGATGTTAATTGTGAGTCACACCTTAACGTCGAGTTTTTTGCCCAACTTAATTTGACTTTTTTCATGTTTCAGTGTTTGACAAATTCAACCATGGAGAGGTACATAATTTGTGACAATGGGCGTTCAAATCAAAATGCATTTCGTGCACTTCGTGACTTTTTTGGTCGGCATAATCGACCGAATGTGTCCACAATCGGGAGGATTGTGCGCAAATTTCAGCAAACCCAGTTCGTTCTGCAGAAAACATTGCTGTTGTGCGCCATAGTGTGTCATTAGGTCGGCCAAGCATTTACCGTGAATGGTGTTCGCTATTGGAGATGATAACGAACTTATTGTGGCCAGAAATTGAGGATATGACCCTGGACGATATGTGGTTTCAACAGGACGGTGCGACTTGTCAATTGGCTGCCAAGATCATGTGATTTGACACCGTTGGACTTCTTTCGTTGGGGTTATGTGAAAGAAAAGGTGTACGTCGATAAGCCAGCAACAATTCAAGAGCTAAAGGATGAGATAATTCGGCACATTAACGGCATAGAACCTCAAATATGCCTCAGCGTCATCGAAAATTTGGACCATCGAATGGAGGTGTGCCGCCGAGGTCGCGGCGGCCATTTGGCCGATATTTTGTTCCATACATAATTGAACCATACCATATTATCATAATAAAAAGAAATGACAATAATTTCCTATATAATTTGTGTTTTATTCAAAATCAACATCGGCCCTTAAAATTTAACCACCCTTTACATACATGGCCTCACTTAGAGATGGCGAGACAGGTGACAATATGTTTTAACAATGGATGAGAGGTGGATTCATTATTATACACCGGAGTCTAATGAAATAACTACCAAATACTATGATGAGTTATTGAACAGATTGGATAAAGAAATTAAGAAAAAACGACCACACTTAAATAAGAAAAAAATCTTGTACCATCATGACAATGCACCGGCGCATTCATCTGTTTTAGCTTCAGAAATATTGAATTCTTTACATTACGAATTGATTTCCCACCCGCCGTGTTCTTGAAAATATGGATCCAGCGAAAAAGATTTTCCACAAATGAAGAAGTCATATCAGAGATGGAAGCCTATTTTGAAGAGTTTGACAAATTGTATTTTTTCAAGGGTATCAAGATCTTACAGGATCGTTGGAAGCAGTGCATTTCATTTAACGGAGATTACGTTGCGGAATAACATTGATTTCAAACTGCTTACTCCACGGACTTTTCAATCCATGTACACTCACCAAAAAAAGTCTGTAATGGCAACTGAAAATTTTGCTGTTATTACGGGAAATTTTGCTAATTTGAGCCCAGCGGTATTTTTTGCTAATTTTAGCAACACATGTGTGCTGACGTGTAGTACAATGAATTTAGTAGAAAAATTAGTAGCCGCTACTAAATTTTAGTAGACTTTTTGTAAAGTGGAATTTAAAATCTGTTTGCTAAAATCAGCAAAAAAAATTTCTAAATATTATTAATATTAGAACAAAGTTTTAAATTCTTTTTTTTTATCGAGCATCAAAAATTTTGAATATATTTTTTAAAAAATATTTTATACAAAACGAAAAAAAAATCAAAGGCTTAAAAATCTTAAAAATTTTTAAAACATAAACGAATATATCATTTTGTTTCAATTTGGTAATTTCTGTTTAAAAAAAAATTTTAGTCAATTTTTTTTTTACTTTTAAGGTTAAATTTTAATTGTTTTTAGGGCTGATTTTAAGAACTAAAAAACCTTTTAAGTCGGTATCTTTACTTCCGATCCCTTTTTTAAACCTATGTAACATTTTAGGACACTTTTTTAAAATTAGTATTTTTTTTTGCTAATTTTAGCAAATCGGTTTTCAAAAATTTGTAAAAGTATTTCTGACAAAAATTTGTAAATATTCTGTCAAAATTCTGTAATTTGTAAAATGTAAATAGCAAGAAGATTTGCTAAATAATAATTTTTTTACTAAAAATCAGTACAAAAATAGTAAAGTGGGATTGAAAACCGTTAATAAATTTTTCTACTAACTTCTTTTTCTGAGTCTAGTACCAAAACAAAACTTAAGCCAATTGAAGTTGGACATTTATTTTATTTCCACTTTGAAAATATATTTCTTTAGGAATTATTTCATGCAGCCTTCAACATTAATCAGAAATATTTTTATGTAAATTTAACTCATGGTTAAGACTAAGAACAATGTGCACAACCTGAACCACGATTAAAATTAACTTAAAAACAACTTCGGTTAGTGATAAAATTGTGGTTGCTTTTAGATAAGTTACTCGGCCTAAGATACAATATTTTTTAGTTTGATAATAAAAACAAACAAATGTTTTAAATAATTTTACAAATATTTTTTAAAATAAGTTTTGGTTAAAAAAAATATTCAAACAAAACTGAAAACAATTGTAAAACAACAATTTGGTTACAAATTTCATCATTCTGTTGTCCTACGTACGTATGAGTGATCTAAGGACTAAATGTTACTCATACGCCTTGAGTTAATTTCGTATGATTTTAAAATAATTTTAAATCTCTCTAATTTTATTTGAATAGAAAAAAAAGCATAAAAAGAAAGTTTAATAAGTACAAAGTTTCTGAAAGTACAATGTATATGTACATTATTAAACAAAAACGATATTTTCAAAATAATTCAAATCAACAATATTTATTAATTGTTTATAATAACGAATCAGTTCACACTTTACAAAATGTTTTGATTAAAATAAGTATTTCTCTAAAGGAAATTGAATATAAAATGTAAATAAATAAACCATAAATTTACATGTTAAACTATTTTTTTATATTTTCGTTTTATTTTGTTTATTTCTGAAAGAACACACGCGTCTTTTGTGTTGTATTGAATTTAATGAAATTTTTATTATTCGGTAAATTGTTGTTTTTTTTTTTTTTGCTGAGGTATTAAATTGTTATTAATTGTTATATTTCTGTTAAAGCTTTGAATTTCCGTAAGCACATTCCACGCTCATTGAATGCCGTTTTGTAACTGAATTCATTCAAGTCGCCTGCTGTAGTATTGCCAATATTAAAAATATTGAATCAATGCCTCTGGTCTGACTGACATAACTGACTGAGTTATTGAGTGTGTGAGTAACTGACTGACTGGTTGTTTAGGTTTTTTTTTTATTCTTTTCAGTTACGTTGTGTTGTTGTTGTTATAGCAGTAGTGAGTGGTATTTAAGAGTAGGTTTTCATTTCAGTCCGTTACTATTTATGTAGCAACATGTATTTCGGTTTTTATTTAACACCGAGTATTGAAATCAAAATTTCGTTTTTTTTTGCATTACTTTTGTTTACACTTCTATTTTTCATATGTATAAACAAATGGTTTCAATTTCATTTTTGTGGTTTGGGTATTCGGTTTATTTTTTTTGCTTCACTCATGTCGTTAGTTTCTACCGCATTTTTACTCTTTGTTTAATTTAGTTTATAGAAAAGAGTTTTATATTTCATTTTTATGCGGTAAGAGTAATTCAAGTCGTGCTTATATTTGTTTATAAACTAATTGCAGGCCAACGTATTTGAATTTTCAATAAACTATTGTAAGAGTGTTTGTATTTTATTTATTAACAGAGGTTAAACATTTGTCAATTCATTAATGTTTTACAACTTGTTGCTTCTTGGAGTAGACAGACGACCACGCACCAAATTTTGTAAACAATGTTCCCAATACATATACCATATAAAGGGTGTCCCAAGAAGAACGCAATTTTTAAATTTTAAATAAAACACAGATATTTAAAAAAAATCGTGAAACTTTATTATATCGTAAAGTAGACAGAATGAGGTTATGTATGGAACAATATATCGTGCAGATGGCCGCCGCGGCTTTGCTGGCATGCACGCGATCTTTTAATGAAATTTTCAATGACCGTTTTGCATGAATGCTGCGGTATTTCATTAATGCAGCGTCCAATTTCCTCTTTTAAGGCTTGAGTCGTCGTCGGCTTATGCGCGTAAACCATCGACTTAAAAAAACCCCAAAGAAAAAAATCTTATGGTGTTAAATCGCACGATCTAGGCGGCCAATTCTGATCTCCAAAACGCGAAATAACACGACCGGGAAATGACTGATGCAGCAATTGAATTGTTTCTCTGGCTGTATGACATGTGGCGCCGTCTTGTTGGAACCACATGCCCTCCACATTCATATCTTCAATTCTAGGCAAGAAAAAACTGGTTATCATTTCACGATACCGAACACCATTGACTGTTTGCGCTTGACCTGCCTCATTTTCATAAAAAAAGGTCCAATGATTCCTCCAGCCCAAAAACCACACCACACAGTGACACGTTGAGGATGCATTTGCTTCTCGTGAATCACTCGAGGACTTTCCTCACCCCAAATGCGACAATTCTGCCTATTGACGAAGCCATCAAGATGAAAATGGGCCTCGTCACTGAAGATGATTTTATCGGCAAAATCAGCATTTTCATGTTGTCTCTCCAATACCCAATTAACGAACTCCCTTCGCTGTCCATGGTCAGCTGGCTTCAGTTCCTGAGTCAATTGAACTTTGTATGCATGAAGATGCAAATCTTTCGTCAAAATTCGCTGCAAGGTGGATTTGGAGACACCAATTTGCTGAGCTCGGTGTCGAATTGAGGTGGATGGAGTTTGAGCGACATCATCACGTACAGCTGCGACATTTTCGGTCGATCGACCTGGTCGATGGCGCGTTGTTGTCTTTACATCACTAACAGACCCAGTTTCGGCAAATTTATCCATTAATCTCTTTACAGTTGACTCTTTTGGAGCATTATTGTGACCCCAAATTGAACGCAATTTGCGAACTGTAGCCGCAAAACTTTCACCATTTTGGTAAAACAATTTCACAATGAGAATGCGTTGTTCATTCGTGTAGCGCTCCATTTTTACTAACCTCGTACCTTCTACTAGCAAACAATAACAATTGTTCAAATGTCAAACAATGACACTTCGAATGTTGCCAGATTTAAAAATTGCGTTCTTCTTGGGACACCCTTTAGCAATCAAACTGCAATACAACTTGAGAATAAGCTTATATTAATAGTGTGTTTTAAGCTTTTCTTAATTTTGCTTATTATAATATTTATAAAATGTGAATTCACAAGCAGAATTTAACAATGCTAGAGAAAAGATTATTATACATAACTTTTTCTCAAGTATGCTTATGAACACCATACAACAACAACAACGCAATATGACGATTGAAATAGAAATATTTTTCAATACATTCTAGTCTTGTTGTTTTTGTTCTACGCTTAAAATGCATACCACAAGTGCCATTACTTTTTCTTTAAATTTGTCAAACGTGTTTTGCGTGTACATTTAGTTGTAAATTTTATATAGTGAACGTGCAATTGCATATTAAATTTAATTATTTTTATTTATGGCTAAAATTAATTATTATTATTTATATTTAAAATTTATTATTATTTTTTATATTTAAAATGAGTTATTATTTATTTTTAAAATTAAAATAAAAAATAAATTAAATTAAAGAAAATAATTATGATTTCTCTTTTTCAACTATTAATAATATATTATTTTTGTAAGCTTATTCTACAATTGAAGCACCCAATGCAACAACCGGATAACTCCACTTTTTTGCGAAATAGCTTTTTTAATGCAGAAAAAACCAAAAAAAAAATCTGCGTCGTTCGGTGCACAAAAAACACATCTAACTTGACTCTAGGATACGGAAACTCTGAAACTTTGAGATTTTGTTTTCAAAACGGAGCAAGAACACGACATCTCCTGGAGTTATCTTGTTTTTGCACCGCTTTTCAAGCAATAAGCCTTAAGCCACATGTCAACTTTTAGTTGCCGGCAATCAAAAAACACAAATTTTTCAAAACATGTTCTGTTTTTATTTTTATTTACGTTCGTGCTGTGAGTGTGCGAAAAACGATTACAGTATGTTGTTGAGTATGTTGAGTATGTTGTGTGTGTGTTTAGCGGCCGCGTCTCTTTTTTACGCTCTCTGTTTTTTCTTTTATACTGTATGTCGTCGTTCTAAAAAAAAAAATTGTGTCAGTTGGTTCTTGGTGGTAGGATACGGTGCAAGTATACGTGTGTTAATAATAAATTTAAAACAATGACTGAAAGTGAATCAGATTTTTCCATATCGGGCTCCGAATATAAAAATGGATCTGATGATGAGGAGACATCGAGTAGTGTTGATACTTTACCTGTTCAAAAAGGTAACAAATTCATTAAAATGTTTAAGTTTTCAGTTAATGTTATTGTTTGTATGGCTTTAGGAAAAAAGCGTGTGCGCAATCAGAACGCGTGGAAAAGGAACGTAGTTAAAAGGAAGAGAGCAGAAGGCAAAAAGTATACAAACTGTAAGGGTAAGAGCGTTGCAGCAAAATGGGCCAGCCTTGCAGTTGCAAAAAAAAAATGTTTTGATTCTGGACGTCAGAATCATTATGCCAAAGTTTTTCAAGAATTTAATAAGCTGGGAAATAAAGAAAAGCAAAATGCATATTTGTGTGGATTAATAAGGCAAAATGCAGTTAAGAGGCGTCGATCTGCGAGTGGGAATGAAGTGAGAAAATTCCAAAATAAATATTTTATACGTAGCATTAAACATGAAATAGAGGTATGTAAAAAAGCATTTTGTTCAGTTCATGGAGTCCATAAAAGTCGCATCGAAAGACTCTCAAGATTTTTGCTGGAAAAAGTAACTGCGCCCTCTGACATGAGAGGTCGTCACGCAAACAGAGTAAATAAGATTCCAGAAGATGTTGTTCAAAATATTGACAGCCATATTAAAAGTTTCCCAAAAAGATCTTCTCACTACAGCCAAAATAAAGAATCGAAGTACTTAAGTTCCGATTTAAATGTAAGGAAAATGTATACTCTTTACTTAGAAAAGTTTGAGCCAAGCGCTTTTGCATTGATGGCTGAAGAAAATGGTAACCCAAAGCCAACAGTTACATACGATTTTTATAGAGAATACTTTGCGAAAAATTTTAAGCTTTCTTTTGGAGCACCTAGATCAGACACTTGCCAGACGTGTGATAGCCATGGAAACAAAATAGCTGCAGCTGATTCTGAGGAAGAAAGACGTGCACTCAAAGTTGCGAAAGATCTTCACGAAAAGAAGGCTAAGGCGTTTAATGATGATCTACGCGAAAAAAGCTGCTTACAAGACCCGACAGTTTAGTGCCTTACTTTTGATTTCCAACAAAATTTGCCACTTCCGCTAATACCATCGGGTGATGTCTTTTATAAACGGCAGTTATGGGTGTTTAATTTTTGTATTTATCAATGCAGTACCAAAAAAAGCTACATGTACATGTATGATGAGACAATCGGGAAAAAAGGTCCAAATGAAGTAATCAGCTTTTTGCACCATTTTATTGAACACATTATGAGTGAAACTGTGAGAAAATTATATTTATTTTCCGATAATTGCGGTGCTCAAAATAAAAACAACACTCTTGTCCAATATTTATATGCTGTTGTAAAACACAAAAATATAAGCCTTATTGAACATCACTTGCCAGAACCAGGACACAGTTTTTTGCCCTGCGATCGCTCTTTTGGCGTTATAGAGAAACAGAAACGTCGAGTAGAACGCTTTTACCTGCCAAAAGACTAGCAGAATTTAGTGGAAAAGTCTTCCAAAAAATTTAAAGTTATATCAGTGAGCAATGCGAACATATTTGATTTTAAAACGAGTTTGGCTCCGTTTTAAAAAAAACAGTCACGAACAAAGATCATATTAAATGGACCATTTCAAAATATCGAAGATTTTGCTACAAAAAAGAGGAAAATGTCGCAAGTATTTCAGCTTCTTGTAATCACCATGGGCCATTAACAAAATTCGATATAGCAATGAAAGCAAACTTCCAGGATAACCCCTTCGAGCCAAAACTTTTATACACAACTAATCTAGCCCTCAACCCGAAAAAATATGACGATGTTATGAGCTTGGCACAAAAGTATGTTCCTCCATCGGATATACATTTTTATGATAATTTAATCTCGCAGCAGTCTATTCAAGAAGCTGAAAACACTGACTATAAAGATGACAACGAAGGACCCCTTTAATTTTTACCAATATCGGTGCAAAAACAGGACAAGTCCAAAAGCAAAATTATTTTTTTTTTATTTAAAATAAAACTTTGTAATATGTTTTTGAATTAAACAAATTTGTTTTGATTATTTCTTTTCAAAATAAAATAATATTTAGCAATTCTTTTGGTTTCTTATTTTTGAGAAAGTTTTTTTTGATTTTCTCAACATTTTAAAAAGTGGAGTTATCTTGTTGTTGCACTGGGTGCTTCAATTGCAAGAATAAACTTATAGTAATCATACACACATAATATTTTCACGAGGGTTCCGTTTTGATTTTGTTACAATTGTTACGATAGCCTTTTTCAATATATTCTCAAGTCTTTTTAAAGCTTAAGGCTTGTGTTTGTAAGCTTATTATAATATTTTTCTCAAGCCATTTGGTATGTTGGGGTTGCATTTGTTTGTTCCAATTTGTGTGTGTGTGTGTGTGCGTATTAACCTTGGTATTAGTGAGATCGTTTTTATGTTATTGGGGACCATTTGACCCCTTAATGATTTTCTGATTGGGGTTTTCAGGGATGTACCCAGGGGGCCTTTATGTATTTTTTTTTTTTTTTATAAAAATATTGGGATTTTGAACTAATATTGAGCGTTCCACACAAGAGACCGCCACTAGTATATAAGCCAATATTTCAGTTTCCAATGTCTAAAATCTATTGTGATTGAGCGTCTTTGGCAGCTTGTGTCGTTTGGTTGAAACGTAAATAACAATACTTAACATTGCCTCGAACATGTCGAATTTCGTACCATTTAAAATGATTTTGCGGGGAGTTCTTCTTCATTAGCTTCATATGAAGAAAAGTGCGGCTGAGGGTCATCAAATCCTCTGAAATCTTTGTTCTCTGAAACATGATCG
Source organism: Eustalomyia histrio (assembly GCA_949748255.1). Lineage (NCBI taxonomy): Eukaryota > Metazoa > Arthropoda > Insecta > Diptera > Anthomyiidae > Eustalomyia > Eustalomyia histrio. The sequence continues at coordinate 105,827,345 of OX456524.1, read as the reverse complement.
AAATTTCTATCTGAACAATGTTTCCGGAGGTGGTTAGGTCGCTTTAAAAGTGGATATTTTGAGCTCGATGACAAGGAACGGCCGGACCAACCCAATTAATTTGCACCAGCATGACGAGAATTTTGCACAAAGATCCCGGATTATTCGCATAAAAATTCCAATGGATCATCCACTTGTTTACGGCTTCGGCCTTGCAGAAGCTCCAGTTGTGCATCAAATTTGACCGAAAAATCATCTTTTCTGACGAGGCGCATTTTCATCTCGCGGGACGAAGAGTTGTTAACATCATTGGTAGTAGATGAGACGACAGTTAGCAAACGCCTAAAAGCCTTGTGATTGATTCGAAAGCAAGGAAACGACTTGAAGTCGTGTGACGTCCAAAGGAGTTCTTTCGCTTGTTAGCAGCTCTTCGAAAGCCAAAAAACTAAGGCATCGCATTGTGATTGGTGATAAAAAGCGGATCAATTTCGACATCGTCGACACATGAACTGCCTCAGCAAAACAATAATTCATATTAACAATGCCTCAAAAGATGAGTTGTTCTTCCAAAAATTGTCAGAAAGATGGGAAAAAGTTATGTCCAGCGATGAAAAATATTTATATAAAATATTCCTTAAAAAGTGGGGCCCATGCGGAATAGTTGCGAATACGTACTATCTTGCCAAGTTCGCTATTACCGAATTTTGAAAGTCTCTTAGTTTTCTTCCTTCCTGGGCCTTTCAATGGTCACTCCTACCCCCGCGAGTATATTGTTCGATGAGCATTAATAAGTTATTCATGTAGTTCAGCCCTGAAATTGTTTTGCATTGTCTACGTTGATTATGCTCAGAGAAGAAGCTTCACTGGTCAATTGGTCAGGCATCTCGTTCCTTCTATGTTACAATGCCTCGAAATAATCGAATAATATCAATAGTTCTCCTAGTTGAGAGGTTTTTGAGTTCCTCCTTGCAGCCGAGGATAGTGACTGATCTTGGAAGCGCTTTTAACACTAAAAATAAGTTTTTCTTATTTTTATAAACTTTGCATTACCGTATAGATTACCATGTAATGACAGGTCATTACTTTAAAATACAAAATAATGACTTACTGATAATGGGTTAAAGAAGTACTTATTGAATAGATAAATACCGATTACGTAATTTTTGTTTTTGTATTATATTTATTAATTTTAAAAAATTGTACAACAAAATAGAACATTGTAATATACAAAAAGTTGCTGGTGACCTTTATCTTAAGTTAAAATTAACCCTGGAGTTTGAGACACACCGTAAAAAGCAGATGAATACGAGGGCGGATCAATAAGTTCGTGTCTTTTCGAACTTCCCTCGTAGGTATATGAAATGCAACACTGCTACCATCAAATACCACCTGTTGGTAGACTACTGTCAAATTTTGAGCAAGTTCAGTCATATACTTTGCGTTTAGCAGCAGGATTTTTCGAGGTCCATAAAATAGGCATTTGTTTGATCAATAATCATCATTGGAGCTAAATCTCTTTCCACCGAGCCATTTCTTTAGGTTTGAAATAGGAAATAGTCACTGGGGGCTAAATTCGGAGAATAAGGCGAATGAGGGTGCAATTTGTAGTCTACTTCATGGATTTTTGACATGGAAACTAAGCTGTCACACGATTCTGTTGGTAGTCGATTGTGAGCAAACGCGGCAGCCTACTTGCGGAAAGCTTTCTTATACCCAAGTGATCGTTCAAAATTGAAACCACTGAGCCATGTGAGATGTCTATGTTTTTCACAATCTATCGCACATTTAATCTCTGATCGGCCAACACCATATCGTGAATTTTTTCAATTATTTTGAATGGGCTTCCAGAACGTTCGGCATCTTCCGTGTTTGTAAGGCCACAACGAAAGTCAGTAAACCACTTTTTTACCATTGAAATCGATGGTGCAGAGTCCCCATAGTATTTATGAAGCTTTTACTTGGTTTGTTTGACGGTTTTTTTCGCAAAAAATAATGTTTAATGAGCATTCAAATTCACTTTTTTCCATTTTTAAAAAATCCACGAGGTTGTATGTTTCAAACAGCTGTTAAATGCAAAGTAAATGACGAAACTTGTTCAAAATTTGACAATAGTGTTTTAACAGGTGGTACTTGATGGGAGCAGTGTTGCATTTCATATAACTACGAGGGAAGTTCGAAAAGTCACGGACTTATTGATCCGCCTTCGTATATAAAATTAGTCTTTATAACAAATAATAATTAATGTTAATACTTCATTCATACTGAACACCAAAATATGTGTTTTAACTTCAAATTTAATTTTTAACTTTCAAATTCCATACAAATTTTTAATCGAAAACTTGAAAATAACGAAAATACATATTTTGGGGATTAGTATGAATGGGGTATGACATTTCATTGCGCGCAACGACATATTGTTTTAATATTAAGAGTAACTACTTACTTTACGACTGTGAGTAACCAATTATTTTTTCATGCCCGTAACTCATTATTTTTATTACTTGATCACTTTTTGCTAGGGTATTGATTAATTTTAACAAACACGTTTGTGTAATTTTATTAACAGTTAAAATTTAGGGAAATAGATCAAAATAACTTAAAAACCAATTTGCTGTTAAATAAACTTTAATTGGTTACTGTAACGTTACAGGGTGTTCTAATTAAAATAACTTCAATGTCTTTTATCACTATTTATTGTAACTGCTGTTAATTGTATTTACTTGTAAAATTCTCATTAATTTTCCATTAATTTTTTTATTTTTTGATTTCCTTGTACTAGTAGTAGTTCTATAATTGAATGTCTGCAACCAACGCAAAGTTTTGAATAAAAAAACATGCTTACAACATGCATGCAACAAATAATAACAAGTTCATTAATAACCTGAGGCGCAATACTTGTTAATATTTATAGGAAAAAAAAAGTAAATAACGCATGAAGTCTGTTCGAACTATGATAACCAAAGTGTTATGTATGTTGCATACACATGTCAAGATATAACAAAATGTAACTAAAGTTCTTTGCATACTTGAATATTTATTTGCCTTTTTTCCATATTCTTGTATGTAAATTGCACCAAAATTAAAAAAAATAAAAATATTAGTGGTCAACATGTATAAACTTGTTTTGCAGCAACTTTGTATTACAAACATTAAGGATACACACAGAGCAAATAAATTAAAATCAAACACAAACATTATTAAATTTAATAGATTAGCTTTGAAATAAAACCAATATTTTTTTATTTTTAATTTAAACATGTTTCTACTTATTTTTAAAATGCGAAAACAAAATCTCTAAGTTCTCTGATATTATTTCCAATTAAAATAGTTTTTCCTTTACAAAATAAGTTTGTAGTAATTTACTGCAGATTTAAAGAATTTTATCAATAGATTATTATTGATTAATAGGCTTTCTGTGAATACTCTTAATATTATATGATGTTTGTTATTAAACAATGTAGAAAATGTTGATTGTAAAAACAAGATATTGGAAAACGACAAATTCTATCACTTAGGAAATTACTTTAAGTACACACAGAAAAAAACCGCAATGTAAAATCAACATGAAAAAATGTTAATTTCAAGTCATTGTAAATTTCTACAAAAAAAAAATAAATTAATTTAATATTTACGTTGTTTCAAATAAAATCAACAGTTAAACATGTTAATTTTAAATTCAAAATTGTTTTTTTAAATTGTTAACGTAAAAATAATAAAATTGTACACATTAATTTTTACCTTTTTCAAGGTAAAAATAACATTGGTCAATGTTAAATTTTAAAGTTGTAATTTTATTGTAAAAATTAAAGTTTTTTAAGTAAAATTTACATAGGTTTGTTTAAAAACAACACTAACCATTGTAAAATCAACACTAAAATCAAATAAAAATAACAACTAAGCAATGTAAAAATAACACGAAAAAAGTAAAAATTAAATGAATTCATGTAAACTCGTAAACAAATTTCAAAAAGTACAGCTACTTTAAAAAACAAAAAACAAGCATTCTTATTGTGTTTATTGTAGTGTGCTTAACAAAGTGGGTGAATTTTATTCTAAAAAATATAATAATGGCTGCGTCTAACAATAATAATAAGAATTTAGAAAGTCTGGTACAAAACCTTGTGTCTCTTCAAGAAACCATTAATTTTAAGAGCGATGTAGAAGGAAATTTAATTTTAAATATTCCAGTGGTTGAAAACTTTTGACTTATTGTAAATGAAGTAAAGCTTTATTTGACAAGTAAGTATCTCTTAATCTATTTTTGTTTATTTTCTAATAAAAACTACATTATTGCTTAGGAGCTGAAATAACATTTGAAAGCCTAAAATACATATCAAAAGAGGACATAAAGGAAGCTATACCAGCTTCAAACCTGTTTCCGAAAAAAAAACTAATTTTTTGGAGAAAGAGTGAGGTAAAGACAAAGCATTTTAAATAATCTAATTGTTTAATTTTGCCTAACCTTTCCATAATTTTGCTTTGTTACATGGTATTGATGAGATACCTTGTCTAAAACGATTGCCGATAAAGTAGTCTCTTTGTTACAAAATCAATCTAATGTTAGCACAACAAACACTCCGAGTTCATCCCTTTGCACATCAGATGAGGGTTCCAAGATATGTAAGGCAAACTAAGAAATCAAGGTTTTTGTAACCATTAATTGTTGTTACTTTTTTAGAGTCTTAAACTTATTTAAGAAGACAGCCTTAAAGGAAAATCCATTACAAGTTTTTATGAAAAAATTCTCTTATTGGAGGACATTTTTTATCGCAATGTAAAATTATCGCCAAAAGATTTGCCAGCAATAGTAGATGAAATAATAGAAAACTTTTCTTGTGCTAGTAAACTTTATGAAAAATACGTAAAGGACAAAGCGTGATTCAGATTCAATTTAGCATAATGATTTTTCTGAATTTGATGAGCCAATTTTACTGGCCTTAAAAGCTTCTCTCTCAAGGGAGTTTTCTAACTGCGATCTATTAGTAATAATGAATTTCTTAGCGATTGACCACTTTAAAATAATAGCAAATATGACGAACTAGTAAGTTTTATTTAACTTAGAAAAGTGATCTATTATTAACTTGCACTCTTTATTTTATTAGATTAATATATATTTCGAGCTACTGTATTCAAACAAAAGCCACCTTCTTTAGAGTAAATGGAGAGTGTTTATTCTAAAACTTATGTTCTATGTTATGAAGTTGAAACTCGCAACTTTGATGATAATATCCAATCATATGTAGTAGGCAAGTTAAAAGATGAAATAATTTTAAAAGAATTCCATGAATTTACAAGTCCTTCTTTTCCCAATTAATAATGGTAAAATGTATTTGAGAAATAAATTTTTGTAAATTTTATTAAATTAATGTTATACTTATATATGTAAAAACAAATAAATGAATAAAATGTAAATTGTGTTTTACTAAACCAAGATTGCTTTAAAGTTATTTTAATATAGAAATCAATTCAAATTTACAAGGAATTTCATGTTATTTCAATATGGTCATCATTTTAATTTTAAGTGATTTAATAGTAAATTTTAAATGAAATTCGTGCTTATTCAACATGAAATTCATGTTATTTTTACATTTTCTGCTGTTGATTTTAAAGGACTTAAAGATAATTTTTACATGATAATCCCTTAAATTTTACTGGAACAAAAATGTAAATTTTACATGATTTCCAATTGTTTTTATTAGAAAAAAATTTATTTTTGTTTTATTGTAAAATCATGTTAAATTAACAGGAAACGCTAATGAAGCAAAATCATTATTAAAAACTGTTAAATTAATATTGTTTTAATTGATTTTACAATGATTTTTTTCTGTGTGTATGAGAAGTAGTAGAATTAGTGTTTATAAATGTTGGCGTTGCCGTTATGAAAACTTTTCAATGATAATGTGTTTAAAGTATTTTGCATTTCAAGTGATAAAATGTTAATAATATTCGCACTTATAACATCTGGCCTTTAAAGGAATTCATTCAATGAAAAATTTGGTATTTGGCATCGTCGATTGACAACCCGATTAAAAAAAATTTATCTGGCGCAATATTTATCCAATTTGATATTTTTTAATGTCAAGCTAATCTTATTTGATCCAAAAAATGGCAGTTAAATTAGATCGCGTAATATATTTGGGGGATTTAGAAGGATATAAATTGATCCATAAAATGGCAGATATGAATCGATCCGAAAAATGGCAGATCAAATTAGATCCAGCAATAAACTTGGAGATTAAGTAAGATCAAAATTTATCCGAAAAATCTCAGATCTCGGAACTGTATCAGATCAGATCCAACAACGCAGGCAGAAAAAAACCATTGTTAAGGCAATCATATTCGAAGAGCATCATATATTTTGGGATAATATGGTCCCTACAGTTATATTATGATTTAAAACTATGAAATATTCCTTTAAGAAATGTTTTTCCTAAACTAAAAATTTAATATTAAGAACTCTCTTAATAATAAAACATAGATTCTATGGAAAAGTTCTCAAAGATAGAATCTAAGAATATTTCTACTAGAAAAAGTCCTCAAAATCTAAGTACTTTTTTTATGATGAAAAGTCCTCAAAATCTACATACTTTTTTATGATGAAAATTCCTCAGAATCTAAGAAATTTTTATTCAAAAAAATTTAGAATCTATGTTTTTTAAGAATATATGAATTTTATCTAAAAAACTGTTTACAAAATCTGAGAACTTTACTTAAGGAAAAGTCCATAGAATTTAAGAAGGTTTCTATCAGAAAAAATTCAAAAAATTTAGTATTTTAAATAACAAATCTTTTCGTACAAAACAACTCATGGGTTATACAGACTTTTTCTTACCAATATTCTGAGTACTTTTTCCACAAGAATGTCGTTATTTTACATTAAATGTTTATTTAAAAAAATATATATATTATTGTTTTTGTTAAAAAAAATTAAAAAATATAAAAACTTTAAATATGAAATTTTTCTAACAATAATTTTTTTCGACAATGAATTGATTAGTGGAAATTATAATTATATGTATAAAGCATTTTCGAAAATAAACCCCCGACAGGTGAAAATGATATAATAATTTTTGCATGGGTGACTGAACTGATAAAATTTTTTTTGAAAACAAGACAGTATTATGACTGATATCATTAAAGTCATTTTTTATTTGATTTATAATTATTCTTTGATTGTTGTCAGCATTTTAAAGTTCCATAATTATCATATTTTTTTCAGAGTGAGAATTTTTGTTACCACAGTATGGTTACAGCCAATCATGTTATAAAATAGAAAGTGGCAATCATGAAATAATAAAATATTAACTATAGTAATTAAAAACACAAAAAGTTGTATCTCCCTGGCTGGGATTCGAAACCATTGACAATTTATATTCATGGTTGGCATTGAATACCTTTTCATAATAACGGTAGGTGGCTACCACATCTTCTTTAAGACCGACATGGAAATATTAATATGGTTATTAAACATTATTTTTTTGTGAAGAAACCGTCAATCAAACCAACGAAAAGCTTGATAAATACTATGGGGACTCTGCATCATCGATTTCAATGGTAAAAAAGTGGTGTACTGACTTTCGTTGTGGCCTTACAAGCACGGAAGATGCCGAACGTTCTGGACGCCCAGTTGAGGTGTCTACACCCAAAACAATTGAAAAAATTCACGATATGATATGGTGTTGTCCGATCGGAGATTGAATGTGCGATAGATTGTGGAAGACATAGGCATCTCACATGGTTCAGTGTTTTCAATTTTTAACGATCACTTGGGTATGAGAAAGCTTTCCACAAGATGGCTGCCGCGTTTGCTCACAATCGACCACAAACGGAATTGTGTGACAGCTTAGTTTCCATAGCAAAAGTCCATGAAGTAAACTACGAATTGCCTTCATTCGCCTTATTGTCCGGATTTAGCCCCCAGTGACTATTTCCTATTTCCAAAACTAAAGAAATGGCCTGGTGGAAAGAGATTTAGCTCCAACGATGAATTTATTGATCAAACAAATGACTATTTTATGGACCTGGAAAAATTCTGCTGTTAAACGCAAAGTAAATGACGGAACTTGCTTAAAATTTAACAGTAGTCTACTAACAGGTGGTGCTTGATGGGGGCAGTGTTGCATTTCATGTAACTACGAGGCAAGTTCGAAAAGTCACGGACTTATTGATCCGCCCTCGTATCATATTAAAAATACTCTAGATATGTAACTATATATAACAATATCTCTACCATATATAATTATATCTAAAACTGTATCAAAAAATATTTTCTATATTGGACGATATATTTAATCATATATAATTATATCTCATATATATCTCATTAAAATATTTTTGATAATGGACCATTAGGGTCATTCCATGTCACACCACACAGCATTCAGATTTGTCATCTTTGATTTTAATGAAATTTGCCACAAATATTGTAAATGGGTAGTGTTTATCAAATCATTAACCTTTCGACCACAAAACCTTTCGGTTTCGAAGTATGACGTCATTAAAATTGGCAAAAACGTCAAAATATCGAAAAAGTGTCCATACAAAGTCGCCCCGAATTTTACAGGCGATGAGCCTCAAAGTAATGTATAGACCCATTACTTTAGAGGTGATAATGTAAGGGGTTACTTATATGGTTCGTAGAATGGAAAAAGTAATGTGTCTAAAAATAGATTTTTAAAAAAAGGAATTTTTTTAAAAAAAAATTATTACAAATATTTTAAACGTTATTAAAAATAATGTGTTCATGATGGGAATCGAACCAGGGAAATCTGGTTGCCAGCCTAGAACTCTACCCACTGAGCTATCGACGCATATAGTATTTGATTGCTTTAAAATTAAATGAATTGTTGCGCTTCGTTTTTTCGGTAGTGTTGTCAAAACATACATTACCCTTTTGCTTACAAAAAAACACAAAGTAATGTATCTAAAAATAGATTGTAAAAAATATTTCAAATATTACTTTACATTTATAAATCATATACTACGTAATCAATAATGAGTAACTTATTACTTTATGCTTGCAAATAATGAAAAAGGTAACGAGCTATCATTACAAGGTAATGCATGAGAATATCGCACCCATTACCAAAGTTTTGCTGGGTAATTAACGCATCAAAACGATTTTTTTAAGGTTTATACTTTAAACAAGAACTAAAAATCAAGTTGATGAAAAACAAACTAAAATATATTTTGGATATTTCATTATTTTGTTTGGCGAAAAAGGTTAAAATAAAATTATCTGTCCTGGTAACAATTTGTTGTGAAGTCGATAATAAATACTTAAAAAATGTGCCTTCCCTCCTGCTGATAAAAAAAACAGTTAAGAAGGCAGAGCCATAAAAATTAGTGTTTCTAACAGATCATTTAATCAAAAATATTATGTTGTTCGTAATAAATTGTAAAATCAATTAAAGAAATCTATGCATTCATTACTGCTTCAAAAGTTTGCAAAAGGCAGAACAAATTAATACAGTTTTGTTAGTCTGACTTCCTTAATTGCGGACCGATTCTGAATGTGTGAAGCTGTGAAGTTATACAAGTTTTCACTATTTCGCAAAGAATCCGATTTTTGATTTAACTTTTGCTAAAATTATCTGTCAAAATTTTATTATACGAGTTTTTTTTCTTCACCACATAAAAGTTCATGAATAAATGTGAGTGTTGCACTATTTTACAAACATTGTTAACGACTTTTTTATATTTATTATTTATTATTTTTTAATATTTTATATTTTATCTAATATAGTTTTTTACAAAATTTTTATTTTTTTTTAAAAATAGAGAATTTATAAAAACAAAAATTACATTTTTATTATAAAAACAAAAAACGCTCAAATCGCATTCGAAAAATCCATGTTCGCAACACTAACATACAAAAAAAAAATAAAACATAAAAACCAAAAAAAAAAAAGAACTTGACTCCTGTGTCTCTTCCAGATGCTTAAACGCATATAAAGATTTTTCATAACGAGAATGCGAATCGCTCAAAATGAAAACATGAAGTGAAAAATAACTATGAAGTGAAAATGATAAATTATTTATCACTTCGCAAAGCAACTTTATTCGGGATTGGGGCGGGCCCCTGTCCGCAATTAATTAATTTATTAAAATAAAAATTGAATTATCTGATTTGTAATTATTTTAGATTTTTTAAGCTGTTCTTTGAGTTGTTTTTTGTTCGACTTAAAATCATATCTTAAATTAAATTCGAAATATTTAGCTTTTATTTTTTTCTTTTTGGATTTTTTTTTTAGTAAAGTGGTTTTATTTATTATAATTTCATTTAAATTATATTTTTGTTATTTGATTTTTTAATGTAAAAATTAAATTTTTATTGAATTTTTATTGTGATTTTCTTATCATGCTGAATTCCGAAATCTAATTATTCTTAGATTTTCTTGAAATATACTTCATATTCTTCATAAAGCTGCAGCCTCTATGTACCCACACAAACAATTTAAAAAACTTTGCTTCAAAACTAGGAATTAGTTTTAATTTTTTCCCATTCCAAACAATGTAATTAAAACCACAGTTAAAATATGTATTACTCGGATGGTTGGTTAGTTGAATGGCATTGTTTACTGGTGATATTGAATTGTACGAGTCAACTTATATGTATGTATTTGAACATTTTACTGTCACACAATCAAGTGAAATTTTAATGATTATGTGGGCTTAAACTTAAGAAAAAAATAAAAATTAAACTGAACTTGAATGACGTTTCACATTCTGTTGTTGTTTTGTTTTTTGTTTCATTTATTTACTGGCAGGGTTATTGTAAACTAAATAAAGTGTAATTAATTTTAAAATACACTTGTAGTGCGGTTTACAAAAAAAGGTCGATTCGATTTTTTAAGCAGAAGGCATCATCTTGATCAGTTTACAATTAACAAAACTGTCATATTACTTTGTTTAGATGTTGGTGTCATGTTTACTTTTTATTTCTTGGGTATTTGTTGAAGATCACATCGTGACTTCACAAATTTAAATCCTGTATAAAATTGTAAAATTACACCAATTGATATTGTATAAAAAATTTAGTTTAGTCTATCAAATTAAGAGTTGTATCGTTCATGAACGAAGTAGTTCAATTAAACTAGTTCATTCAATTGCTCGAAAGATCTAGTTCACAACATAACGCTCTTTTAGTTCAATCCTCTATTACACTTTTTTTCAGTTGGGAAAAATTTTATCATTTTTTTTATTTATTATTAATCTGATTTGCTGAAATTTGTTATCTTTATTAAATAGAAGCATGAAAAAAAAACAAAATTATTAGTTCACTAATGAGATGACCCACCGAACGATTAAAAACAGTTATATGAATGAAATTTTTAAAGAGAAATTAACGAGAAGAACGAACTAGGTCTTTATAAGAAATTGAAGAAGAAAGCCCAAGTCTAATCAAATTTTAAGTCAAATGACTTTAGTTTATTCAAAAAGTAATACGTAGAGTTTGTTTTAAAATAAAAAAATCAATTGAAATTCCTAGAAATACAGACTTTCAGTAGTAGTTGATATTTACAGTTAAATGTACTATATACTTTTCCTTTTTGTTTTTTTTATCAAAATAGTTTCAATACAAAATTATTTTAATACAAATTACAGCAAACTAACGTTTTGTCAGTTAAAATTTAATGATTATTTTAGCCCTCTAATGCTTCTTCTCCTGATGTCGATAATATTTATACTTTGCATTTGGAAATGAACACTAACTATGGCAAAAATAATTAATGTTTGATTAATCACCTAATTATGGCGATATAGCACAATAATGATTGATGACGAATCAAGAAATACAATAATCAGATAACATCAGTTTTGGCTATAAATAACACTTTCAATAAATTTAAATTATGTACCAAAAATGAATGACCTAGTTTTATTATTGTATTATAAAAGTTATGACGATTGTCGCTTTTTGAAAATTGCGATTTGAGCTATATTGACACTAAATATCAATTAATTTTGCCATAATTAAATTTGCTTACTACTAACTCCGAACATATCAGCTGTGATAATTTTGAAAAAAAATCTCTTAGCTAGTTTTGGATTTAGAAAGATATTTGTAAAATGTGTCCTGACGGTAGCCTGTGTGCCCTGGAACAAAAATTATAACTCATTTTACAAGTTGGGACCCCCAGACTAGGTTTGCTAAATAAGTTTTTGCGTAAATATATTTTTGACGATTTTTGAAATATTTTTTTCTGTTTAAAAAAAGTAAATTTTCATTTTTCTAAGTGTAGAGTTCACCGTTTTTTTAGTAGGATTTTTGACCTGAATTTTGCTTAACGAAAAAATTTTCAATAAAATTTCTTATTTAAGAAAAATTTTAATCAAAATTCTTAATTAGTGCTGAATACAATACTTTGCCTATGACACTACCAAGAATTTATATATTTATTCTTCTTAAACAATTTTAGGCCCTTCCAACGATGTCCTTTTGTCGATTATAGTCTCTCAAGCAGTAAAAAAATATATCCAGCGGTTTCAATGTGTTGAGTGAAAATAAAAAAGGTACCTCTAAATTTTCCATACAAACTGGTGAAATTTACTGCAATTTTAAAGACGGCAAAATGCTTCGATTTTTTTATGCGCTAACTAATATTTTTTTTTCACTTCTAAAATTTTTTTACAACAGAATTTATTTTTTACCTTAAAATTTTCTTTCACCACAAAATAGTTTTTACAATCCAAAAAGTTTTTCAACTCCTTAATGTTTTCTGATTTAAATTTTTTATATTATTTTTAACGGTAAAGTCGAACTTGATACTTTTACTTGCTTTAAACAGGACCGAAACAATAGTTATTTTTAAATTTTAAAACAAACAAAACATATAGAAGGAAATGTCGGAAAACTGATTTAAATATATCATATTCATCCTTATGAACTAGTCAAAGATGAAATATATTGCTTTTTAAAAATTTTAATTTTTATTTTTCGAGCAAAAATAACAGTTATGTTTTGGTTTTTATTTTTTCGAGCAAAAATAAAAGTTATTTTTGGCTTTTTAATTTTTCGAGCAAAAAAAAGTTGTTTTTTAATTTTTATTTTTTTATTTTTTTTCGAGCAAAAATAAAAGTTATTTTCCGACTTATATTTTTTCGAGCGAGAATAGAAGTTATTTTTTGATTTTTCTTTAAAATTAAATTTTTGCATTAAATTAATTTTCCTCATTAAATTTCATTGAACACGTATTTTTTCTTTTTCCAATATTCGTTATTTCCCGGATTTTAACGAATTTTTACCGAAGGCCCTCTTTTGACGAGTACATAATGTTTGTGTTGCTTTTTTTCGAATTGCGAAAAATTTCGACCTTTTCACCCTTTTTTCTGCTAAAGTATGAAGTCAATCTTGGATTTGAATTCTCTAATACATACATATTTTTATTACATTCATTTTAATTAAATTTTGCTTTAGTCTAAAATTTCGTTTGAAAATTTCTGTACAAAAGCACTAAAAAACTGACCTTTGATCTTCTTAAGAATATATAAGTGATTCGAGAATTCGCATAAAATATTTTATTTTCTATGTTAAAAATCTGTTTATTAAATATGTAGTTTTAAAGATCGCGTGCATTATTTTTTTTCTAAGCTTATTGTGAAAATACTTTCTGAGAAAAAAAGTTTTATTTGTTGTATGTTAACAGATTACACAGTGCAACAAATTTTGTTGATCGAAATCTATCAAGCGGTTTAAAAAACCTGAGGATAATTTTACAGTTATATTATAATTCGAAACTATGAAAAAGTTCTTTAAATTTAAGAATATTTATTTAAGAAAAGTTTTTCATAAAGAAAAAAATTCATATTAGGGACTTTTTCAAAAAATCTTCTTTGATTCTATGAACTTTTTTAAAGAAAAATACTTCAAAAAAACTTTTAAATTCTAAGGACTTTTTTAATAAAAAGACATATGTAGATTCTATGGAAAAATTCTAAGAATTCTTCTTTTAGAAAAATCTAGAATCTAAGAATAAAATATCTACTAGAAAAAGTTCTTAGTATCTTTCTAAGTATTTTTCATTTCTCAGAATCTAAGAATTTTTTTAGAATCTAATTTTTTTAAGAATGTATGAATTTTTATCTAAGAAACTGCAGAATCTAAAAATGTTTTTATCAAAAAAATTTCTAAAAGTCTAGTATTTCTTATAAAAAAATATTTTATTAATATTCTGAGTACTTTTTTTTCGTTATTTTATAAGAAATGAATTAATGCATATATATATTTTTTTTAAATTTATTATTGTTTTTATTGAAAAGAAATCAAAAGCATAAAATCTTTATATAGAATCTTTTTGACAATGAATTGATTAGTGTAAATTTAATACATATGCGAAAATAAAACTCCACAGGTGAAAATGATCATATATTATAATTTTTGCATGGGTGACTGAACTGATACAATTTTTTTTTTGAAAACAAGACAGCATTATGACTGATATCATCAAAGTCATTTTTTATTTGATTTATAATTATTCATTGATTGTTGTCAGCATTTTATAGTTCCATAATTATCATAAATTTTTCATAATCACAATTTTTGTTACCACAGTATGGTGACAGCCAACCATGTTATAAAATAGAAACTGGCAATTATGAAATAATAAAATATTTACTATAATAATGATGGTAGCGACCATAGTGATGGTTAGAACCTATTTATAAACCAATAACTTGATTGTGACAACTATACCCGAATGTAGCAAGCATAATATAGTAGCAGTGTTCATGTTGCAACCATGTTTTTCTCTGCGTGTGGTCACCATTTGAATGGGCAGACATTTCAAAAGGCCACAAAATGAAAATTCGGATCAACTTAAAAAAAAATTCTTTGGAGGTTTTGTGTAACTGATGAAATAATTACATTTCGCGTTGGAACCATTTATGTTAAAATTTGTTTGTAGCACAGTGTTATGAGTAACATTTCATTATGTCTAATATATAATTTAATACATTTTCTATTATACCGCTTTATGTTTTATCAAAAAAAAAAAAAACATTTTTTTAAATTTGTTTTTACTAAAATAAGAACCTGTTGAATCATCTTAAATTCGTTTTAAGATTAATGATCCCAACAATTACTTTCCGTGAGTTATACAATATATATGTTATATATGTATGTATACATATATGTTATACAGTGGGAAATAAAATTAGTTGGATTAAAATAAAGGAAACAATAGGATTTATACGCACCGAATTGTATTCAAATATATTTATATATGCAATCTGTAGTTTGGTTTCAAGGCTTACAAAAATTGATTACAACATTTAGAAGGACTTAGAAAATCCTTCTGAGTCGATTGGTATAATGTGGGGTGTACCAAAGTCCGATATTTTTGCTAGTTACAAACATCAGCACAAACTCATAATGGCCTCACCACGTAGTAGTGTAGTGTAGAGTAAAATAACATAAGTAATTCAATTCAAATTGTTTTGCCAACTACTGTAAACTGTTTTCTACTAATTTCTATTTAAGCATAGCAAATTGTTTTTCCCGTGAAAAAATTTCACTCGAACTCAAATCATAATTTTAATTGCAAGACTGATTTTTTTATATTGTTAAAAGACACAATCACAACAAACCCAAAATGCAACTTTACACTGGAAAAATATTAGTCTTGTTTTCTAAATATAATTTGTGTGAATTTTCGGTTGAAGTTCATTATGGTGAAAAATCACTTTTGTATATGGATTAAAGAGTTTTTTTTGTAAGAGAAATCAGAACAACTTACTATTCTTTATTTTTTTTAAATAATTTTCGCATAAACATAAAATAAACCAAAATTGCAAAGTCACCTAAATGAATTTTATTGATATTTCTTTTGAATACCTGCTGATTAATAATTTTATAGTTCTTTTTTTTAATTACTTAATTTTGTGTGTTGTAAACAAAAAATTTTAATTTTCATGTTGATATTAAACTATGCAAATTACTTAATTTTTCTTAAATATGAGATAGCATGTACGAGTGAGTTTGTTATCAAGTCTCTAATCTAATATCTCCTTTTCAACATGGGCTTTTTTCAAAGAAATCAAACTGATATCATCTACATCGATTTCGGCAAAGCATTTGACAAAATACATCATTCACTTCTTATGAAGAAATTACAATTTATAGGATTTACAGATTTTAGCTTAAATTGGATAAATTTCAATTTGTCCGATAGGTCACAAACCGTTCAATTTAACAGTTTGTTTTCTAAAAGAATAAATGTTCTGTCTGGTGTACCTTAGGGAAGTCACATTGGGCCGTTACTATTTTCACTGTTTATTAATGACATGAAGTAATAATTTGAAAAAGTGCAATTTAATGTCATTCATAAGAAGAAATCAAATTACTGTAAATTATTTTCTTGGAGGTCATCAAGTGGATTTGGTTGACAATTTCATAGATCTAGACGTTTTGTTTGACCCTAAACTGAATTTTATTCCACACATTACAAGTGCAATAAATAAAGCTAGGCGTACACTTGGGTATATAAAACGCGGAGTTCAATGATGCGTACATTGCAAAACTCTTATGCATGCCACTTGTGCGTCCGATTCTGTAATATAGGACGATAATATGGGACCCTATTTATAAAACTCATTCCCATGTAACTGAATATGTGCAAAAGCAATTCCTGTTGTTTTTTCTTCGAGGTTAACATTTTAACCCCCTTAACTTGACCTCATACTCCTACATTAAAGCCGCAGAACTTTGCTGAATGTGTCATTTATTTTAAATGTTATTAATGGCGATTTTTTAATAATGAAACTTCATTCAACATTCCCCAACGATTAACCCGTAATTTCATTTGATGTTGACCCGCTCAGGAGAATGTGTAACACATTTCCTAGTCTAATAAAAAATGTTATCATTATTTTTCTGAACTCATAGTAAAGTTATTGTTATTAATATAATTCTAAATTATTTTGCAATATGTCTGTGAGGAATAAATTCTATAGACAAATAAATAAATAACTGTTTAACCTCATGCCCAGAACATCGATAGATACACATATTTACTGATGACATTGACATAGCCCTAGGGTTCAACATACAACATTGGATTTTATATGCATTGAAATCGATCCTCTTGTAGATTACCGTAAGATCACTGTTGAGTGTGTCATTCGCCAAGAGGCTGTCGCTGTCATCATCAAAAGAGTAAATAGGGTGGAAAGTTAGATCAAGAAGATCATTAATAAAGAGAAAAAAAGAACCTTGCGGTACCCCTGAATTAAGCTGAAATTCGTTGGATGAAATGCCATCTAAAACCACACGTATAGTGCGATCCCTAAGAAAGCTCAAAATAAATTGAGAGTAGTCGTTGCCGACACCAAAAGCAATAAGCTTTGATACTAATGTGCTGTGACAAACACGATCGAACGCCTGGGATATATCCAGAGCAACCACTTTACTTTTACCAACACTCCGTAAGGAACGCTAAAAGGTCTCCTGTAGAACGACCTCTACGAAAGTCATACTATCGGTTGCTTAAAAGTGAATTAGACTCTAAATAACAAGATGGTAATTAACCATACTCTCCATCAACTTTGAGAGCGCAGTGCATATTGAGACTGGGCGATAGTTTTCAGGGTTATTGGCCACATCCTTCCTTCTTATGAACATTGGCAGCCTGCCAACATGAGGGGAAAATTCCCGCACGGTACGAAAATCTAAAGAGCTTAGCCGATGGGCGATCCAGCATCGAAGAGCACTGTTTCAGCACCAGTGCTGGTATACTATCCGGGTCCGGTTGTACTATACCAGCTCGAAAGAGCATACACGACACTCTTTTTAGTTCTGGCAGTGGTTGATATGAGAACGGGTCAATAAGTCCGTAACTTTTTGAATTTTCCGCCTATCTAAAAATGGAAGACTGCCCCTGTCAACAGGTATCTGTCAGTTGACTCCTGTCAGAATTTAAACAAGCTGCATCGTTTAGTTTGAGTTTGCCAGCCATTGATAGCAGACTACCGCGTAGTTTGATTTGAGGATTTTAGAATTGAGGAGAAAATGGAAAATGGCAGCTTCCATGGCAAAAATTCCTCATCCGCTCCGAGTGACTTTTTCTTGTTTTCAAACCTGATGAAATGGCTGGGCGAAAAGAGTTTTGCCTCCAACAATGAAATCATTTCAAACAAACCTATTTGGATGACCTCAACAAATCTAATTTTTTAGAAGGGATAAAAAAATGGAAAAACGTAAAACGAAGTGTATAGAGCTGAAAGGAGTCTATGTTGAAAAATAAAATAATTTTTTATCATTCAAAAAACCACGTACTTCTGTACCCACCCCCCTTTCGCTTTCCGGCAAGAATGAATTTCTTGCAAACATTTCAGACCTTTTTTGGTTTTATTTGTAATTTAGAAGGGTAACCGAAGTTTTAAAATTCAATTTGCTGTCAGCATTTTTTCCTTTAAAATCAAGGATGGTAACAGAAACGATGCGGTTGTCGGTAAGGCTAGCTGTACTTTAGATAACGGTGTTTTAAGGGTAGCGCTATTTAATTTATTTCGTTTATTTCGGTAACGGTATTTTAATTATAAAGGAATTTCAGTTACTTCGGTAGCATTCTTTTAATGATAACGATAGTTAGTTAATGATATGTTAAGGGTAACGGTAGATAATATAAGCAGTTTGCCTCCCAACTCTGATATAAATACATGGCCAGACATCGTGTGCTACGAATGCTTATATCGTAACATTTGAATGATGGAAGGTTAAGGGTGTCAAACCGGTATCAAGTTCTAAAATTGTTGGTAATCGGTATCTAAATTTTAAATTAAATGCACTATTTATTTTAGCATGATTGTTTAAGGGAACTTGCATTTTATTATAATTATTAACAATTTAATACAAAAACAGTTTGGAAATAAATAAGCCCACCTAAAATACTTCCATTAACAAGTATGCAAATTATTAAATATTGAAGGTAAATGTCAAGTGTAGGATTTTATTTTAAAAAAGTAATATTAAACACTTGTTGAAAAGTCGATTTTTAACAATGACATTTTTAAAATTTAAATAAGTTACACATTTTAGTTATCATAATGTTTTAATCTTATTTGGTAATAAATTTCAGGGAATAAATAAACAAAAATGACAGAGGGAATTGTTTATATTTGTTTTAATTCTCAAAAAGGTAAAAGTGTGAAATTATAATGTGTTAATAATAAATAAAAATATAAATTCGTTCTTCTAAATTATACTATTAAAAATATGATAATTATTGTATAATTTAGAAGATTTGAAAGGGTTTTGAGAACAAGAAATATGATGATTTCATTTGTTTAAATGAAATAAGCGTAATAACAATAATAACAAAATAATTTTTTTTGTTTTATAATTTTTAAAATATTTATAACATATACTACTCGTATTTATTTAATATTTTATCAAAACAGGTAATTTAAAATATTAAATATTAAGTTCAGGGTTTTTTTCCAACCACCATCTCATGTGGGAGGGAGGCCTTATTACTGTTTAATTGTTTAATATTTTATATTTGCAGTTCACTTGCTTGTATTTAGTTTGGTTCATTCACATTTACATTGAACTTTATAAAAAATGAATGACATTTGTTGTTTGGATAATACCAGTAGCTTTCAATTAACTTGCTTGTCGTATATTACGTATGATTGATGTCACTATGCCTCAATGGTTTCTACACGAAATGACTGTACACATAAATGTACACTAAAGGTACATTAAAAGTTAGTTCGAATTTGTATCTAAACGCCTCTAGAAATAGCTGTACTTTTTTAATAGCGATCACGTGTGAATTGTTGCTTAATTTCACCGATTCAGAAGTTGTAAGTGAAAATGTGAGAACACCCTTAAAATTTTCCATAAAAAATGGTACATTTAAGTGCTTTTCAAACTGTACCATTTTGAATGAATATTTTAGAAATGTCTTTACATTTTCACCTTTTGAACTTCTGAACCAATTTGTATAACACCAAACTACGCGGGACAATAAAAAATAATTTTAATAAAACATAAGCACCCTGTCTTGCCCCTTGATCGCCATTAAAATAGATATTAATTTTAGAAGCCCATAAAATAAAAATCCGAGCTAACTTTGCTTTGTATACTTTAATGATGGTATACTTACAGTTCTCGTTGTAACCCTTAAGGATACAATTTATTGTTACACCGTGTTATTAATTATAAACGCTTAATTAATTTTATGTTGTTAAAATAATTTGTCAACTTACCAGCACGAAATACTTCACCACAGCCATCGCAACGTGATGCAAATTGTGCATCATAACAATTGCCACAATAGATTTTATCGGCCTTAGCACCGAATTGTTTATCCACCAATGATAGATGACACTTGAAACACAAGAAGCAGGCTTCATGCCAATGTTTGTCTTTGTACGATAAATCCTGTAATAAAGTAAAAGTTGTATTTCTTATTACACTACTCGACAAGGTTTTTGCACAGACCTGTACTAGAAATTTTATAAAGTAATTTGGTCTAACAAAGCTTAATTTAAAGTAAAAAAAATTTCATTGAATCAACTTTTCGATTTGTGAGCGAAACAGTTCTGTAACTAGTTAAAGAACCGCTTCTAAAACAATCTGTTCTAGTTTGGAAGAAAATAACATATTGTCTATATCTAAAATTCCACACAAAAAGAATCGATAGTAAATAGAACATTAATTAGAACCTATGCTAATTTAGTACACTTTGTTTAGTAACCTTTTTTATGTATTTTTTCTAATTTCTGCTCGTGGATATTCCAGAGAAGTACTTTACTGGTAAAATCAACGAAAACATTTGCTGAATATTAACAAAAAACTCCAAAAACTGTTCAATTTACAAATTTTTAGTTAGTTTTAGTTGAAAAAGAGGAGTCGGAAGTGAAGATAGTTACTTTTCACATTCAACTTATGGCAAAAAAATAAGCCCGAAAGTCGGCTTGTTGTGCGCTTTCATGGTTCCCGTCCCTATCTCTTCCGAAAACTTCGTCCTGTAGACTTAATTCATCAGTCTCCTCCAGCCCATTCAACTGAGGTCACCCAAAGTTGGAATGTAGGGGTCAGATATGTGTAGAACTCAAATCCCTGAAAAAACCGGACAACCTCCTCCACATAGGCTCAACAAATCACCAAGTCCCAAGTCCCAAGGCCCATTCAGAATAGATGTGCCCTCAGCATTGAATCCGCGTTTAGAATACTTACATTCTTAGAAAGTTTCTTTTATCGAATTTAACCTCCACACTGATGTTGTATTGCGGTAACTCTAGGATTGATCTTCCGCAGATCCATTCACCAGTTGCATTCAGCCGAAGCATTGCCAAAGCGGCTTCATATTTTAGCCGAGTCTCCTATGCCCTAGTGGAAGTGGTTCCGATGGCACTTTTGATGCCTAAGCAGCCTAAGCGCTGTAAAGTCAAGATAGGTCTGACTACGCCTGTGTAGAGGAAGTGTGTTTTTCTCGGGTTTAAAGCCCATTTAGAGCCTACACCTCCTCTAAAATTTTAGTAAACATTCAAATTAAATTTAATTCAATGGAAATAACATTCTATCCTGTTAAAACCAACAGAAGTATTTGCAAAAAAATATAGTAGACTGCTGATTTCTGAAAGATGGATTTTAGTTTGCATTAAAAACACCTTAATTTTAGACATGGCAATGTGCTTAAAAATTATCAATCCATTGAGTGCAAAATATCAAAGTTTGCATTATTTCTAAAGAGCTTAACAAAATTAATAAACCTGGCTATGGTTATTTAAATTGATAGAAAAAAATACCATTCTAAAGGATGAATAAATTGTTTAGTTTTTGATTAACAAAAAATCCACTGATTTTGATAAAAAAAAAAATCCACTGATTTGGATGAAATAATCGGAGTTCTCACTTCAGAGAGTGATCTACTAAGTTTGGTTAGGTTAGAGTGGCAGCCGGCGTCATGAGAACCACCACACTTAGACTCTGTGGTCCTTTGTGATGCCACAAAGTCAGTCGAATCACTATCAATCAGATTCCACCGCTGAACCAGTTGGAGCTCCGTACGAAGCTTAAAAGGTGCGAGATGTCAGTATCCGATATATCAATGAGGTCATGTATGTACGTCAATCTCAATGAAAGCATCCTTCGTCCGCAAGAGCCGAAAAAAATCAGAGACAAGACAGTGGCCCGTTATTATCGCCACCATATCTGAATTTTACCTTCTGGATAGCGACAGATGTGCTCTAGTGCGTCCCGAATCAAGAGCGGGCCAGATACGCCTTGTTATCATAAAAGTTACTACGTTTGCTCACTTGAAATTATTTCAACACTCGGAGTAGAGCTGGTTAAATAACTTACTAGTTGCTAGAGGAATACCAAACACTTCCGAACTTCACAGGAATATGTAAGGTGATTCTCAGACTTGTATTTTCCCGGAATGTCTTTGTGCCCTAGGACCAATAGGAGTTGAATATTAAACTGCTTAACCATCTTATTAGGGGATGTGCGGCAGTTATGGGCATTTACAAGAGCCATTGATCCCAACAATTTGATCGCACCTTGACTATCAGAGTAGATGTTTAAGCGCAGCGGCAAACTCCCCTATCGTCATCACCTCAGCTTGAAACACGCTGCAATGACATGGCAAAATCTTGGCAACTGAAAAGCCGATGCCACTCCCGCTGTCTGTTATGCCACCCATCCAGGAGTCTCCTATAAAGAGCGTTTATGAGCAACCACTGAAGTCATATGATCCACATTCGGCGGAAAATTACCATTCCACAATGTCACACTGTGGTCACGCCGATCATTATATCCAAGGTTATAAGATGCAGTACAATATCAAATGCATTTTATGGTGTAGTACATACATACTCTGTACCCTCTGCAAATATTTATGATAGGTCACCTTATCCCGGGCCAGCCACCGAACAATGAGCCCATACAAAAGAATAGGGTAAGCTACTGCTGAAGATTTCCATCGAATGACCGCAGCGAACCCTCCAGGAGTACCAAGAAATTGCCGCCTTTTTTTTCTTTCTTAAACGTTGTGTTTAAAAAACAGCTTTATGTCCAGAATTACACTAAGATACCTGGCGCTGTTAAAAGGCTAGATTTCCACAACGTGCAGATATAATAGACGCAAAAGCGGGGTCTTTATGCCCCCAGTCAAAGATTTCAAGCTCCTTTTTGTTACGATTGATCCGAAGTCCACAGGCCCTTGTCCAGATAACTAACTATGTCAAAGCCTATTAACCTTCTAATGTTCAAGACCGCCAAAAAGGGTTGTCAACTATTAAGTAGTTTTTGGCTAAAATAATGATTTTTTGTTAAAACTTTAACTTGATATCGATGGAAAACATAATTTTCTACTTTTTCTGTATTTAAACTTTTTTTCAACGAACGATTTTCAAGAGAAGAGGATGTAAAGTCAAAATTTCGTAAATATGAAAAAATTTACTTTCTGTCATACATTATTTAAAATATCAAAGGTATGATAGTTAAGGGTTCCTACTTGCAAATTAAGTTACTATTTTTGCTCCAGAACTCCGAAAATTAGTACATTTTAAAACTAGTTCGCCTATTAGCTAATGGGTGTATACAAAGAGAAAATTATTACTAATGGCCGTCGTTACAATTTGGACGGCAAAACATTCTTTTATATGTACTTTTTTCGTATTTTTTTTCTGAATATTTAAGTAAATATTATGCAATTTCTATTTTATATATTTTCGGTTTTTTGAATCTGTTAAAATTTTCTTTCTAACTATTAAATTTCTTGAACAAATAACTTTAGGGGAGTATGGGGTAATGTGATTTTTTGAGAAGAAAACTGAACCCTCTGATGGTTTTCTTCTGATATCGATAATATTTATACGTACAATAAAGTAATTGCTTAAATCAAAAATTATTTTTTAAACGAAGTCTACCTAATATCTGAAAACCGCTTTTTGGTGGTCTTCGGCATTAGAGGGTTAAATTAATTTAATTCAATTAACTCAGAAATTTAAACTTTGAACAAATATAAGCTAAATATATATTCTTGGTACATTTATAGAGTTACATTTACTGCCTATTTTCCCTCACATTGCCCTATAAAAATTTCAATTTTAATGATTTGCTGTAGACAATTATTTTGAATAATATATGGAGATTATTTAATGACAATTTTAATGCAATAAATTTTAATTTTATTGAAATTTATTTTATGATTCATATATAATTTATTTTTTGTTTGCCAAATAAATTTCATCTGTCATACAAAATTAATTCTATCATAATTTTTGTTTGAAACAAAGTATGAAATTTTACTAAAATATGCAGTTTACAAAATGCAAATTACTCTCACTAAATACAAGCAATATAAAAATTAGAATTATAAAACTATTTTTTTTTTGTAGAAAATCACAAAATATTGAATCATATTTTGCAGTTATTTGTGGATGTAGTTCATTAATTAAATACATCTAAATGTGCAAGAAATAATCACTCAAATTTGTCTGCTTAAAATTAGAGAAAAAAAAATAACTTTTGTGCGAAATTAAATAAGTGAAACGAGAAATGAAAATCCGAAATATAAATATGATGTAATTATTTATAAAGTCTAGAGAGAAGGGTAATTGTTTTAATGGATATTACTCACCTTGGAATCAATACCGATTATCTTGTTGCACTCTTCGCAAGTGTTGGCGAATACATTTTCGTAACACTTGATGCAATAGGGGTGATCATCACGTATCACATAACGTTGGCCGGTAAGGCTTTCATCACATTGCCAGCAACAGAAATGACCAGAATGCCAATCCTTATCCATGGCTTTAGTATATTCACCACTGAAAATTAACTGTAAAAATAGAAGATTTGTAATCCATGTTTTTTTTTACTTAATTTCTTTGATATTGTTGTTTTTAATAACTCATTAATTTTTGCAAGTGTAACCAGAGTTGTACTTTTAAGGAGTTTAATGTAAATAGAGTTGAATTTTTAGGAGTTTATTATAAACAGAGTTGTATTTTTGGTGGAGTTGGTAGTAGAAGGTAGTGGTAGATATTAAAGTAGTATGTAGTACAGGTTTTAGTGTTATCCAAAATTTGTGTATTTTTGTAGATTTAAAAGATGTGGGTAAGTGTAATTTTGTTTTAAATTCAATTTTCTTTAAATCACTAATGCATTTAAAATTATGTGTTAATATTTTTTTCTCAATATATTTGTTTGCCAAAAAAATTTGTATTATATTTGCTTTGAAATTTATATATTTTTTTTTGTTAATAGAATTTTTTGTTTTTTGTAAATGTGGATCAGTGTAATTTTGTTTAAAATTTATTTTCAAATTAGCACTATTGTAGAATTGAAAATCTGATGTATTGAATTTCTTATAAATTTTCTTTGCCAAAATTATTATGTTTTCTTTATTATAAAATATTTTTGTGTAAATAAAATTTCAAATTTTCACTTTTTGAATATTGTATGTATATTTTTAGGATATTTTGGTGTGGTAGTGGTTTTTTGTTGTTGTTGCTAGTGGTGTTGGAATTAGTAGTAAAAATTTGTTTTAGATTTTTCTTGATTTCAATTTTGTACCTTTTGTTTAGTCAAAGGAGTTACGTGTCGTTTGTAAAATTCATTTTGAGTATTTTGAAAAGAATATTGTATTGAATAAAATTTTGTATTTGTGAATTGTAAAATAAAATTTTGTACAAAGAGTGAGATATAAAAACAAAATTATTTTAGTGAGGATTACAATAAGGAACTTTCATATATAAAAATATAAAATTTTTAAGCAACAAATTTTCGAAGCCAATTTTTAAAATAGTGACCTTTCAAAAATTCCATATAAATATATTTTTTTAATAAAATTTCCCAAAAAATTTATATTTTTTTTCAAAATATTTAATTTTTTATATTTTTCCAAATAAATTATATTGTTGTCAAAATATTTTTGTGTTTAAGATATCTTCAAATAGATTTTTCTGTTTTCATTAAATTTTTCTGCATGAATTTTTCTTTTTAAACGACACGTACCCCTTTTCTTCATTGGTCTGTTCGACTTCGGTTATTTGAACTTCAGATTCGCGACGTTTTGAAGTTTTCTTAACTTTCTTTGATTTTTTAACTTCTACGCTTTGCATAATTTCAACATCCGCCATTTTTTATATGCTCGTTTTTTTTTGTGTATGATGATAAGCCTTTTATTATCCGTTTAACGTTCAAATACCGCCCGCGTTTGACCGACTAAACTTTTTTACTTGGAATTTTCTATTTTGGCTTATGTTTTTTTTTTCGTTAATCGACGTCTGCCTTGTGCTCTTTCTTTTTTTTTGGGATTCTTTTAAATTTCACTCATTGTTCTTAATTTCCTTGTACACAAAGTTTTTCACTTTTTCGTCATAAAATCTCAACTGTTTGACCGTATGTTGATTTCAATTTTAAACGTCTTTTAAAAAAGCAAAATATCTCAATCTTATTAAAATTGAATTACAAATACAAATACAGAACACGCAACAACGGATTTTTTCTTAAATAAAACAGAAAATTTTCATATAAAAACGAAGAGAAAGAGAGAGTATGAAATGCATTTAGAAAAATTGTATATCTAGTTACTCATTTAATAGCACAGGTACATATTATTTTTAATTAGTGTTGCCACGTGGAGCGGATATTTTTTGAAAAATGTTGTCTGTAAATGGCGCCCAACTGGCTTACACTTTCATGATAGATATTTGTTAATAACAAACTATAACTTTGAAATTTATCTATGGATTTTCTTCGAAAATATGTTCTCTTTGTAAAATTGAAGCGTATTTATATTTAATTTATAAACTACACTCAAATAAAAGTTACACAAAAATTATATAACTTTAGGTCAGCAGATCATTCAGTTAATTTTAGCAAAACCTCTCTGTAGATAATTGTAAAGTGAAAATAATTGAAAAAATTTAGTTACATTCTTTATTTTTGTAAACAACAAATGAAAATGCATTTACTTCATGCTTTGGAATATAAACATTTTCAATCTTAACCCTTCCACGCCAGTCTTGACACATGGCATCACACGAATTTCGCGTTTTTCGTGAAACTCGCGAACATGTGCGGTCCCGGTTGTGGATTCATATTGTGAAGACAGGGCTTAAAATTGTTTAAACTTACCTCCCTCCCCTTTCCTACCCCCTTGGGCGGCGCGTTCGAACCAAAAAAAAATAATTTTCACTGGACTGTAATGTGGAGTCAGAATAATACGATATGTTTAATAAAGTTTTTAGTTTTGTTAAAATTAAAGGAGCATACATTTATTTTTTAAAGGAATATTTTATTTAACTTTTTTCAACATTTGTTTAAAATAATTTACTGTCATTTACCGATTTGTTCAGTTTTATTTTTTTTTTTTTTCATTTATTTCCGTTACAGTTATTACAAATTTAAATTTTGTTTGTTGACAGTTTCAAAAAAAAAAAACAAGTAAAAAAGGGCTAAATTCGGCTGTGCCGAATCTTGGAATACCCTCCACCATAGGGGCTGAAGATGATATACGTATATACTAAATTTTGCATGAACTGTAATATGTTTTGTCAATTTATGTAACGAACTTTTGTTATTTAGTTTTAGTAATGTTATTTACAGAGGTCTGCTCTGTTAGCGACTTTAACATTGTTGCTTTTAACGTTAACTTAGTTATTAAGAGTAACACACATATAGCTCTAAAATGAAATTATTCTCATAGTATGTAAGACAATAAATGTAATCGAACAAGAAGAAGACTTAATAATATTTTTACTTAACAGAAAACAAAAATAGATACAGAAAAATTGTACAAATTCGTATGGAAAATTTAGAGGTACCTTCACATTTTCACTCAAAACTTTTGAACCGCTCAACCGATTTTGCTTATTTTAAATACCAAACTGCTCGGGAGGATGTTCAATAATCTGGGTAAAAATAGGCACCCCCGCTTGCGTCTTCGCGTCGTGATCGCCATTTCAACAGACAGACAGACAGACGGACATCGCTAAATCGACTTAAAATTGCATAAGGATCACGAATATATATACTTTATGGGGTCTTAAACCTATATTTCGACATATTACAAACGGAATGACAAACTGATATATACCCTCACCATATATGGTGGAGGGTATAAAAATATTAAAAAAGTTACAATTTTATTTTTTAAATAAATTGTTTATTTAAATACAAAATTATTTCATTTCAAATTACAATAACTTTATAAACAGACACACACATTAGGCCATTCACACACTATGTGTTTATTAAGTGTACGAGTGTACATATTGCAGATTTCAAAAAAAAAAAAAACAAACATATCAAAAATTTTAACAATTTTACATAAATCAATAATCATTTGTTTTTACGGAATTGTTAGATAAATTTTAACATTTATTTTTAACTGAATAATCATTTATTTGTACTGATGTTACAAAAAAATCATTTGATTTGAATGAAAAGTAAGTAGACCGATTTTTAAATGAAATATCATTTCTTTTAAATGGTATTTTCTGTTATTTTAACTTACAAACTATTTTAAGAGAGGGACTTCCGATCAACCTCCATTATCAAAAATGTAGCATTAAATTCGAAAAAAAAATCCTGTTCGGTATTGGATTAAAAAAGAGTTTTCTCTGTATCAGTGCTTCGAAGATTGAACACGCTAAAGACTGAATTTAATTTTCTTTTAAAATGAATGATTTTTTATTGAAACAGTCACAGAGAATTCAGTTTTTTTGATTTAATCGCTTCAGTTCACTAATACCGAATTCAATTAATTTTTATCATTCGTTGAATTCAATCATTACGAATTCCTTCGATTTATTAGTCATTACTTTTATAATTTGGGAATTCAAAATCGTCATTTTTCTATATCACAAAAAATCCTTTAAGAATCCTTTTTTTAAAAAATCTTAAAATTCTGGCAGTTTTTTTTTTTTGAAAATTTTTGGTTCAGAAGTTAGCAATTTTACCCTGCTACCCTCCGACCACCAATCCGAAAATTTTCAAACCGCTGCCATTTCGCGCACTTGCATTTTTGGGGATCGTCGTAATGGACATATTTTCATGAAATGAGCCAAGGAATGCGCTGGTGAAATTCAGCGGGTCGTGACTGAATCACCCTGTAAAAGTGTGAAAAATATTTTGTTTTTTTTTATAGCGATTTCTGCTTTTTTTTATTTGGAAAAAACAATCTGGCAATACTTAATATCATATAGTGTTTTTTTTTAGTGTGTATTTAATATTCTCTTGTAAAATTTCAGTCAAGTGTATTTTGTATATTTAGCCGAGATAAAAATACAAAATTTCTATCCAACATATGCAAGTTTTCCTTTATATTCTTTTAAATATTCTTGTGTTTTTGGGAAAAACAATGTTATTGTATAAAAAATATCGCACTTTTTGAGTAAATATTTGTGGTTTTAAATGCAAAAGACAAAAAGAATCGTAGTTTTTTTTTTATTTTCTATTTAATATGGAACATATTGTTTTGCTCTTAACAGAATTCTATTTTCATCATATCCATTAAATGCGAGTGGGAATTTAAATTAACGTACAATTTTGTCTACTTGCTGTATATTTAATTTTTTTGGATTCACCTGACATCTGTTGGCGAGCGACCATTCTTAAGTTTTTAACATGTTTTTTTTTTAGCCAACGTCAAAACTTTTCTGTTTTTTTTTGGAAATGAGAGCAATGTAACAAATATTGTTTTTGTTTTTATTAAAAAACTGTTTCGAAATCCAGTGAATTTAAGTAACTTATTTTATAATTTATTTGAAATGTTTATATGTTCAATAGCCGAAAAAATACAAATATGACCTTTTGACCTGTTCAATGATATATTGAAATGTCCAGTAAAACCACACATTACCAAATAATGTATAAAGAAGGATGGGGTGCAATAACGCCTTACGAAATACGGGCTTAAAGGCTTTATTTCTCAATGGAAAGTGAAATAAGGCCTTTATTTCCAAAAAGGTTTTATTGCACTTTGAAAGTGAAATAAAGCCGTAAAGGTCTTATTTCACTTAAATTTTTTTTTAAATGAAGCAATAAAATTTGGGATAGCCACAAAATTCTGTTTTCCAAAATTCTGTCTTACAAAAATTCTGTTTTTTTTTTTAAAAAAATTCTGTCTGACTAAAATTCTGTTTTACAAAATTCTGTTTTTCAAAATTCTGTTTTTCAAAATTCTGGTTTCCAAAATTCTGTTTTTCAAAAATCTGTTTCACAAAATTCTGGTTCACAAAATTCTGTTTGTGAACCAGAATTTTGTGAAACAGAATTTTGAAAACCAGAATTTTGGAACCCAGAATTTTGAAAAACAGAATCTTTTGTTTTACGGCAATGTATTGCATTGTTCAAATCCAGTGCAATTTTAACGGGACACCCATTGTGATAGCAATAATAATATTTTGTATTATTTTGACAATATTTAAATTTATAAATTTGTGCCTCTGATGGAATATGTAATAATTTGCTGGATTTCCTCAAACCCGGAATTATATTATAAACAAGTATCTCAGCACTTTCCATTTTCACGATTTTTAATAATTAATTGGACAACACACGTGGCTTAGCAAATGACTGATGATGACATACTAACACGGTTTTGTAAGTTATGCTGTTATCAACAACAACAAAAAACAATAAAGGAGAAAAAGCACAAAAAAAAATTAAACTTCTCACAGAATTAAGATGCCAATAGTGACACAGTTTAGTATGCGAAATGCTGTTATCAACAACAACAAAAAACAATAAATTGAACAGTGTAACAAAAGAATCAAAAAATATAAAATAAAGGCTTTATTGCACCATTGGCTAAATTTCAATAAAGGCCTTATGTCACTTTTAAAGTGCAATAAAGCCCTTTTCGCAATAAAGGCCTTATTTCTCAATTGGAAGTGAAATAAAGCCTTAAAGGCCTTATTTCGCAAGGCGTTATTGCACCCCATCATAAAGAAGTAGAGGTTTATATATTACCTTACACCTTACATCACTGATGAATTAAATTTTTTGATGTATGAACCCATTATCTTAGAGTTATGGGTTCATACATTAAATGGGGTTGAAAGTTTAAGTACTTACTTATGTGATTACGAGGATAGGAAAACTAATGTGTCTAAAAATATATTTTCACAATTTTTTTTTAAATTACCTAGAAAAAATCAACATTTATGGAACTGTTTTATAAATTGTTTGACATCAATTCTTTATCAAAAATATAACCAGTTAAAAGGTATAATCTAAAGAACAGACTGTTGAACACCTTGTACTGCATTAACGTAGGTGATAATTTATGTTCTACAACCGGTTCTTTTTGTATAAAGTTTGACCCATTAGCAATAGGTTCGTTTTATCTAAACTAGAAGAGGTAGCTTTAGAACCGAACAGTTAAACCTTACATTTTAACATGCGGGAATCAGTTCTAGAAACTGTTCCATGGAACCAAAACAGAACATTTTAATCTGTTTTAAAAAATAATATTGCTGGCTACTAACGATGAAGTGTTTCATAAACATCTTCATCATTTCATAATAAAATTTCATGAAATACTCTTAAAAATTATTTATTTCAGTTATTGTTTGTAATTCTCATTAAGTTTGCATTTTTATTTACTTCAATAAGTGACAAAAAAAAAAAAAACAAATTAAAAATAACTTCTTCACTTTGATGAAACTTCTTTATTATAAATACATATAAAGCAACTTCTTCACTTTTTCATTAATATTGATGAGACTTCTTTGTAAATATGCAGAGGTATTTAAAAAATTCTACTTATCAATTTTGAAAATTTGTTCATCATATTTAAGAAAGGTTTTATAAATTTGAAGAAACATGTCATAAAGTTATCATTTTTTTTAAATAACTATGTAACATTTCATAACAAATAATTGGAAATGTTACATAAGACAAAAATCGATGAATCTTTGAGAAACGATTTGAATCGGAATACTTCCCAGCAAAATAAGAGCTGAGGAAGAAGTAGTTAAACACTACATCTACTGAACACGAAGTTGTGAAAATTTCGGTGAATCATTAATGATTTTAACATTGGCGTGTCATTGGGAGGAAGTAGTTTGTTTCGGTGCTATGAAAAATCGATGAGCAGATGGACTTTTTCATTAGTTTACGGAAGTTGTTAAATATAGGGACTACAAAATAAATATAGGGGTGGCTTTTTTTGAAGTTAAAAATGTGATTTTGAACACGCTAGGAATTATTATTCCGACCAGGACAAAGTGAATATCACTGGTATGCAAAATATGTTTTCAATAAGGCATTTAATGACTGCTGGAATTAACTAACTGGAATTTATTTTGCTGGGTTAAGATGTGCAACGAAATGGAATAAGAAACGTGTGGAATTAAAACTCTAAACATTGAGCACGATATGGAATGGTACGGGTAACGAGTGGACTCGACACTCAAAATCACTTTCTGAATCTATAGATTACTAATATAAAGATATTTATTATTTATTATTTTTATATGGCATTTTGGAGGGTAAACATCTGTCGTTTATTCACACTTAAAGGCGCCTTAGATGATCAAATATGCTGTACAACATGTCCTGCATTTGATCATTGATTGGCCATTACAAAATCAATTAGACGGAGTCATCAAGCCATGCTGTCCAGCATGTTTGATCGTCTATTGGCTGCTTTAGTCTTAGAACGAAATAGTGTTAACAACAATTTGTGTTTTTTTTGCTTCAAAAATTCGAATTTTATGCCAACAATCATTACGGGAAGTTTTGCTTTACTTCTTCAATTTGAAAAACAAAAGTGCAGCTGAAGCACATCCATTGCTCATTGAAGCTTATTCTTAATATGTTACATCTATTTCAACTTAGCCTCTAGCAAGGGTTGTACCAATTAAAGCACGTATATATTCACATCACAATCACTGTACTTGCGCTACAACCCTTGCTAGAGGCTAAATGTTTCTGTAAATCGGCAAAGAATTTCGTGGTCTTGGCTAAGAATTTTTTTTGTAGTCGCATCATTTGGCATCATGGCAGCCTGACATCATGGGTGGCTGAAAATGTTGTAGTTTGTACATCCTGGTTAATAGGGTCCTTGGTTGAAGTCGAGAGACGCATATCCGAAATGTCGCAAGGTCGCCATAAAAAGAAGTAATTTTTGAATCGAATCCTTACTGTCGATGAAAGATGGATTCATTAAGACAACCCGAAGTGCAAGAAATCATATGTGAAGCCCGCCCAACCAGCCAAATCAACGTCATAGACGAATATCCCTGGCGCCAATGTAATGTTCTGTATTTGATGGGACCAGAAGGGTCCCATCTATTATGAGCTACGCAATTGGTTCGTTTGAAGCGAGCTTTGGTTGAAAAATGTCCGGAATATGCGACCAGATATGAAGCTGTAATATTCCATCGTGACAACGCTCGAACACATGCAAGACCGGTTGAAAACAATGTATAAAATAGTGGTTGGAACTCTTGCCTCACCCGTTTTATAGTCCAGACCTTGTCCCGTCCGACTACCATTTGGGAAAAGTAGTGGCTCTATATTTATACAGGTTGGTTGAAAAGTTCCTGCGCTCGAAATGAAAGAATACTGTTTTTGTTACGAAATATATGTTTTTATTCAATATAATCTCCTAGAAGCTCAATACACTTGTTCCAATGAACTTCCAATAATTTTATCCCATCGTTATAATGGTTTTCCTGAAGCTCTGCAAAATAACCGTCTACGGCTGCTATGGCCTCTTCATTCGACGAAAAATGCTTTCCACGAAGGAATTGTTTAAGATTTCTGAAGAGACAGTAGTCACTGGGAGCCAAATCTGGTGAATACGGTGGATGTTCAAGCAATTCGTACTTTAATTCTTTAAATTTAGCCATCGCCAAAACACTTTTGTGAGCAGGTGCATTGTCTTGATGAAAAATAATTTTTTTTTCTTTAAACCAGATCTTTTCTCACGAATTTTTTCATCCAGCTGATCTAAAAGGCTGCAATAATATTCAGAGTTGATTGTTTTACTCTTTCTGAAGATAATCAATCAACAAAATTCCTTTTGCATCCCAAAAAACGGATGCCATAACCTTCTTTGCTGATCTTCTTGTTTCGATTTAGAATCATGGTGGTAGATCCAAGTCTCATCCATAGTTATAAAACGACGCAAGAAGTCGGTTTTATTCGGCTAAAAACGCTCCAAATTACGCTGAGAAATTTGTTTTCGATCCAGTTTTTGATGAATTGTTAATGTGTGCGGCACTAACTTTCCAAACAGTTTTTTCATACGTAATTCTTCATGTAAAATATGGAGTACTCGTTCGTCTGAGATGCCTATGGCATTAGCAATTTCACGCTTAGTCAAACTTGGATCTTCACTAACCATATTATGTACCTGCTCAATGATTTCTGCTGTGGTTGCAGTTTTTGGTCGTCCTTCGCGTGGATCGTCTTTAAGGCTGGTACGACCACGTTTAAATTCACCAGCCCAAAATTCAACGGTGCGTTTTGAAGGTGAGGACTCCTTATACACTTCTAACAATTGTTCATAAATTTCCTTTGCTTTTAAACCCTTCAAAACAAAGAATCTAATGACTGCACGATATTCAATTTTTTCCATATTAAAAAAAATCAATGACACGTCAACTTCAAATGGCTTGTAAACAAAGAAAGAATTGACAGAATGACTTGCAACTTTACATGTGCTCTTAGGACAGTTATACCAACTTGAGAAAAAAAGTTTGGAACTAGCAGTGCCATCTCTTGGTGAGCGCAGGAACTTTTCAACCAACCTGTATTGTACCAATGCTTCACAATAAACGCCCAAAATTTGCAAAAAATTCCTCATTTTTAAGTTGCACACCAATAAATTAAGTACAATTAGTCCATATTCTGACGTTCCTCATATAGAAAGGTCCAATCTAAATTGCAAAATATTTAGATTTATAAATCTAGCCTAAAATTTTAAGAAAACTGGACTGTATTTGGACGTAGGCCCTATATAAATCCACCTTCCTGGTGTTCAGTAATTTTATTTAGATTTTTCATTATATATTTATAACACCAATAATTTTTCCACCCATCAAATAAGGATCAGGTTTTTTCCCGGAAGTTGGTGCAGTATGCGCCAAACCGTAGAGTGGTGTAGAGTATCCTAGTTTTCTTTTTACATGTTTTATTATAAAACATCCGTTTTATTAAAACTAAAATAGTATAAACGATTCTATTAAAATAAACTGATATTTGTACTAACATACAGGGTGGGCCATTTAAAATTTTAAATTTGAATCGGCTATTAAAAAAGAACTGATTATTTTTCAAATTTCTGGTTTTATTGGAAAGGTTGAACTTTGTAATTTAAGAATGGAACCCAATATCATTCATATAACTACCACGACTGGTTGGGCAGTACCTCATCCGATCAACCCAATTTTTTAGTATATTTTCGATTGTTTCGGCTCAAATCTGTTCAATTGCAACTTCGATTTCATGTTCAATTTTGACTTAACCGTTTTTTAACTGTTCGCTGTGGTTAGCAAATCAATAAAATTTAGAAGGTATATTTAATTTTATTTAAATGTAATGAATTTGTTATAGCGGCCTTGTGCATTGGAGGGTTAATATGACGCCGTTGTTTCCACTAACATTTCAAAATATTAACTTATCCAAAAAGCAATTTAAATACAGACATAAACTACAAATAAATTCCATTTATTCGTACCGAATCTGGCCAAAATCCAAAAATAAACAAAATTCGAAAATTTTGTTTAGTTTTTCAAAACAGCGTGACACTCACCTTAGAAAAGGAATTGTTTAAATTAATAAAATATTTATTTATTTACACAAAATGTATTTAGAAGAAACATTAACAATTTTCTATTTCTTTTAAAAAAAATTTGTTAAACACGGTTAAAAAGAACAGTTTATAAACTAAGTCAATTTACAACTCTTATTAATTGTTAATAACAATTTAAATGCACGGCATAATTTGTATTGTTTATTAAATTGTTTGCAGAATATTTTGCTGACCTAAATTTTTTATTTATTTTTTTTTTAAATAAAAGAATAAATATATTGAAAAAGATATTGCAACAATTTGTAAAAAATATATATTTTTTAATTACAATTTTTATTGTTATGAAGGCGTCCATAGAATTTTGTGAAAAGAAATGATCATCACAAAATTGCAATAAAATCGTTAATTGTTATATTTTTTAAAAAAATTTTAGAATACTACAGATTCTAAATTATAAATAGCATACTGCCTTATTATTTGAAAATGTTTTAAAAATTCCCAAAATGTATTTAAGTTCACCTGGATTAGTTAATTTACTACATTTTAATGTGTTCCATTCCATAGCGTGGTTAGTTTTCTAACTTTCTCTGTTTACAGCACACAATAAATTTTAGTCTTCTACAGCTTTTTTCGAAGTGCTTCGATTTCCCAGATTACCCCATGCCCTAAAGAAATTTTTACGGTATTTTGTTAGAAATTTGAAATTTAAATTATGTGTTTCCAGGAACATGGGCGAAGTCATTAAAGAGTTACTTTTTGGAGACTAAAATAAAAAGGTCTAAAATGGGCTTAAAAAGGAAAAAAGTACGCCCTTAATTCCAAACCGCTGGAGCTCGGATTTTGAAATTTGTGGGTTGATATCCCACAAATTTCGGATATGAAGATATCCACTGCTACGGGGTTTGCGGAGGAGGGGTATATCCCTTAACATCTTGCTCAATTTTCTTCTGCTAGAAATCTGAAATTTAAAATGTTTTCCCAGGGATTAGGTACTTTTTAGAAAATCCAATAAGAACGTGACAAAAAATGGGGATAAAAAGGGAAAATGCCCCTTAACTACTCAGCCCAACCGCTGGAGCTGAAAGCTCCTCCTTCAGCGTGGACGTCCACTGAGATGAGATTTTAGGAAATTTTTTCGGCTAGAGGCAAATCAAGAGGAAAATCTGCTCATTAGAATCCTACCTAAAAATCATCGGCTGATATCTGACACTCAAAATATATTTTCTCAAAGATATACTTTTGGAATATCCAATTAATGGAATATCCAATTAATTAACCCTTAGAAATCTTAAACTTGAATTCACTACAAAAAGATTAATCAAATTTATTTAAAGAGGAAAATCCATAGAAAAAAAATATTTAACATTCCGATTTTTAAAATAACTGGTAACGAATTATCTGGCTTTTAAGTTGATTTATGATAAATTCATATATTTTGTGGCACATAATTTTTTATAACTTTAGTATTTATTTATATATTTTTTTATAATATAAATCATATTTTATTTTTAAAGATACAGGCTTTACGCCAAGTAATTAATGGTTTTTTCTTATCCACAATTTTTATTTTTCTATACAGGATGAGCCAAAAACCATCATCTGATTTCTTATAACTTTTAATTAATTACGTTTATGCGCACTTGTTAATTTTATTTCAATTAATTGTGGAAACTTATGTTCTGTAACGGGTCTCTCTTGAATGTTGGTGTTTTTAAACATTAAATGTCTTTAAATACTACCAGAGGAAGATGTCCGGGATAGATAAATTGAGAGATCTGGCTGGTCAAGACAAATCACCAAAACGCGAGATTACAAGCGCTGGAATGGCTATTTTTAAAATGGGCATTGTGTCGTGAGAAGTATGACAAGTGGTCATCTCCTGTTGGTGCCACCTGTCCTATAATTTCAGATCGTCAACTTCCGGTAAGAAAAATTCGATCAGTATGAGTCTACAGTGGTCACCGTTCACCGTAATAGAGTTATGGCTTCTTCAAAAAAATCAAAAAATTATAAAGTCTACAGTTCTTTTCCGACGTAACTGCACTCCGCACGGTGACTTTGAGCGGGTGTAATGGTATTGGCTGTATAACTTAAAAATGCGGGTTATTTTTTTTTTGGCAAATTTCGGGAGTTGTTTAAATTTAAATTAATTCAAAGTATTGGCCATCGTTAGCTATGACCTTTTCCCATCTTTCTGGCAATATATGGATTCCGAGTCAAAAGAACTGCTCATTTTTTTGAGGCCAAGAACGAATCAAGCCAATTTCGGATACCCTGTTCTGAAGTGAAGCGTATTCCAGTGAGAGCGTTCTACATCGATCGATACAAAATGGCAGTCGGACGGGCAAGGCATACACTATAAGGCAGGTGAGGCAAAACTTCCAAACAACTATCTTTTAACCGGTCTTGCAACATCTGGCCGAGAGTTGTCATAATAGAAAATTACGGCTTCATGTCTGGTCGCATATTTTGTACGTTTTTCGGTCCATGCTCGCTTCAAAATAATCAATTGTATTCGGTACAGATTCTTGGTGATCGTTTGGCCCGATTTCAGCAGTTTATATTAGATGAACACTTGTGGTCCACCAAATACAGAGCATGGGTATTCATCTTTTATATTGATTTGGCTGTCTGACCGAAATTCCCATACGATTTCTTGTATCAGAATTCAGCATTTCGGACATGCAAACTTGTCTTTAAAGGTTGTTTGGCTTTAACTTGTGTGGTACCCAATTTCCTTGCTTTTAGATGAATCCTGCTGCTTGCAAATATTTTCAAATTGATGCTTGCAAGTTCCCCTTGAGTTTGACAACAATCTGCATCAAGTAATGCCTTAAATTCATCATCTTCGATTTTTTTTTGGCTGACCTAGGCGGTATTTGTCTTCCCTGTCAAAATTAACACTTCTGAACCGCATCACACGTTCAAATCAATTGAAATTCATAATTTTTGGACTTTACACTAAAATATCTCAAAAAATAATTAAGATTCGAAAAAATAAATTTATATTTGTGAAAGATAATTTTGTTAAGAATCTAACAAATAAAAATTATGTAAATTAACCAACTAGTTTTGAAAATATTTGCATTGTTTTTGAAGAAACATACAAGCTCCCAAATGTGAGTCTGGATCTCTTCGGATAAGGATAAGCTTCGGTGAACAATCAATTTGCTTTAGCTGCAGGTTTTTTAAATTGAAGAAGTAAAGCAAAACTTCCAAAAAATTGTGCTATCTTGGTATAAAATACGACAGTAAAAAAAACTTTGTTGTTAACACTGTTTCGTTCAATGACTAAATGAGAATAAATGACAAGATATTTATCCTTCAAATGTCATATAGTTTATTAAAGCCACTAACCATGTGTAAAATATTCGCCATCTCTTGTGAATTCTGCATTTTCAAATTATACTCCCAATACTTCAAAAACCATGCGTGGATTTTCCATCCCCCAGAATCGAGATTTTTGCTTATTGACGTGGCCTCTGAGAAATTCACGTTGCGTCAACGCCACTAACAAATTTTTGGGCACAAACGTAACCACAATTATCGCGCATTCTCGAGGTGCTTAGCAATTTATTGTTATTCACGTTAAATTTCGCACGCATTGTCAAAAGCAAACAGACGTACGATGTCATTTACCAAAATGGCAGCACTTTCCAATGGGTGATAACTATTGCCCCACCTTGTATACATTTTTAACTTTTGTACTCAAACGAAATGTTTACCTAACAAATTCGAAAATTTATTTTTGCCGCATGTATTTTTTAATAATAAAAAATACATGGAAGCATTTATAAAAAAAAACAGGGTAGTCCCTGATTTCAATTTCTAAAATTTAAATTTTTAAATTACTTCCATTTAATTCACATTTCTTGTCCCTTCTCTGTCCATTTTAAAACTCGTAATAAATTTATGTACCTACATCTAAAAATTGTTCTTGTAGCCAAAAAATTAAATGTATGTATAAGTTTTTTGTTTTAAAATTAAAAATTGTTTGTTTTTAAACAATTATAGAAAATAAAATTAAAACTGCTACCATACACGTAAGAAAATTTGAAATTTAAGAAAAATTTCTCTATTTTCATATAGCTTTTCTTTGTTTCTTGTGCACACGACACACCATTCCGACGTATACTTAATGTTGCCCCCAAAAAAACAAATCAGATCAGTTGTGTACACCAAAGAGAATCGCCAAAAAAAAACAAATTATGAATTTAACACACGTTAATACATGTACATGGATTTGTTTTTCATTCCAATTCAGCTCATCAAAATCAATTTTCTTTAAATATTACATACATAAATATATTTTTTTGGCATTTTAATTATTTTTAATGTGTTTTTGTATGATCAATAGAATTTAATCCGTTAACAGGTTAAGGTTAACATAAACATTTTGGCAAGTGAAATATGCAAATACAGTCGAACCACGACTTATGTGTCTTTGAGACAGGAGTAAATAGTGATACTAAACCCATTATTAAGATAAATATAAACAATGTTTTTTCTTTTAAATTTTAATGAATTAAAAAAAATATTCTAAATTCATTTACCCGAATTTACAGCACAGCCGATTAAATCAGTAAATATTTTGTTAATTTTAGAAACTATTTTTTGAAAATCCTCCACCCGATTTACACCAGTCCAAAAGGGGGCCCAAATCGGGATTCGATATCTTATTAAAAATAG
The DNA here is from genome assembly GCA_949748255.1 of Eustalomyia histrio. Lineage (NCBI taxonomy): Eukaryota > Metazoa > Arthropoda > Insecta > Diptera > Anthomyiidae > Eustalomyia > Eustalomyia histrio. Next base: position 105,786,942 of record OX456524.1, on the reverse strand, counting down.
CAAATAGTCAACATTTGTAGAAACTATGAAATAATAAAAATAGAATTTGTTTTATATTATGTAAAACATATTTATAATAATCGATCTTGTTACCATTTAAGGGTTAAATGCCTTTATTTATTGCACAATTAATTAAAAGTAATCAGAGAAAATTGTTTTGTTTCTATTTAATTAAATTTTATGAATTAAAATAAAAATTTTTGTATATTACAATTTGCTACAAACTGATTAAAAATACCTTTAACCCTCTGATGCACGGGATCACCAAAAAGATCTTTAATTTTTAAAGCAGATTTTGCTAAATAAAAAATTTGTCAAAAAAAAATTATGTAGATGGAAATAAAAATAAGAATGGAAAAGCTTTAAAAGCAGCCAAACATTCTGTTCGATGTTCTATATGAGGTATGATGTTCGATCAAGTTTGGCGCGCGATTGAATATTTGTCGGACTTGTCCAATATATAAACAAGCACGGATCAGGGGTCGAATTACGGCACTCGTGATCGTAATTTTTCGATCGAAATTATTTTTTTATTTCTGAAAATAAAACATTTAAACGGATTTTTTTCCATCAGGTATTTTGTAGTTCGGTTTTAGATTGGAAATAAAAGTTAAAGTTGGTGTTTTCATTATTAGTATCATTGTAGTTACTTACTAAAAATTCAGTTTTCGAACGACCACTCGATCACGAATGCCGTAATTCGGCCCCAGATTTGTTGTAGCAACAGAATTTTGGTAGTTACATTCATGTACAATAACATTATTTGATTGAACCTGTAGACATGTTTAGTAGTTCAGTAGTTTTTACTGACAATCATTGCTGCCAGATTTGACGATTTTTCGTCCAAAAAATTACAAATTACAAATGAAGATTTGACGATTTTTGCTTTTGACTTGTTGCAATTCTTGTTTGTGGTGAACGGGGTTGAGAAGCACGCGGGGTAACAAAAAAAAAGCAAATTTTTCGTTTTTAATCGTGTATATTTTTGTTATTTCTCTTTCTTAGACATATAAATTTTTCTTTTGTTGATTCATTCATATTCGGTTTTAGAGCAAAACAAAAGTAAGCATATAAATAGACATAACTTTGAAAGCAACTCCAAAAAGGGAATTGAGAACAAAGCATGGCTCTAAAGCATGGTAACCTTCACATATTTTTTATTTTGTTATGGCAACGTCTATCTAGTTTGTTGCAATGGGAAGAGAGTAAAGTTTTTATAGAATGAATTGTTAAAACGCATAAATATGTATGTAATAAATTTTAGTTAATCGGCTTGATAACGGTTGTCTTTGTCGATATCGATAGTTAGGCATTTTTATTAAAAAGTTCATTTTAGAAACATTTTTTGCAAAATTTTACAATTGAGTTCACCTTGTATGTATATCATCTAAATTGCAATAGATTTGCCGGGAGAGTTGTATTTATGTGTAAATTTCAAAATAAAAAATATCGTTTTATATGCAGGCGTATTTTTCGACATCGACAACGCCAACCACAATCAGCACAAATATATTTTGACGATTTTTTTGATCAATTTGACGATTTAAAAAAAATCGGAAATTTGACGATTTTTTATTAAAGTTATCTGGCAGCTATACTGACGATACCTATAGCTTCAATCGAATATGAACCGATTTTATTAGCCTTACTTATTAAAATTAAATTTCCCTATTAATACAGAGCAATAAAATATATATTTTCAAGTTTTCGATTTAAAATTTGTATGCAATTTAATAGTTGAAAACTTGAAAAAAAAAAATTAAAATACTTATTTTGGGGTTCAGTATGAATGGGTTTTTAATAAAAAATTAATAGTTTTTATTAAATATAAATCAATTTATATATACATTATATAAATCCTTACAATCTGAAGTCTTTGTCCAATAGAAAACCATCAGATTTTGAATAATTTTTCCTAAGTTATACCCGCAGTTTCTTAAAAAAAAAATAAATACTTTGATTCTGATGACTTTTTACAACTAAAATCCCTCAGATTCTAGGAATATTTTTCTATAGAAATCCTCTCAGATTATGAGGTCTGTTGTAATAGGAAATTCGTTCGATTAAATAGACTTTTTGTTACAAACAAACCCTGTAATTTGATGAATTTTTCCTATAGAAAACAAAATCTGTGTTGTTTATCTTATAGAAAAACAATCAAAATTTGGTGATTTTTCCTTTAGATAAAATTGTGTGTTATATTGTCTAGGATACTCTTTAAATTCTGTAGAGAAAACTCTCATATTCTGAGGATTTTTAAAATCGTCAAAATGTAAGAGAAAGCAGAATCTAGGAATTTTTCTATACAAAAAAAGTCCTCAAAGTCTGAGGATTTTTCTATAGGAAAAAGGCATGAGAATAAGCTAAGGCTTTTCGATTAAAAAAGTCTTCAAAATCTAAGGGTCTAGAAACAATTCTATAGAACCTCAGGATTTTTCTTTGCACTCAATCAATTTGTACAGAAACTCACTGTAGTTTATTTAAAAAGTTATTCGTACATTTGTTTTAAAATATAAAAATAATTAAAATACTTACAAATATATTTATCAACATTTTTTTGGACATTTATTTTAAAGTAATGCGATGCAGTGTTGTGAATCCCGATTTCTACTCCGCTTTTCTTCCAAAAATAAATATACAGAAATTAACCCTTTGACGGCCAATGGTTGATAAATGTCCCATTTATAGTTTTTGTCTTATTTGGCCCATTTTTAACCGATTTTCTTAAATGTGGCTTGTATAGACAGATGATTGTTAAGTTAAAATAAATTAATTCCACACTACACTAAACTAATTTCTATGATTTTTCCTGTTCACTTACATGATTATTTGTTTTATTAAACACTTTTAATTCATAAATTGATAAAATACACATTAATAAATAAAGTTATTTAAACAATTAACAATGACTCATTATTATTTATATTAAAATAATAGAAAAGGTAAGCCATTACAGGTAACTTATTATTTTTTAATTCAAAATAATAAAATACGTAACATATTATAGGTAATACATTATTTTTATTTTTTGAAAATAATGCTGAATGTAAGTAGTACTCATTACAAAGTAATGTTTAAAGTGATGATATGTCATTACCATGTTTTTGCTGGGAATGTAAAATAAATGAAGAGTTTTTTGATATAAATGAACAGTTAGTTAGTTAAGTTTTCTAAGAAAATAGTATCCATTAGCTGAAAGTTTTTGCATGGAAAAATATCTCCAAAACTGGGGGTTTTTGTATAAAAAGGTCCTTAAAATCTGAAGAGTTTTCTACTTAAATGAGACATCAAAATTTGAGGGCCTTAAGCTCTGAAGATTTTTCTATAGAATACAGTCCACAGAATGTAAAATCTTAAGGTTTTTCTGTACAAACTGTATTTTATAGCTTTTAATATTTTAACTAAAATTAATATTATGATGGAGAAGATAGTTTTCTAAGAGCTAGTTTTTTGGATGTGAGTTTAACTTGGTTTAATGGCTTATTAGTTAAACTGAAAATAAATTTAAACTGGCTTTGATCCCACTTGTTATTTTTCAGTAGTAGCTTAAGACTTGACAGATAAGCTAGTGCTGCCATATTGAATTCCAACAATATTTTATAGCCAAAGATATGGTAGCATTGAAAATACTTAATTTAAAACCAAAATAAATATTTTTTCAAACAAAAGCACGTGTTCACGAATATAAATAAATTATTTGGACGAGTTCTTATTGTCTTAGGCTTTCTTGTTATGGTCTTATTAAAATTTGTATATGTTTAGAATAGCTGAAATCTTCATAATATGAGGAATAATACATTTTTATTTTTTTTTAATTTGTAAACAACTTTTAAGTATTTACGAAACAGCTGATTTATTTAGAGACGCTTTTCATCAGCTGTGTGTTTTGACATCTGTAACTTAGGTTTAACGGACCAATCTTGCCGAGTTAAACTCAAATTAAAACAAAACAAACTGGATCTCAAAAACATCATTCCAACTTTAAACCAAGTTAAACCAATAAACATGGTTGAACTACATCCAAAAAACTAGCTCTAACTGAATTGTTTTTTTTTGTGTGTGAAGTTTCAAAAAAAAATTATAAAGTGGCCTTTTAAGTTTTACTCAATTTTAAACATTTTTTGTTTTACTTTAAATAAATTTCGTCTTCAAAGTTCGATTTCAATATCAGCCAAATATTGTATTGGACTTAGCTGTACTACGGCCTAAAATAGTTAAATTTGCTTTGATACAAAGCTTGTACTTGTAAATAAATATCAATTGGTTGTTTTCACTTATTCGACTAAGGACGAAAGCTTATAATATTATTAAAATTTTCCACATGTTAGCATTTTTATCCAAAACAAAAACATAATTATTTTGAATTAAAATAAACAGAATTTTAAAAAAGTTTAAATACTCGCATCAATAAAAACCTAAAAAAACATAAAGGATAATATCTTTATTTTTACCACAAAAAAACCTTGACTTAATATAAATATTTGCTAAGTTTTTTGACATTTTAAAAAATATATAGATTTTCCCAAAAACAAAAAATGATGTACCTACTCATGAAATATGATAACGATGGTTATAAATATATACGAAAAAATATTGTTTTTTTTGGCAATTTTGTTCAAAATGTTTGTTTTTAAATCATGGTACTATATATTCTTTTGTCCGATGCCTACACTTTTCAACTGAAATCAAAAAAAAAAAAAAACAAAAATTCACTAAAATTTAGAACAAGTAGTGATAAATATTCTTTAATATGCATTATGAATAACTTTTTGGCGGTATTTGTGAAACAAAATGCATTTTGTTATAGCAACAAAAATAAAGTATTTGCATTTAGCATCATTTCTAAAAATATTTTATACTCGTATGTCATTAAACATGTTAGATATATAAAAAAAATCACACTTAAATTTAAAATAAAAGTATATGAATGTCTGTCATCCAAATTTATACAGATTTATAAAAAAAATATATTTTTTTTTGTATTTTTTAAATATCTAATTATTTTTCCTAGTTTTTTGTTAAACTCCCGAGTAAATATTTAATCATATCCAATTTTATATTCCTTAATATCTAAATTGATCCGAAAAGTGGCTGATCAAATTAGATCCAGCAATACATTTGGGGATTTAGTAAGATCTAAACTTATCCGAAAAATGGCAGATAAAATTTGATCCAGGAATATATTTAACGATATTTTTTTTTTGATAATGGATCATATCTTATTATAGAAAAATTTTACTACTGAGAAGTAAATTTTTATTAAAAAATAGTAAAATTTTCTCCTAATTAGTTCATACATCATCTAAAATTGTACTGTTAGTTAGGAAATGTTTCCTTGGTTTTAAGAAAAATTGTATTTTATTTAAGTTAAATAGATCATTTTTTTACTAAAAACTAGGACTTAACTCCCTAAAAATAAGAAAATATTTTCTTACATCAAGTTAAATAGCACTTCTTTTAAGTGAATATTATCCTTATCCTGCTTCCATGGTAAAGATAATATATTTCACCATATATTTTAAAGCACTTTACACTCATTGTTTAAGTATTTTCCCACTTTCGGAGGACTTTCACTTTGTGAGAATACTGCTCTTAACAAGCTTTTTGCTATACAATTTTGTCTTAAAACTAAATTGAATTATACTAAATTCATGTATTTAAAATATAAATTAAATTTCATTAGCAAAAAGGTAAACAAATTGAAAAAATGTACTGCAGGATATCCTAAAACGTAATAAATTGTGACAAAGTCAGATCCTTTTCATTATTAATTAATGGTTCTCCTTGAGAGAATTACAAAAAGCGACGCCCTAAGGGACACCCGGCATCTATGGCTAAGGAACACTGGGGGTCCTTTGTCTACTTAAATCAACTTATTTAAGGATATTGTTGCAAAAATACAAAATATCACAGTCACATTTCTTGTTATTATTAGAAAATGAAAGTCATAAGTTTATTTTATGGGATTTTTAGCTTAAACTTTATTTGACATATACAAATTTCAACTTTTTTATTATTAAGTGAAAAAAATAGTTCGATAAATATAAAGTTTAATAAGCGCTACGTCAATTATAGAAAAGCCATTATGACGTAATGTATAAAATGTGCCTGCGATATTTTTTGTATTGTAGTCAACAAACAAATTTATTACATAAAAGCGCAAATTCAAAATTTTTTACTCTTTGCTAATAAAATTTAAAAAAATATATTTTAAGCTAATTTAAGTTCAATATTTAAGACTGTTAAGATTAGAAATGGGCACGTGAGAGATTTTTGACTCACGCTCACGCACAAACCAAAAATTACAATCATGCTTAATAGTTTTTTTTTAAATGGTTACTTTAATTTCTTTTATTTAATAATATTTTTTTCTGGAAAATTAGGAAAACTAACTGGTTTGTTTTTAATTGATTGTTTTTTTTTTTGGAATAGAATATTAAAAATAATTTAAACGTTTTCCAACAAAAAAAAAAATCCTATACCAAATTTTATTATTTTTTGAAAATTGGAAAACTTTATAAAATTTATCTGAACTAAGTTGCATGAAAATTTTCCTTAGAAATGGTTCATCAGTTTCTAAAATCAAGTAAATTTTTATTATTACATAGGAAAAAATTTATTACCTTTTGTTTTTAATTGTCTGAACTAATTTTCAAAAAACAATTCTTAACAATTAGAAAGTGGTATACTTAAAAACTGAAATGGCTTTCTAAAATTTAGTTAATTTTACTACTCGCGAACAAAAATGAACACACATTAAGTTCAAGTACTTTCTCGATTTAAGTTAGACACATTTTTTGAACTAAATGGGAGTAAATTATGTCCTAAATTTTTTTTTTTTTAACTAAACTTAATTTTATTACATTTGAGTATGCAATTTTTTTAAAACTGAAATGTTTTTTCTTAAAATTAATAAATTTTTATTTAATTGACTTGTTTTTTTCCTAAAATCAAGAAATATTACTTAGGAAAAATATAAACTATTTCTGAGTATATAAACTATTTCGTTTTTCCTCAAACTTAGAAATTTTTATTCTTTTTAAGAAAATTTTTCTAAGTTTTAATAAAATTTTACTTTAATTGAGGACAATTTATAAACTATTTTGAAGGACATTTTTGATTACATTATAGTTCATGTCTTTTTTTTTTTGCATATATGGCTTAAGTAAATATGGTTCTGCAAAAGTTATACATAAGTAAATATAGTCCCGTGTAAGCCATATATAATTTTATGTAGTGTTATATATAACTTTATACTGTATAATATATACCATATATTATCATATAAACAATATCTAATTTTATAAATATATAACTAGATATTGTTATATCTCACAAAATATAAGCTTATTTAAAAAAAAAATTAATGTAATATATAATTATATATGGTAATGCATACCGACATATATATATATTATTAGATAAAGTCATATATTTAAACTTTTTTAATCGGGCTATTAATATACATATTTACTTTCAAACATAATATCAGACGAAAATAATTAATATTTTATTTTCTATTTAAAGGTCAAGCTTAAGAATACATAGTATATGACTATTATAAATTTCATGTTTAAGTGTTGTAGTAAATATATGTTATTTATTTGTATAGAATTGCAGAGCAAGTTTTTTATCCCAGCTAAAGACCGCAGGTAATAGGGTGCCATTAAGGTCATCAAGGTTAACGACTGATCAAATTAAAAATTATTACCATAGAATGGGTAACTTCAAATCTAGTATACAAAATATATTATGAAAAAAAAATGATTGCATTCTCCACATTTTTTTCTTCAATAAAATTTGTTTAACCTTTTTGAATTGTATGTTAGGTTTCAATTTCAAGTTTCAGTTTTTTGGCTTAAGGGGCTTTTACAGGTCATGAACCCTCACTTTTACTATGCTATAATTGGAACTTCCTAAACTATCTCGCATGTGTTTATAAACTAGACCATACATCAATTTTAAGTATCAAATTTCTACACACCGAAAACCGAGTCGTCAATCACTTTTTTTCCTTTTTTTTATACTGTTGTAATTGCTTTATTCCATTTATGAATTATAATATTCTATAAATTGACATTCTATAAATATATATGCTACGCATAGACACGCGACCCCAATTTCTTTTTAACTAAAAATTTTGTATGGCGCAAACTGGGCCAGAACCGGAAACCCTCGGTTTGGCAATAAAAAAATTTATTTAAAACAAATTTAGAAAAAAGTTAATGCGTGATTTAAACTCACTACCCGCACGCAGAGAAAAAACATGGTTACGGTAATCATATTTGAAGATCATCATATATTTTTAGGATTATGATTGCACCAACCATCGTCGTACTATAATATATTTATCACATTATGATAATGAAGTAAACATATGGTATTCGCAATTATATTATGATTCAAAACTATAAAAAAGTTCTTTAGATTAAAAAATATTTCCTTAAGAAATGTTTTTCCTAAAGAAAAAATTTGATATTAAGGACTTTTTCAGGAAATCTTTTTTGATTCTATTCACTATTTAAAGAAGAAAACTTAAAAAAAATTTGAATTCTAAGAATTCTATTAAAAATTCTTAGATTCTAAGGACAAATTTATTTTTTTAAGATATTCCTTAGAGTCTCAGAACTTTTCTTTAAGAAAAATTCCTTTGTATCTAAAAATATTTCAACTAGAAAAAGTCCTTAGAATCTAAGTATTTTTCATGACGAAAAGTCCTCAGAATCTAAGAATATTTTATTCAAAGAAACGCCATTGAATCTAAATTTTTTTTTTAAAAATATTTGAATTTTTATCTAAGAATCAGTTTGTAGAATCTAAGAATTTTACTTTAAGGAAAAGACCATAGAATCTAAAAATGTTTTTATCAGAAAAATTTCAATAACTCAATTGTGACAACCATACCCGAATGCAGCAAGCATAATATAGAAGCAGTGATCATGCCGCAACCATGTTTTTGTGCGTGAAACAAGTTGTTTCGTGAAAAGTATTTACGAATTCTCTTATTTGAATAATTTTCTGGGTAAGGAGGTTCCGCCTTAGTAAACTGAGTCTTCAAAAGTTTTATTAATTTTTGTAAATCTTGGAAAATTTTCTTAGGTCGACTTTTTGAATTTTCTAATTTACCAACAGTGCCAAAAAAAATAAAATAAAAAAAGGAGTTAGTTGGTTTCCGAAATACATATCACGAGATTAACCAATACATGTGATCGGTTAAAAAGTCTATATCACGTTATGGGTCTGAAAGTACCAGTCCTGCCGTAGGTGAAAACAGGACCGTTTGCTAAAGTATCTATCAGGTGATCAGTGTAAAATGTCTCTTTTACGTATTAGGTATGAAAGCACTAGTCCGGTGTTAGGTGAAAACAGTACCGGTTTTCACAAAACTTACCAAATGCTCGGTTTAAAAGCCTCTGCCTATCACAATGAATCGGTCACGTGACGTGACACTGTCTACACTGGGTTTTTCCTTTTTAAGCTCTTAAAGGTTTGCTTCCACTGAATATGTCTGACAACATTTTTTTATTAGGGAGTCATCAGATCACCAAAATTCTAAGACATGATTCCTTAAAAAAGTCGTATAATGCTTCGAATGTAGTAACAACTCTTTATAAAACAATGCAGGAGACTTAACTCGATATTTCACAGAACAGCAGCTTATCATAATTTAGGTTAGACTTAATCGGTTAACCGGCTGTGTGCAAAAATTGACAACACTAATTTAAAGTATTTAAAGTTTGAATAACGATAAATTTTGGGCGATTTTTTTGTAGGACACTAATGGGTAGATTTTGCCCGATACCCGAAAAAATTACCAAATATTATGTATATGCAGAAGTAGGAAGCTACATTCTTAGCTCCACGTTCTTCTTGGATACTAAAAAAAGTACCTTACCAGTAAATTTTTCCATATGCTCGGGAAAACAAATTTTAAGTTTCAGATTTCTAGCAGAAGGAGTTTGGGCAAAATGTTAAGGGTGTTACTATTCCTCATCCAAATTTTCATAATCCCAGTTTTAGTGGATGTCTACAACAGAATAGCAGCCTAAAAATTTTAAAATCTTAGCTCTAGTGGTTAAGGGCTTTTTTTCCTTTTAACCTCATTTATAGAGATAGTTCCACAAGGGATCTATTTTCTTTGCGTGTACTTAAGGGGACACATATTTAAATTTCATTCTTTTATGCAAACCATTTCGGACGTTATCGTTTATGGGAAGAATTTTGTCCTTTTGAACCCACTGTTTTACCATATTCCTGAATTAGCCTATACTAGGCTTCTAGCCAAAGCGGTTGGAGATTTCAACTTTTTTGAGACCGCTGTTTTATCAAGTTCCTGGTGAATTACCAACCTTTAATATTTCTGAAAATGATTTTACTTAAATGAAACAAAATTTTATTTGAAATTCAAAACCATAAGAAACCAACACAATATTGACCCATTAAGTATTTTTTCGGGGTCAGGGGTTAAAAAAAATAAAAAGCCTCTCCGATGCAATTTTTTTTTTGAATTCTTGTTCGAGTTTAGGAGACTAAAATACGTTAAAAAAGATATTTAGTAGAAGGCTGTTGAGTAACTGTAGAGTAGCTGAGTAGTGTAATTGAAAAGCCTTGATTTAACTCTCTGCACCTCTGTTCATAACAATTTTAATTTATGTTCGTTTTTAGTAAATTTAATAATATTTTTAAATCACAATTATACCGAAAATAATGATAAATAATTATTTAAATAGCCTGCAAATAATATATATACAATATATATCTTTTTGCAATAATCAAATTATTTCTAAATAAATCGTTTTGAATATTTCAAATTGATCACATAAATCTTTATAATAAATATAAATATTTAATGAGCTCTACATTGTTGGTAATTTGAATTATCGTCGTAAAACGATTTTAATGAATTGATGCATATTTTTTTTAAATTAAAATGATTCAATTGAAAATGATTCATAAATTCTTAATTATGCACATAAATTAAAGGTTAATTTGTCCAAGTTTTTAAAAGCCAATTTTTTGCAAAAAATTTTCCCAAAAATTGAATAAGTAACAAAATTATTTTTCTTATTTATACTAAAAAGATAATTCCAAAAATAACAAACGCATTCAACCATAAAAATATAAGAAGAAATCGCATAGATTTAGTCATAAATCCTTTGCACACGAACAAAAATCTCTTTAAAATAATACTAAATAAAAAACACACGTAGTGCTTTTAAAATAATAAAAAAATAATAAATACTTTAAAAAAAATATGAAAATAACCAAATTGTTGTCATTGTACATTTAAATGAATTTGTCATAAATTAATCTAGAAAATTGAAAAATTTATTTATTTATTTACTAAAAACATGATATAATTATTTTGAAAAAAATAAGTTACCTCAAGTCAATATTTAATAATAAATCAAATAACTATAATATAAATATATATATGATTTTTTCGTGTTTCTAAAATATAAAGAAGAAAGTATGCCAAGCTAAATTCTACGATTTATATAAAGTTTAAATATGGGGATTAACAATGTAAAATTTGGGGGAGGAAAATTAAACATTTTTAATATTTTTATGTTCGAAAGCATTACTAATTTTGAAATAAAATATGAATGGCAAAAATTTATTCCTTAAAAAAATTATATACATAATGCCTATGATTAGCACAGGGTTGCCAAGTTGTTCTAAAAAATTTTAAAACAGGGCTTCGGGAAAATTCCTTCAATTCCAAATTATCTTGATAATTAACCCAAGAAACAATTTTACGGACTCTCCTGTAAGTTTACGGTCCGAAAATACGTATCCGTCACAGCTTGTACGTAAACGGAACATTAACGGACCGTATAATTGAATTTTCGAAAACAATACGTTTTTACTCCGTTTTGGTGTATCCGTTCTGTACCGTCAAATACGGACCACTGTTTTTCGTCAGTTTTTCTTCCGTTGCTTTTGGATTTGCTTAGTAATAAAAAACGAATACTTAAACATCCCTCAGATAAATATTTATGAAATTGAAAACAAGTTTTACAATGATGTGTGCAAAATTATGTTGATTTGCAAATAAAAATATTGCCGGACAGCTTAAAATAATTTTGTGAAAAAATTTGCAAATTTTCATTGTCTGCTTCATCATATCATAAGTACCACAATTTAAAACCAAAATTAAATTTTTGTTTTATTTTTTCCATGATTTTAAATGGGCCACAATCGCAGTGATTGATGGGTGGTAATTGTGCTGGAGATAAATATGGTATTTGTTTGGTATTTGTTGGATTTAGTTTATTGAGCAATTCCATATGAAAGCGATCACCTTTTGGACGACCCCTCTCCGATTTTAAAATAAATAGTCTCAATCGATTGCCCAGCAAAAAATAATGTACCTACATATTTTTTTTTTTTTATAGTGACTGGTTTAGTGGTGGTGTACACAAATGTCATGTGACAAATGACATGAATAATTCATAAGGGACCTCATTGAAAGTTGTTTAAAAAAAAAAACTACCAAAGCGATCGCAACGAGTGATAGCTCGTTGGAAAGGTATTGAATCAGGCTTTAATTGAAAAATAAATTTTTCTCAGAAATTTACCTTTTTTCCCATGAAAATTAAATTTTCCGATTTTCCACAGAAGCTCCTAAATTTTCCGGCTAATTTTATTTTTTTTGGATTCCTCATAATTTTGCTTTAAGAATCAGCAATAAAAAAATGGGCCCCGACTCCTTGTTTGGACAGGAGAAGAGCATTTAAGAGACCACCTTGTTCTCATTGTTTTTATATTTTTTATGATTGAATTATTTTTAATTATTTAACATTATTTTATTTTATTATTAAAAATACATTTTAAAAATTATTTTACAGTTAAAAATACATTTATGAAGAAAAAATCAATTTTTTTTAAGAGCCCCAAGTTGAGTGTGTAGTGAATATGGTCTGCCTGCCTTCACAAGATCGGCCATAAATCCATGGATAATAGCAGCAGTGGCATGTAATGGCACACCAAACCCGACTGAGGCTACAGGTCATAAAATGTTTTGTAAATTTTTTAAATTACCAGGTAATAAATATTTCGCCTAAAATGACACGTGCAGAAACAAGTCATAAAACACGGATTTTCCATAAATATGGCGAAATATTTATTACCTGGTAATTTAAAAAATTTACAAAACATTTTATGACCTGTGGTCGGCTTATTGGCAGTAACCAATTAAGTCCCTCTTTAAAAAACATTTTATGACCAGTAGTTCACGCAAATTTTCCTATTAAAGAAAAGCAAATATCGCTTATTTTTTTTACCTATTTTTTAACAAAAAATAAATATAAATACTTCACACACTCTGAGTCAAATTTCAGTTGAATACTAAACGTGAAAGTGTTAAAGTGTTTTTTTTTTTGTAAAGTAAAGAGTGAAGCTGTAAAAATGAATAAATTTTGCTGCAATCCGTTTAACAAGAGTGGACATCGTTCGAAAAAGATAAAAGTATTAAAATTAACTGGTGTTTCGAAGCGATACATGAATGAATTAAATATACAATACGGTGAAGAAGCACAATTCATTTGCCCCAAGTGTAAAATCGATTTGTCTCAACAAGCAAATGCATTGAAACAAATGCAACCACAATCCGAGAGTGAAATGACAATTGAACAAAATGTTTCATCTGATAGTGAGGCAGACATTCCGATGGTCAATATGTCTTTGAGTCCTTTGAATGAGGCTATTACCACTTTAGGTGAAACGCCTATTAGAAAAGAAAGTTGCGAAGTGAAAAATACAGGAAAGATAAAAAAGGCAAGGTTATGAGTGCAATTGCGACAATATTTGATGAAGGCTCTGATAACGAATGCAGTCAAGCAGATGACGTTGATGACGGCAAACAAATGATTGAGCAGTTGAAAAGAAAATTCAATTTAGCGACCACTTTTCCGGAGAAATATCTCATTTTATCTGTGCTGCCTCAATCATGGTCTATACGCAAGATTTCTGAACAGTTTCAAACATCTTTTTACATCGCGAGAAGAAGCAAAGAATTAGTTCGACAGAAGGGCATGTTGGCGACTCCCACCAAGAAATTTGGCTCAAGGACCCTCAGTGAAGCAACGGTGAAATTGATTCAAGATTTTTACTGCAATGATGACAACAGCCGCGCCTGCCCACGTACACGTGACTATGTTATCTCACGTGAAGATGGAGAAAAAGTACACAAGCAGCGCAGATTATTATTATGTAATCTATCCGAAGCATACCATCAGTTCAAAGAGAAATACCCAGCAGAAAAAGTGGGATTTTCTAAGTTTGCCATCCTACGACCAAAAGAATGCGTGCTGGCATTAGACAGGCACGGAACGCATTCAGTCTGCGTTTGCATGTTTCATCAAAACATCAAATTAATGTTCTTTCCATGCAAGAAATTGAAAGTATTTCACGGTGAAATTGAAACATATAGGGACCTCCTGTCGAAGTCGTTGTGCGCATACCCCACGGAAAATTGTCATCTGTCCAAATGCGACAATTGTCCGAAGATTGACGAGCTAGAGCAATATTTGGCGGAAAAGTTTGAACAGCTGTTAATTCAGGAGGTGCATTTCAAACAGTGGATAATTAGCAGCGGCAGATGTTCCCTTGAGACCGTGGTAAAGCAGATTCCGGAATTCATCGAGGAATTCGGATTCAAGTTGAATGAACTGAAGGCGCACCATTTCATATCCGAGATGCAATCGAAATTTCTAAAGGAAAGTAAGGAGAAATTAGCCCAAAATGAATTCATTGTGATAAGCGACTTTGCCGAGAATTACACTTTTCTCGTTCAGGATGAAATTCAGGCTTATCACTGGGCAAACGACCAGTGCACGGTGCATCCTTTTTGCATTTATTTCAAAAACGAAGATAACGAACTATAGACCGTAAGCCTTGTTGTTGTCGCGGAGAGTTTAGCTCATAATTATGTGTCAGTTTATTTATTTCAAATGAAACTGTTTGAATTCTTATTCGATGCAATCGACAAAGTAACGTTTTTCTCAGACGGCGCGGCTTCTCAGTACAAGAATAAAAAAAATTTTTACAATCTTTGCATAATTGAAGAAGAACAAAACTGCAAGGTCGAGTGGCACTTTTTTGCGACGTCCCACGGTAAGGGCCCATGCGATGCGTTAGGGGGAACCCTAAAACGCATGGCGACTAAGGCAAGTTTGCAAAGGCCATATACAGACCAGATCTTAAATGTACAACATTTGTTTTCGTGGATTCAAAGCAAGGAAATTGCCATTAACACAGTTTTATGCACTCAAAAAGAACACGATGCCATGGAGCGACGACTTCAAAACAGATATAATAATGTCAAAACTATAACTGGAACGCAAAAGTTTCATTGCTTCATACCAAATATTTCTGATATGTCAATTAATGTAAAGCTGTACTCTTCGTCTGCCGACGTGCTAAATTTAAAGTTACTTTAATTTTATAATGATGCCAAGACAATTGAAATTTTTAATAAATATTGTAATTAAGTATAATCAGCAAAATAAGAAAGATTTTTTCTTCATAAATGTATTTTTAACTGTAAAATAATTTTTAAAATGTATTTTTAATAATAAAATAAAATAATGTTAAATAATTAAAAATAATTCAATTATAAAAATATAAAAACAATGAGAACAAGGTGGTCTCTTAAATGCTCTTCTCCTGTCCAAACAAGGAGTCGGGGCCCATTTTTTTATTGCTGATTCTTAAAGCAAAAATTATGAGGAATCCAAAAAAAATAAAATTAGCCGGAAAATTTAGGAGCTTCTGTGGAAAATCGGAAAATTTAATTTTCATGGGAAAAAAGGTAAATTTCTGAGAAAAATTAGGAAAATTTTATTTTTCAATTAAAGCCTGATTCAATACCAACGAGCTATCACTCGTTGCGATCGCTTTAGTAGTTTTTTTTTAAATAACTTTCAATGAGGTCCCTTATGAAGAATTCTTCAATTTTGTCACATGACAGTGGTGTACACCACCACTAAACCAGTCACTATAAAAAAAAAAAAAAAATATGTAGGTACATTATTTTTTGCTGGGCAATCGATTGAGACTATTTATTTTAAAATCGGAGAGGGGTCGTCCAAAAATTTGCCAATTTTGATCGTTTTCATATGGAATTGCTCTATTAAGTTTTGTTATTTTAATTTAAATATATTTGTTAATAAATTTAAAGAAAAAAAAATTAAAAATTTACTATTAACAATTAAAAAACGGTACGAATGCGGACTGAATACGGATCCGTAAACGATCCGTTACTGGTGGACTATTAACGGACAACTCCGTTTTTCATCCGATATATCCGGTCCGTAAACGGTCCGTCGTTGACGGACTTTTAACGGATAACTCCGTTTTTCATTCGATATATGCGGTCCGTAAACGGTCCGTCATTGACGGTTTTTAAATGGATTCGAATCAGTTTCGATGTTCCTTAAAATCCGTTTTCTGGTCCGTTTACGGATAAAGAAAACGGTACGTAAACGGAGTTGGATTCCGTTAATGACGGACCGAAACCGGTACGTAAACTGTACGTATTGTTTGTTGGGAATGATTTTATTAGCATTGAATTGATATCAATTGTAATGAAATTATCTTAAAAAATGATTATAATTAATTTAAAAAAATTACAATTGATAGATAAGATTTTTTAAAATCGTTAAAATGGAGATAAATACCTGTAATGATCTTGAAATGATCGTGATCATTTTAAAAAATGAGGGAATCCGAAATAAAATATATAGATTTTAAATAAATATTGATTTTCATTCCATTCTGGGTAATAAGCAAGTAGATCGAAATGGAATGACACAAGAACGAGTAAAAATGGAACACTAAATATTGGCAGCGCTATGGAATGGAACGGGATACGAAATATGCATTATTTTTATTATTACCTAAATTATTAAAAAAATAATCATCAAGTGACTGTTCTATCAGAATACCTCGGGACCTATCTAACCTGTATTAGTGAAGAGTGATCTTTGCCGAGAAAAAAATAAAATATTCCAAGTATGGCTTTGAACATAATACCAAAAATGTATGCTCTTTTGCAACAACATTAAATACAAAACCTAAAATGTACCAAAAAAGGTACCAGGAAATTGCTTTAAGATATATTTCCATTGGATGAAATGCCATAAATAGCTAAAATTGAGAAAAATTCTGATTTTTTTACCCCCATTTAAATTTTATAGGTATTATTACAGATAAAAGTTTCATCAAACTCGGAGTATTTAGCTTGAAATACCTTCCTCGTAAGTGTGGGGCATAGAAGAAATTCAATAAATTATTTTTAAATTTATAGTTTTTATTTAAACCATAAAATCTTTTTATTTGAGACAAATATTTGTTGGCAGTTGAACATTTTCTCAAATCAACAAACAAAATATCATTTATGATATAATAGTTTGTTCTAAATATTTTTTTTAATTGCAAAAAATTATAATGTTATGTAATTTAAAAAACCATTAAAATATTTAAAGTCTTTGTTTTTATTTCCCCCTAAAAATAATACCATTGTTTAAAATATAAGTCTGTAGATGATGATCTATAAAAGTTCTTTTTCGTCTTGCTGTCTTGTTCTCCTTAAAAAATAAAAACAAATTATACGTTCATGAATGACACACTTTTTATGTTCAATGTCAGATTTTATTTAAAATTTGCAAATATGAAATATGTGATTTACAAATGTTTCTTATTATTTAAAATTTTGGTGATGTGTGTTTTGAACATAAAATTAAAAATTGCTTCTTATTTTTTATAACTTTTGGCACAAAGTCATTGAATAGTGACAGTTATCATTTGAAAATATATTTTTTAATTTCAATACTGTCACAGTTTAAAAAAAATCTTTTAATACATTTTTACGAAATATTTCTGTTGAGTGTATAAGGTAGATTTGGTTTAAAATAAAAAACTTAAAGCATACTTTTGGGCAGTGTAAAAAATTAGTAACAGTGTAAAGCATAAATTTTAAGGCAATTCAAATTTTGCTTTCTATAAAAAAGAACTATGAAAAACAAAAAAAAAAAAAAAAAAAAATAAAATAATTAATTAAAAATTTAAGGTCTGTTTTTTTTAATAGAATTACAAAAATTACTTGAAATTATAAAGAAGACCGTTGTAATATCAGTGCAATAATCAGTGTTACCAGAAGAAAAATTCAAAATTACACATAATTTTTAATTTATACAAAATTTTAGAAAAATGTTGAAAATCTTGGTGTTTCTCAAAGAAAAACTCCCGTAGACTTAAAAATTATCAAAATCTGATGTTTTTAAAAAAGCGAATTTTTATTTTTTGGTTCTAGAATTTTTCTTTTAATACTAGATTTTCTCCCCTTAAATTAATGCTTTAAAAATATAAATATAAATGATTTTTCTTATAACTTTATAATTTGTCATTTTAGAAAATAGGCTCATTAAGGAAAAATTTCATAGGCATTGATCAATTGTAATGCCAAAAATTTCATTACCCTTTCCATTAAATAGTGCCTAGAAAATCGTCAATAATTTGTACGGTAGCTATATTTAACTAGAAATCGAATTAAGTTAACTTAATTTTTTTCTTGTAGGTGTACACAGAGAAAAACATGGTTGGAGCAATCATATTTGAAGAGTATCATATATTTTTGGAATTATAATTGTGCCAACCATAGTCGTACTATAATATAATTGCCATATATTATAAAAAAATAGCCATAATTTTACCATAATATGGTCCCTAGAGTTATATTATGATTGGTAACTATGAAAAAGTTCTTTAAATTTAAAAATAATTCTTTAAGAAATGGTTTTCCTAAAGAAAAAAATTTTCTTTGATTCTATGAATTTAGAAACAAATTTTGATAATTTTAAAGACATTTTTAATAAAAAAAACATAAATTCTATGGAGTTTTTCTATTAGAAAAAGTGCTTGAAATCTAAGTATATTTCTACTACAAAAAATTTTTAGAATCTAAGTATTTTTTATGATGAAACGTACCCAGAATCGAAGAATTTTTTAGAATCTAAGATTTTTTTAAGAATATATAAATTTTTATCTACAAAATCTGAGAATTTTACTTTCAGAAAAATTTCTAAAAATCTAGTATTTTGAATGTGAAACCTTTTCGTACAAAACAACTCATGGGGGTTCTATAGACTTTTCCTTTTTCCACAAGAAAATTGTTATTTTACATGAAATGAATTAATAAACAGATTATTTTTAAAAAAGTATTTTTGGTTTTATTGAAAAAAAAAAATCCTTTATAGAATTTTTTTGGCAATGAATTGATAAGTGTAAATTATAATGATATATGTATAGGGTATTTTCGAAAATAAAATCCCCCGAGTAAAACTCATCATTTATTATAATTTTTACATGAATGACTGAACTGATACAATTTTTTTTATGAAAGTAAGACAGTATTGTAACTGCAAATGTCAAAGTCGTGTTTAATTTCATTAATAATTATGCAGTGATTGTTGTGTATCATATTTTTTGCATAGTCTGAATTTTTGTTACCACATTATGGTTACAGCCAATCATCTTATAAAATATAAATAATAAAATATTTACTATAGTAATGATAGTAAGTGGTCATAATGATGGTTAGAACATGTTTAAAAACCAATAACTTGATTGTGACAACCATACCCGAATGCAGCAATTATAATATATTATTTTTTATTTTTTCTCTGCGTGTATTTAGCACACTTGTAATTTTTTCATTGGCATTGAAATTCCATCAGTAAAGAGTTTTCCAATAGGTACTTGACAACTTGTAATGTAATTTGTGAACGCACTATTTTACTGATCATCCAAATGTCACTTTCCTTTTTTTTAGTAAACTCAACACTTTCATCATGGTAAAGTACACGAACGAAAAACGTATGCAAATTATAAAAATGTAATGCCGAAATTCGGAGTCGGTGACCGCAACTTTAAGAGCGTTAACTCAATCAAAATCATCTTCAGTGACGAAGCTGATTTTTGGCTCAATGGGTTCGTCAATAAGCAAAATATGCGTTATTGGTTTGGTGAAAATCCACATGTCCTTCATGAATCACCACTTCATCCACAAAAAAAAAATAGTTTGTTGCGGTTTGTATGCCGGCGGCGTGATTATTTTTGGACCGAATTGGAAAACATGGACTTGGACGACATACGGTTTCAACAGGACGGTGCCACAAGCCACACAGCAAACGTTACAATCGATTTAATGAAGAGTTATCTCAAGAAATGGACCAGTCAATTGGCCGCCTCGTTCGTGCGATTTAACGCCTCTAGAGTTTTTTCTTTGCGGCTACGTCAAATCATTGGTCTACCATCATCTTCAGTGACGAAGCTGATTTTTGGCTCAATGGGTTCGTCAATAAGCAAAATATGCGTTATTGGTTTGGTGAAAATCCACATGTCCTTCATGAATCACCACTTCATCCACAAAAAAAAAAAATAGTTTGTTGCGGTTTGTATGCCGGCGGCGTGATTATTTTTGGACCGAATTGGAAAACATGGACTTGGACGACATACGGTTTCAACAGGACGGTGCCACAAGCCACACAGCACACGTTACAATCGATTTAATGAAGAGTTATCTCAAGAAATGGACCAGTCAATTGGCCGCCTCGTTCGTGCGATTTAACGCCTCTAGAGTTTTTTCTTTGCGGCTACGTCAAATCATTGGTCTATGCCAACAAGCTGACGACGTTGGAAAAACTCAGAGCTAACATTAAACGCGAAAATTGGGTCCAACGAATCGACCGCTGCCGACATTTCCCGCGGTGGCCATATGAACGAAGACGAGATCCATTCATAAATGTTTTGATTGTAATTCAAGTCGATCATAAAGTTTTGGAAATATCTCAAAAGGTTTGCGTTTTATTTAAAAAAAAAAAGTTGGCAAGTCCTTATTAGAAAACCCGATGTTTGTTAACTCATGGTAATGAAATCGCACTAATGCCTTAAAAATTATTTGCAATTGTTAAAAAAGCATTTGTGTTTAAATTGCATTCATAGGCAAAACTTGGGAGGGTATTTTTAAGTACTGTTCCAAAAGTTAGATATGACCAGCGGTCCTGTCACTTCCCTTACAATCCAAAGTTAGTGTGTGTTAGCTCGTATTATCATCTAAATTGTAAAATAAGTCATCCTGTTGTTATTTTATAAAAATGGCTCCTTTTTATAAAATTCGACCAAAGAACATACTTAATTAAATAAATGAGTTAGGTTCGTAGGGATCCCTAGGCTTGAATGTTTGTGAAATAGTCATAGGGTGGCTTATATATTTGTTTTTTATATTTTTCTTTTACTAATTTATGTGATAATACAATTTAAAACTTTCCTGCATTTAGTGTTCCAATTTCACTCGTTCCCCGTTGCAATCTACTTACCTTTCCTGGGAAACGGAATTAAAAAAATTAATTTCCCGAGAAATTATTCTTACACAGAAAAAACAGATTCATCGAGACAACCGAATTTCTTGCCAATTGAATATTTTGTTTGCAGCAACCAAGTTATTTAGTTGTCCTAACCAAATGTTTTCATAATACAGTTAAAATATTTGCTTTCAACCGAAATTCTGTGGCATTAACCGAATTTCGGCTGCGACAAACAAATATATCGATGGCTCCAACCAAACCATTCGGTTGGCAAGAAATTCGGTTGTTAAATTGAATTTTTTTCTCTGTGTATATAAACACTATTGGCTTTTGCTAATAACTGCAGATTTAAAAATATAGAACGAGTTAAAGTTGTATTTTAAAAAGAATTTTTGGTGATTTGAAAAATTATTAAATTTTGAAATAGGTAACAAACTTAACATAAGTGTACTTTAGAGGCATTATCACATTTTTCCTATTGGATCTAGAGTAACTAACGTGTATATTTTTACAAAAAAAAAAAAAAATAAAAACAGTCTGTGACTTTGTGACTATATTCTCTTTGTGTTTGTTGTTCCTAAGTCATAAAATAACATTCCCAAGAAATCACGAAAATTTCCTAACCCCAAAACCTATCTATCACATATTCAAATTTTATTGAAATCCATCGATAGATTCCTTGTGAGCCAAAAATAAAGAAAATTTAATATTTGAGATGAAATTTAGAGAACAAAATAGTTTTTTAAAAAAAGCACAAAAATCAATTTTTAAGCTCAAAAATTCGAAAATAGAAGTTGGCAAAATAAGCTAATGGGATTCACTCAATACCGGGTAGGAAATTGTTTTCAAATTTAAAGCTGAGTTTTGAAGGAGGAAGTTGATGGGAAGTTCAAATCAGTTTAAAAATATTTTTTTTTAATATTTCTGGTTGGGGTGGGCATTGTAACGGTCTGAGTAATAAAGGGAGGTAGAGTTAAAAATTAGTTTTAACCCTGAGTCGAGTATATTCATAACACAAGACTGAATCCGAGTAATGCCTTATTGCATCACAGGCTAAAAATAGGTTAAAAGTGGCAAGAAGGCAAAAAAACAAAATTTTTGTGTTCTGCCGACAACATATCAGGATTGACATTATTTCAACAAGTTAATTGCTAAAAGCAAAAAATCATTTAAATCGGCCCATGATTAAAGTAATGAAATAATTACCCCATTTGAGGGTTAATTTTAAAAATTGTATACACATTTGTCATAAAAATGTCAATTTCTATTGTTAACACATGCTAAAAGTGAAAATTAACATTATGCTAAATTTCTTAATTATCATGAAATGATTTTTAACACATGTCGGCCAATACTGTTTGAATATTAATTGTAATACGACAGCAGTTGTTTGCTTTGGAAGGAGATCACTAAAATTAAAACAAACAAGAGTACGATTTTAAAATAATATAATGATCTCAATGTTAAAGTACAACATACACTAGTTTGGTATTATTTTTAAGAATTTTTAAGTGCAATGTCAGCAATTCGATATTGCTGTGTTTTTTTTTGCCACAGAGGGAAGGTATTCCCTTTCAATAAAACAAATATTAAGGAAGTGTTCAATTTTAATATTTAGTAATATAAAATATAATTTTCCATAATTTTTTTATCTTTAGCATAATTTTTTAGGTTTTAACGCAGTGCTACAGTTTGTCCATAAAGCGTTTTTTTTTATCTTCTTTCAGTTTAAGCCAAATTCGAAAACAAAATTTGACAGAACCGTCACTGTTCACTGCCACTTTCACCATCTGGTTTGGGCTTAAATGCCTTTAGTAGAGTGGGCCGAAATTTTATATCTATAGTGCAGATAAGTAAATTTTTGGTAAAAAAAAATTTCAAAAAATAATGATTTTTGAAATCGGATCACATTTTATGTTTATATTTATATAAAGTTTTACCATACAAATTAAAATTTGTATTTAATTTGGGTGTATTAACTTTGGGTTCTGATGAGATCTCTTGACAGATCGAAATCCTAGTATCAAGCTGGCTGAAAAAAGCTCGAATTCTTGTATTTTTTTTTGAAAAATTAAGGAAGATCGTCGCATACGAACATTAAATTTTCAAAATTCAAAATGGCGGATCCAATAAGGCCGATGTGTTTTTTTTAAAGTTATCAGAATTGTGTAAGTAAAGTCTTGACGGCCAATGAATACTAATGTGATATCAAAATTTTAAAATTCAAAATGGTGGTCTGATTTTTTTCTTTTTTAATTTTTTTTTTAAGTTTTTGGGATAGCAAAACACGAATCTGATATAAGCTTTCTAATCTAATATGGCGGATATTTTTTTTAAGTGATCGGTTTCTTTGAAAATTATTTATTTATGAAACGTTTAAGAATTTCACTTTTAAATGCAAATAAAGAAACATCTCAAAATCAGCCGCCATATTTGATCCGACATTTTGAATTTCAAAATCTCTAACCAAATTCGATTTCAGCGACCCCAAATACCGCCAGATAACAACTTTCAGCATATTTCTAAAAGTAGTATAAAAACTTGCGCCTTCATAGTGGCTCAACTATCAATACCTCCAGATTGAGCCTTGATACTATATTGTATGTCAAGCTCCATTTTGGACACAAGGGAACACAGGGTGTTTTTTATGTTCCAGACCGATGTTCTTTTGAATAAATCTTTAACGGTACAGAACTTTTTAATAATATTTTTTATTTTTTTTTTAAATTGTTTTATTGCCTGAAAGTTTGGTTTATAACAATTATGTATAAAATATAATATTGGCTAAATGGCCGCCTCTGGCCGCTGCGCAAAAGTGTGCTCTTTTAACCACATTTTGCATAATATTTTGGAATATTACGGGTATTATTGCTTCAATTTCTTCAATATTGTTGTTCTTGGGCAGCTGGCTTGTTGCCATAGACCCTTCCTTTTAAGTAATCCCAATGAAAGTAGTCGGGGGCAGCCAAACCCAGAGATTGAGGAAGCCAATCTCCTCTTTCTGACAGATGCGGCCGGGAATAAGTTCTCGCAAAATACAAGGGTGCAAAGGACGTCGGTGTGTCAATTGAGGATTTTCAGTTCCCCAGTAGCGGCTTATAGCCAACCAGGCAAAAATGTGCCTCGTCGCTCATAATAATTTTTCGCCAAAACTGGGGATTTTTATATTCTTTTTTTAAGTGAGATTCTCCATAATAAATTGTTATCGACTGCTCTGCACAACTGTCATATACAGACAAATGTTAGCCAAACAGAAATGGCAGTCAAAAAATCATCGACCTGGAACATAAAAAGCACCCTGTATAATAATAAACTTCTAAAAACTTACATCCAACATATTTTGGTACACCTAAATATACCTTGCGGGAAAAAAGGCTCAATTGGTCATTGGGACCTGTCCCGCGATAGGTGAAAACTGGACCGGTTCCGAAAATACATATCACGAGATAGGTAAAAAGAGGACCGGTTCCTAAAGTACCTACCACGTGACCGGTTTAAAAGTCATGACATGTTCTTTTAGACCAGTCTTATGACATGTCACTAAGGGACATGTCCTAGGACAAGCCCATGTTAAAGTAACCGATCCCGTGACCGGTCCCTATCACAATGAACCGGTAACGTGACGTGTCCTGGGTTAGGACCTTTTCCCGTAGGGTAGTTACTACTACTTGAATGTAACACTGCTTAACTGAACGTTCAATTTAAGACTGTTTTATAAAAGATCTTGATGATAAACAATATTATAATCATAATATAGAAGATTATAATCATAATCTAGAAGTTTATAAACACAATAAAAGTTAGGATACTTCCCTAGGCAAAATCAAGTAATTTGGAAGAAAATATTTATTTTCAATGGCAAAATGTTTTAGTGGTGGGAATTTTAATTTCTTATATTGTGGAACATATAATACATACAATACAATTGTGCCAACATGTCCGCATTCTTTAAAAATGTACATAAAAGCTAAATTTAAAATAAATGGTAATGGATGAACAATGTATTTGGAGAGTGCGGAATAAATGAACAAAAAGCCTTAAAATAAATGAAAAAAAAAAAACTTTAAAACATTTTTTTTTGGTTTAAACATACAAATATTTTATTTAAGAAAAAAGAAAAAACAAAATAATTAAACTATATACTAGGCTACTAACTAAGATTGTATACAAAATGAATTTAATTTTTTTAAAGCAAAATTCTAAATATTTTATAACATCTCATTCATAAATATTATTTTTTGTGTAGCCCGTATTCAAGGAGAAACCTTGACTCGAATGTATATTTCCACACTTGAATACTGTCTTTTTTCTTTTCTTTCGAAACATGTGTGGTGTTGATTTGATGGTGGTGTATTTCTGAATTGTTTTTCTTTTTTTCATAAACAGTCTCAAGTGCATATTGCTGGCGCTCATTTGGCAGAGGCTGGGATGGGACTGACTGGGGAGCAAAATAAATAAAAGAAATTCGTGCATTTGCTACTTTTGTATATATTTTCATGAACATGGCTATAAAAAAAAAGAAATAAAAAAATAAGGTAGAAAAAATAATATATAATAAAATTAAACAAAATATATTTGACGTTAACAAATGACTCTGATGCTTACATACACGCACACACTTTACAGGCTTAGTAATTCCAGGTGGGTCGTAGTTTTATGTATGGTAGTGTGATTAAAAGCAGCTGATTTATTACGTTACGCACTTCTCATTATAAACCTTTTAAATATCACGCAAAAAATTCAATATGTTACTTTGCCATCTTTAGATTACATTTTGATTTTAGATAACTTAATATTTTGAAAAAAATCTATTAAATTATTTTCATAAAAATCATTCATCGGTCAATACCACACCACAAATTGGTCGATTGGAAAGGGCCAACATTCGACTGATCAATATAAAATTTGTAAGCCAGACTTTTTAAATGGGAAGGTGGAATGACACTTTCAAACCTTAGAAAAATTATTAAAAGTTTGTCTTATACGAAAGAAACATAGGTTTTTTGATAAAAAAAAAATCACTTTTTTTTGAGCTTTATACACTTTGTCCAAAGTTTTTTCAATTTTTTTATATTTACTAAAAAATTTGATTTATCGATTTCATGTAAATAGGTATTTGTTAGTGAGATGATTTCATCGTTGGAATCAAATCTCTTTTTGCCGTGCCATTTCATTAGGTTTGAAATTAAGAAATAACGCAGCAGCCTTCTATCAATGGCTGTCAAACACAAATTAAATAACCCAGATGCCTGTTGACAGGAGCAGTGTTGCTCTTTCAGTTAAGAGGAGGGAAATTTAAAAAGCCACGGACTTATTGACCCGCTTTAACAGATTCCGATCCTGGTACTTATAATATCATACGATGTTACCATACGAAATCTTATGTGTCAATGGCCTCTGAGCTTTGTTACCTTCTGAAACCAAATATTGAAAGGGAATAAGCCTTGAGTTTTGTCTATCGAAATCCCTTGAGGTACATCTTGAATCTCTAATTTTAGCACAAGAATCTCTCTGACTTTAATAATTAAAAAAAAAAAATCAAAATTATGTTTAAATAACATCAGTCTTCAGTGTCTTTAAGAACTCGCGATATATTGACATCGAATTTATTTGGTACCTGTAATAATTCGGTGTCATGTTATAACCGACATATCCCCCAGAAGCTTTAAGACCGTTTTTCAAACCGCATGATCCCCATTGTGGGGATAACACAGTAGAGTTTTTCTGTGTAACAGGCCTGCGAATCCCGCTTAGTGTGTCCAAAGCTGACTTCGCCTAGGAAAGGCTTTCTGCATAGCGGTTGTATGTCCAAATACGGCTTCGCTGAGGTAAGCATTTTTCCGTATGTTTGCGACCATATCTCCACAACAAATCGGCGTTATCGCCTATTGGGGCTATAACAGTTTTATAAAATTGGTCATAGTTTAGGAATACGATTCAGAAACATTCGTTCATTATCCCTAAGAAGGAAATGGGGGTTATGTCTGTGGCGGTTTTGGGAATCTAACTCTGGTACTTTTTATATCATTTGACTTCTTAGCAAGAACTTATGACGTTTGCTCTTTAATAGCTTTAGAAATCCTCTGTTTTTGTACCATATATCTCTAACATTGATATTATGAAAAACGTATTATACGTAAACGTCATCTGAACTTTGACGCATATAAGAATTAACCAATTTTGTGTCAAGATCATCTAAGATGTCGAAAATGAAAATCATGCTCCTATTAACAACATTGATTATAGAACCGACTAGAAAAGACTAGATGTATATTCAAAAAAAATTGTTCAATGAAAGGATATCAGAAAGAAAAGTTTCGTTAAGGACTCTTAAAATTGAAACCTTAAATTTGAAAATAGCACAAAGGGTATATTTTCAGAGAAACATAATCGAAACAATTTAGGAAATGTATGCTCACAACATTTTTATTTATTATTGCAACATCCCTATTGCATATGCAGTGTGGTAACGTAACGTAATTAATCAGCTGACTTGCTGCATTTTGATACTTCTACCAGAACGAATTTTTTTTACAATTTACACTGTTTACTATTTGCTTGCCTTTTTATATCGTATTGCTGTAAATATTAATGGCTAAAACAGACTTTATTCTAATTTATGTCCCAGCCATTAAATCCCAGTGATAACAAATACAATTAAATATTTTAATACAATATTGTTTTATAAAATGACACAAGTTTGTTCTTGGTATATTTTCCTTGTTAAAACAATTTATCAAACATAAATACATTGACGATCACTCTGACGAATACAAACGATAACATATACGAATGCCATTAATATTATTTACTTGTCTTGGATGTTTAGAAGAGCGGATAAAAATTAGCATCTTTTAGTATATCAAACGTATCCACAGGAGTTGTTATTGAACCCGTTCTGGAAGTATTAGCTGCCGGTGATGTTGAAGTGGATGCTGAAACTGAAGAATTTTCCGAATTTCCTTTTTCCTCTGCCAAATTACCATTAATTTCGGATTCAGTGGATGCCGGTGTTACACAAACACTATTTTGAGGACTGAGTGTTGATAAAATATTAACACTCAATGATTCGGGTGTAATAATAGCGGAAATGGGTTCAAAGTTTGTTAGGGTCTCTTCAATTACTAGTTCTTCTTTCTGTTCTAGGAGACTTTCGGAAACATTAGTCATTGTTTCCTTAACCTTCTTACGTTTTTTAATTTTTTTAGGTCTTATGGTTTCTTTAGGTGATTCGGTATATTCTTCTATTATATCGGCTATAGGATCAGCATAACCCACACTACTGCGTGGTGAGAATAGTGTTGATGCATCATCATTTGTTAAACTACTTTTGGAACTACGTCTTGATCGAGATTTACGTTTTGGTGAGTCAGTATCCATTTGTATACTGCTACTACGTCTACTATATATATAACTATCGGGTATATCATCTTCATCTCTGTTAACAAACTCTAAACTATCTCTAGATTCTTTGCGTGACTTCTTTTTAGTTTTCTTTTTTTTAGGTTTTTCCAATTTCTCTGATTTTAAGTCATTGGTTTGTGGATTTTCATTTGTGATTGTAGCAACTGGTAGGACTTCTTCATTATCGGCATTATCAGCATAATCTTCTTCTATTATGGATCTTTCGGGGCTGCGGCTAAAAAGTGTTAAACTCTCACCTCCAAAACTATATTTACGTATATCTATTATATTTGTTGGTTCTTCATTACCATTACTCCCTTCCCACTTCATTTGTTGTTGATTTTCTTCTTCTTGATCTTCTTCGGTTTGATTGTATTCAGTATTGTCTAATTCTCTTTCTTTACCCTCAGTATTATCCTCATCTAATTTAAAATTCTTCCTCCAATTGTATTCTCTTTTAGGTTTATAATTTAAATCCACCTCCAAATCATCTTCTATATGATTGCTTTGCAATATCGGATTATAACCGTAACGCGACCTTAAACGTACAGATTTTCTTTCAGTTACTTTAGCATCTCCTAAATAACGTATTTCCGTATCTTTACGTTCATTCTCCAAAAAACTTACATTGAATTCAATATTTTTAGGTTTCTTTTTTCCTTGAGTTTTAGACCATAGGGCATATTGTTCATCAACATCACTTTTAGACATTTGCATAAGAATGCTGTCATATTCCCTTAAAATGCCCGATTGTTTACGATTTTTAATCGCCTCATCGTATATTTGATCTATGGCAAATGAATCGGAATCATAAGGTGATTGTGTTGAACCACCAACCGCACCTTCTATTTCGCTCTCTGCATTGGCTACTCGTTGCCAATCACTGGCAACACGTCCTGCATAACGATCCATTTCACGATCAGCTTCTTCACATTCCGAAGTATCATGATGTGATTCTTCTGCTTTAAAATCCGAAATATCTTCATCAATTTCATCATCCACCTCTACTACTGTCTGTCTATCATCATCACTGTTATTTGAATAATCTTCATCCTCTTCGATAACATCATTTGGTGGGTTATCCTCTACAGCATTTTCATCACTTTCATGATCTGAGTGTAAGATGTCTGGTTCTTGCTTTACTTCTGTATCACTTAAAGATTTTTCATGTTCTTCTACATCCGAAGTACTCTTTTTACTATTTTCCTCCTGCCTTATGAAAAAATCATGAACATCCTCGCTGTAATAATCTTCTCTAGTCCAAGTTCTAGAACCACTACGTGTTCTTACTTCTACCTTTTCAATATAGAGATAATCATCATTAGGATATTCTTCTAATTGTTGTTCCTGAGCCAAAGAAAATCTACGAAAATGATGATACTCCTCTGGTTCCATATCCATCACTGAATCATAGTTATTATTTGGAAATTGTATGACAATTTCAGGTTTTTTTATTAAAGCCGAATCGGACGCTCTACGATCATTTTCAAAAAAGTCGGGATTTAAATATTTGGAAAATTCTTGAAAATTTATATTGTTTATAGCAATTTCATCTAAAACTTTATCTTGTAGTTCTCGCTTAGCAGCTTCCTTTTCTATTTCTGCTAATTCTTTAATTGGAGCTTCCTTTAAGGGGGAACGACTTTTACTAGCTGATCTTCTAAACTCAGCATTTGTTTGTCTCATTTCTTCATATTTTAGAGAAATATCCAACGATTCTCCTTCGAAGGTAGAACGTTGGAAACCACTGTTTAACATTTCTTCACGAATTCTTAAGGTGTCCTGAATTTCATTAGTTAAAGATAACTCACTTTCAGTGGAGGTCAATCTTTCGGTTTTGGGTATGGCTCCTGTGTGACGCATCTGATTAGGATCTTGGTTGCTACTAGTGCCGGTTAACTCTGCTAATATCATGTCTTGTATCTTACGTTTCTCCTCCGCTTTTAATTTAGCCGTTTCCAAGTCGACTCTGGAAAATGAAGGAGAAGGACTATGGGATCTTTGAAAATGAACGGCTTCGCGTCTTAAGGGTTCATACTCACTACCCATATCTAATGATTCTCCCACGTAAGTGGAACGTTTAAATCTCTTTTCTATCATATCTTGTTTAATACGTTCTACATCTCGCATTTCCTCCGATATAGTGCGTTCGTAGTCTGGAGTAGTTGGTGATTTTCGTAAGATTTTGTTCCTTTCAGTAACGGGTAACTCAGCTAAATAGTCTTGACTTTGTTGTTCATTAAGTTCATCATGATCCAAGTTTAAAGGAGATAAGGTTCTTAATTCGATTTCTTCGGAGGCATTTTTTAATTGCTCTAAAGCTTCTTCGTCCACACGTCTTTGACGTTGTAACTTAAGAGATTCTAGTTCTTCAGAGTTTTTGGAAAGAGTTTTAATTTGGGATCCCTCCAAATTGAGCATAACATGGAAATCATTATATTCTGAAACTTCTTCATTGGAAGGTGATAAAGATCTGGAGGGTGTTTTCGAACGTGAATATGATCTAGATGGAGATTTAGATCTTGAATTTCTAGATCGTGTACTACTGCCTGATCGCTCTGAATTCTCAAACTCATAAACATATTCTACGCTGAGGCTAGGTGGTTCGGGAGTTTTCGCTCTATCTTCTAGATGTTGTTGTAACTCATCATTACTTTCAATTAATTTTTGACATCTTGTATCTAGACTTTTATTTAAATTGTCAGCTGTAGGCAGCCGCATAGGACTCTTAGAACGTGATCTACTTCTAGCCACACGTAAAGATTGCACTAAGGAATCCATTTTTTCACGTGAACAATCATCAGGATCTTCTTCATCTTTGGGAGATCGAAATTGATCCGTTTCATCACTTTGTATAAATATTGTGGGAGTATTTAATATTACAGAACTTCGAGTAACGCTGGTT
Organism: Eustalomyia histrio; assembly: GCA_949748255.1. Taxonomy (NCBI): domain Eukaryota; kingdom Metazoa; phylum Arthropoda; class Insecta; order Diptera; family Anthomyiidae; genus Eustalomyia; species Eustalomyia histrio. The sequence continues at coordinate 105,755,265 of OX456524.1, read as the reverse complement.
AAGTCAGGTTGTTGTCTATTTTCATCAGTAGAAAAAGGCATAGGACTTTTCGACCGAGATCTGCGATGTACAGGAGTTCTTGAACGTGATCTAGCTACACGTAAAGATTGCACAAGTAAATCCATTTGTTCCCGTGAGCAATCATCATTGTCTGCAACATCTTTTGGATGTGGTGTTTCAACAGATTCATCAAATTCGATTGAAATCGTAGGAACTTTGGACATGGTTTGGGTTTGTACACTATGCTCGCTAGCTTCTGAAGTGGACTCTTCAAATTCATAAACATATTCTACCGTTAAATTGGGAGATTCTGGAGTGCTTGATCTTTTGTCTAATTGTTTTTGATATTCATCATTACGTTCTATTAGTTTATGACGTCGGGAATCGATACTCTTATTCAAATTATCAGCGGTAGGAAGACGCATAGGACTCTTGGAACGTGATCTACTTTGAGCGACACGTAATGATTCTACTAGAGAATCCATATGTTCCCTTGAAACATCATCATCACTATGTTCCTCTTGGTTTGGCAAATCTATATTTTCTTTATCATCAAATGAATCAATTAATATATTCGGGCTTTGGGATCGACTCGTATCCGGCGAATTTAATTTCTCAAATAATTCATCATTCTCCTGTATACGTTTATTGCGACGATGTTCTAAACTACGCTCAATATTAGCTGGCGTTGGTAGAGGAGAACGAGAGCGAGATCTTGATGAATGCAAAGAAGATCTTTCAGTTCTTAAAGAATCAACTAATGCATTTGTATTTGCTTTAGATATCTCTTCCATTTCTTCGGGTGATGGTGGCGATTCTGGTAATAAGTTTGAATCAATTAATTTTTCTAAAACATCTTCATTATGTTTAATCATTTTATTGCGACGAATCTCTAAACTGCGCTGTATATTACCCGGTGTAGGTAAGGGAGATTTCGAACGAGATCTCGATCCTTCCCTACGTTGGGTTCTTAATGTAGCTACCATGGTATTCATATCTTCCTGCGTGTCATTATCAAAAGGTTGAGTAAACGAAGAATCATCAATTATATTTACCATAGGCACCAGACTGGGTTTAGTTAAACCTTCTCCTGCAATTCCCTTAGATAAATCATCCATAACATATTTAATTTCTCGTTGCAAAGAACTTTCGCTTAATTCTGTCGACAACTCATATTCAACTTCCTCAGCGGCACACTCTATTCCATTAAGTGAGTCTATGAATTTGATAATATTTTCTTTTTTAAATTCATTTTTATCCAATGCTTCAGTATCATCATAAATTTCTACTGCATTTGCTAAAGATTGCTTAGAATTGGGAAGTTCCAAGTCAAATGACACATCTTTCGGTAATGGTGTATTGGGAGCCGTGTTAGCTGGTGATGGGTTTCTGGAGGTATTTCTTGAACGTGATGGATTTATTGAGGCTGTGAAATCATAAAAATCACTTAAACCTTCCATCATTAGACCATGATCATCACGCCATGCTCCAAAATCTAATGGTGTTTGTACAGTTATTGATGGTGTATTTGGTGTTTTTAGCGGCGAGGATTGAGGGGGATTCGTCGTTTCTTCATGACTTCCTTCATTCATTACTTCTATGTGTGGACTACGTCGTAAGCGTGGCGAGGCCGAAGAGCGTGCTGGAAAAGCTTTGTGCTCGGTTATTTGGGAGGTTTGAAGCTAAGCATTTACAAAAAGCATTTGATAAAGCATTTTTAAATTAAAATACTATGAAAAGCATTATTGTGTGGACTGAGGCTATTAAGCTTTTACCCAGCAAAATTTTTAGGCACCAAAAATGAACTTAATATTCTGCGATTAAATTTATTCCAATCTTCAAATAAAAAAACTTGTACAAAAATTAAAGTAGGGCATGCAGTTTATATGATATCCTACACCAAGTATAATTTGGATCGTGTTTCGAGAAGCAGTCGAAATTTCGGGGTATGAGCTCAAAATATAGAGAAAAATCTAATTTTTAAGACCTAAAAAGCCAATTGAAAACAAATATCGGAAAGGTAGTTTATATGGACAAGGTCTATTTTCCCAAATTAATTAAAATATTGAGGGATGATTTATTGTCCTAAATTTTATTTACAACCCAAATTGCAACCAGATATCTACGGTTTTGTATGTCTAAAAGCCTAATTCAGATAGGACTCTTTTATGAAAAGTATTTCTTAATATGGACTGATTCTAACCAATTTCAATGGTCAAATAGAAAGTTATGTACCAAGTTTCTGTAGTTTGATTATAGTGCTTACATTGTCTCACGGACGGGCATCTTTAAATCGAATCAGAAAGTGATTCTGAATCGATTGGTAGATATTTTTTGGTAGTTACAACATCATCAGCAACCTGACCACGTAGTGGTGAAGGGTACACAAAAAAAATTAAGATTGCGAAATTATTACGATTATACTGGCTACTTCTAATTGTTAAAATTTTCAAGTTTAAAAAAATATAATTATACTGGCTACATTCAAAACTTTCATATATTTCTGTGTCAATTGTATTAAAATTGTATCAAAATTGGCATGTAAATTTTAGAGAATTTCCGTAATTGGGATCACGAATTATAACGAATTATATCATTTTCGAGAAGTTTTCAATTTCTAAGAATTAATATAAAAATTGCTGATTAACATGTTCGGAATAAATTACTCCTTTTTATTGCATGGGAGTACAGCAAAGAAAAATAAAAAAAAAACAACTAATACCTCTCATTTAGCTGATATCTGATTGGGTATATGTAATAATAAAGATTACTGAGGTTGCTTTTTCTCATTTATAATTATCAAATTTATTTTTGGATTTGTTTTATTTTGTTAAAAATTGCATATTTAGTTTTTTAATTTAAAATAAATCATATTTTTGACTAAGTCTAACACTTACTCGCTAGTATAATGTGAAAGAAAAAAATAAAAATTTGGAAAAATGGAAACAGAAGAATTAATTTAACTAATGGATTTATATATTTTTTGGATTTTGTTAAATTTAATTCCAGTAATTTCAATTTTGCAAAATTTTAATTTTTTCTTTCTGTAAGAATTAGATTTAGATAAAAACATAATTAATTCCAAATTATGAAGCTAGATATGGAAATTTTAACGAAATAAATTAAATCCAAAAATAAATCCAGTGATTAAAAAACAAGCCTATTAATTTTTATTTTAATAATTGAAGCAGAGCCGCGAATAACGTTGTAAGCGACAAAATTGAAATTGTTGAGAAATCTAAAAAAACGTTTTAGAACTTGTAGGTATATGACTTCTTAACCCTTTAACCACTAAGACCGTCTACAGAAGGTCATCACTAAAGTCCAATTATATCCAAAGCAACATTTTTATCTGTTTGAATTTACCTTTGGAACAGTGCCGGTTTCAACACGCTCAGTTTAATAGTTTGATAGATACACCCATTTCTGTCAAGATTTTTGTCAAAACAGACACGAAAATTATTTATGATTTTGGTGCAAAATTAAAACTAAAAAAAACATACTTTGCAACAGCTCAATCGACTCGAAATTTTTTTGGAAAGTAGCTTCAAGCTGTATTTTGATAATTTGTTGCGTGTTTGATTTGTGAAACAAATATTTTTGTTTGAGTCGAGCTTTTTGTCTTCAGGTTGTCTTTCATTTTTTCCACCTGGCGCTTTCAGTTTAAATTTTTAGCACAAATGTACTTCACATTCGTGCTTTTTAGTCCAAAATGATACTAGAACCGAAATTTCATAACAAAATACCTCGTATTTCGACTCCAGTGGTTAAAGGGTTAAGATTGCATTTTGATAACGAAATCCTGCATAATTTTGCCTAATTCCACTCTTAAGTCATAAAAGAGAGTTATTCTAACGGTAATCTGAAAAAACAGGTTTTGTAAAAATTGTCGCTTAAAACATTATTCGTGGCTCCGCTTCAATTTTTAAATTCGTATCGTGAAGTACCGTTTTTAGTTTAATAATCTTTGGCAATGTTAAATAAAATCTATCTAATAAATAAACTCTTAAAAAAATTGGGCGAAAAATCTAAAAAATCTTTTTTTTTAATTTTAATAGACAATTGACCAAATCAGCCCAAAGTGAATCCCTAAAGAACAAACAATAAAACACACTAAATTTATAGTTTGTTAATAAAATCCTGAAATTTTACAAGTTTGTTCATTAGGGTAGATCGACTTCAGACTTTGAAGGAATTTCTTTTAGGAGGGCAGGAGTAGACAAGTTGTAAGAGGTATAAAATATTGAAGTTTTATTTTATAGTCGATCTTTTTGATACTTTCATGTATGCAAATATATTTTTAGTCTGCATCGAGATCATAGAATTTTTTTTTTAATTTTTTATTTAGCCGAATGGAATGCATTCATTCTTTGTGCTAATTATAAATATCTCTTATTAACTCACACCTCAAGGGAGAGCTAACAACAAGTTGGGCTCGAAGAATGTTGATGAAGGTCGTAGCTGACTAGAAAATGCATTCCATTCTGTTAGTGTCTAAATAACTTTTTCTGTGTATTCTCCATAATAACTAAATAAACAATATAAGAAAAAAAATTTTTCCATGATCTCGAACCAGGATAAAAAAACACATTTTCATACATATAGGTATAAAATTTGTTTAGAAAGTTAGAACCGATTAGAATTACGACTTGCCCTTTCATCTGGAAATCTAAAATCTCCAAACAAAGCGGAATTTTCGTTTTCGAAATCGATTTTTTATTAAAACATATATCATTATTCTTTGTTCGGAAAATAATTATATTTTTAAAATTTTATTTTGACCAACATTATGTTTGTACCATTTTGAGTGATTTTGAACCTTAAATTTGCTTTGGACACCGTAAATTTTGTCCTATCGAAATTTCCAAATTTTTTTTCTCGTTAATAAAAGAGAAATATTTTCGTGAAAAAAATTTAAATTTCGAAAATATCCATAATTCAGATTTTAAGATGAAAATCACAAGACGAAAATTTATTTCGATATGACAGACATTTTCAAGGAATTACATTTTACATCTATTTCCAATTTCTCTACTCTTGCTCTAAGCAAAGTTTCTTCAAAGGTCGAATTCTTTATTCAGAAAATATTGGACCTAGAGCCTAATTTTGATACACCGATCAGCTAAGTAAGATACAGTTTTTGAGTCAATTTATTTGCACGCTTCAGGGAATTCATTCTGAATGAGGGGATTATTTAAACTTTCAATTTGCTAGTTGAATTGCGTAGTATACATTTTATCGTAATTTTTTATTTTTATTAATTATCAAATTTGTATCGCAAGGTACCGTTTTTAGTTTAATAATGTATAATAAATCTGTTTAATTAATAAGCTCCTGAAAAAGTTTGGAAAAATCCAAAGAAACGTCAAGGTAAAAATATGAAATAAATTATTTTTAATTTTATTAAGATTGATTTTGGTTAAAATTGGCCCAAGTTTAAACCGAGTGGCCCTTTAAGAGTCCGTCAAAATTTGATTTTTGTGTTTATTTTTACGCTATATGTCGCAAATATATACATAAATATTTCTATAAAATTTAGAAAACTCACTTGAGCCCAAGGGCAATTCCCTTTGATTTTGGTTGAAATGCGTACATGTTTGGACTTAGTAGGCATACAAATGTCAGCCGAAATCTTTTTTAAGTAACTATCTCATTTACGGCAGATCATAAATTAAACTAAAATTAGGCAAAATCAAAATTTCCTACTGATTTTATGATTTTTTCTAACCAATTTATAAACAAATTTTGACACATGTCCATTTCAACCTATTAAAATTTCGAACCCAAATATTAGTTGACTTTCAGACAGACTGGTGCAATAGTTAGTCGCCATGACAAACATTGTTTTTATATTCGTTACATCCTAAAGATTGAGCCCAAAAAATTACGGGGTCGAATAGATTCGCCTTCTCTATCACATGCCCAAATTTCAGCGTAATCGAAGTTGAGACCAATTTTTGTCGAATATGTAATTTTTATTACTACAGAATATCTGGGTTTTTCAAAAGCGCTAATATTGCTATTTTTTTTAAAAATGGTACATGCAGAAAGAAATCAGAAAAGAATATTTGATTCAGAAGCCAACACAGTAACACAGTGTTTTAATCAAATGAATTTGCTGGGAATTTTCTGGATTGAATTCTTTCAAATTGACATATAAACTTATTAGTTAGAGAACTATAACTGAATAACTAACAGATGTAGAATTAGAGAGTTTAATTGCTGGAATTTTATTTTAAAGTTCAACAAATCCAGATTTGTTAAGAAACGAATAGAAGTGCCATAAAATGGAATAAGTTTAAGCGTAGAAACTACAAATACATTTTCTAAGAATCACTTTTTTTAAATTTTGCTGGATATTAAAAGAGAGGATTATTTAAACATGAGATCCCAGGTTAATGGAAAAATTATGATTTTACTATTTAAAAAAAAAAAAAATGTTAATAGTATACGATTGTAGTAGTATTATTATTAGTCTGTAAAGCAATTTAATTACTTACATTTGTTTTGTTGTCACTTCTGGCCGATTCATCTCTTAAAGTAGCTGTATCTTCCACATTCTCTTCCTATTTGGAGGGGAAAATCAAAAATTATCTTTGCCTTTATAAATTATAAATATCAATTTAAACTTACTCTCTGATCTTTGCTAGCTTGTTGTCGTAAAGCTGTTATAGCCTGTTCATTTTGAATTTGAGTAGCTTCCTCAAATGACGAAGCACTGGGTATATTAGTGGCGGTATCAAAAGCAATCTCTTCACTAGAAGCTGGTTTTTCAAATTCCATTTCTTCGTCTATAGACAAAGCTTTTTCCCGCTTCCAGAATTCAGTATTTTTATAATGTTCTGGCATAAGCTCACCCCAAGGATTGCTAGATTCTTCACCTAAACGTTCTAAAGAAGAACGTAAACTTTCATCACTTTTCAAATCTTTGGCGGGGCTTCTTTTATGACGTCTATGATGCCCCTTAACCTTAAGCGTAGGTTCACTGGTATATCTGATGGGAGTAAATTCAGAATCTCCAGTATTTCTCATTTCTTCTTCTTCCAATGAAGTAAACATTTTCAATTCTTCATCACGTGATGTACGTGATTCACGTGAAGAATTTGAACTGTTACTGGAGCGACGTTTTTTGAAGGCTCTACGTCGTCCAGAGCCATCTTCTCTTATGAGAGGTCGTTGTTTAATGCCATCGAGAGAACGTAAATAATCTTCAGAGTATTGTAAAGATGGTGTGGTATCTTCACCATCTGGTTCTTGACGTTCTTGTCGAGGAGGATATTGAGAATCTGTACCGGTTGTAATCTCCTCTGAGGGTTGGGTACTAAAGGAAGATTGTTGACTAGAGGTAGGTTCTACTGAAGATCCCTCATCTGACACACCGGGAAATAGTAATGGTTTAGTGCTAACTGAATGAGATTCATTAAAGTCTTGAGCTAATTGAGTTTTAACTCTGTGCGATATTGCTGGTGCCGCGGAGTCTTCTTGTAATAAAGGAGCTATCATTTTCTTTATACATGGTTCTTCTGTTATCGGAGTTTGGGGAGCACTATCTAGATTAGAGGCAAATACTCGTTTTTCTACCGCCTCTTGCATTTGTTGTTGTATTTCAGCCATTTCTTTTTCAGCCTCTAAGAATAGCAAAGCATTTTCTTCTATACGTCTTTGTTTAGCCTCTCGATCTTGTTCTCTTTGTATTAGTCTTAAAGATTGTTCCTCTTCTGATTCTTCACCCAATTGTTCACGAGCCTCGAGTATACGCTTTAGTAATTCCGCTTCTTTAGGTTCATTATATTCTTCTTCGTCTATTTTCTGGTTTTTAATAGATTCTATAAGTTGTTTTTCTGTGTCGGTTAAGTCTGCTTCTTGTTCGGCGGCTCTTAATTGTTCTTCAAGTTTATGTTCTAATTCCAAATACTTTCTTTCATTTTCTTCTTCTTCTTCTTCGAGATGACGTTGTTCTTCTTCTTTAAGTTGTTCGGCCTCGAGTCTTTCATTTTCCTCTTGTTCTTCTTCTTGTCTTTGCAATTCTTCAAGATGTCTTGCATTTTCTTCAGCTTGTTGTTTTAATTCTTCTTCCTCTTCTAGTATTTTTTGTTCTATTTCTTTTTGTTTTTCTGCTTCCTGTAATTTTCGATTATTTTCTTCAATTTCTTTTTGTTGTTGTTGCTCTTCTTCTAGTTTACGTTGCTCTAATTCTCTTTGTTTTTCTTTTTCCGCTAATTTACGATTATTTTCTTCAATTTCTTTTTGTCGTTGCTGCTCTTCTTCTAGTTTACGTTGTTCTAATTCTCGTTGTTTTTCTGCTTCGGCCAATTTACGTGCACTCTCTTCAACTTCTTGTTTTTGTTTTAATTCTTCCTCTTCTTTTCTTTTTTGTTCTAATTCTCGTTGTTTTTCTGCTTCAGCCAATTTACGTGCATTTTCTGCTGCTTCTTTGCGGGCTTGCTCTTCTTGCTCTTCTTTTATTTTTTGTTCCAATTCTCGTTCTTTTTCTGCTTCAGCCAATTTACGTGCATTTTCTTCTGCTTCTTTGCGAGCTTGCACTTCTTCCCGTTTTCGCTGTTCTCTTTCACGTTTTTCGTCTGCTTCTTTTAACTTTCGTGCAGCTTCCTCTTCCTCTTTACGTTTTGCAGTTTCGGCTTTATCCAAATCTTTACGAGTTTGTTCGGCTATTTTCTGAAGTTTAGCCAATTCCTTTTCCAGTTCCTGACGTTGTAAATCTTTCAGCTCTTGGTCTTTAAGTTTTTCTTTTAATTTATCAATTTCAGCTTGTAATGGATCTATTCGAAACCCATCTATATACTGGACACCATCTTTCATTACTTTCGTTCCAGATTTATTTTCTTCTTCGGAGGCATTTGCCAGCTGATTGCTGATGTTGTCTTGCAAGTGTGCCAGACGTTCCTCATCGTTGTCATATTCTTCGGCCTCATGATTAAATGACCAGTGATAGAGATGACGTACAACATATAAAAACTCAATGGCACCTATATAGCCAATGACTAGCGAAAACACTAAATCGCCAAATTCCGATAATAATTCACCCATTTTATTCAGTCAGTGTGAAATTTATTTTACGAGTTTATAAAGAATTCGTTGGCTTTTTTTGTTGTTTTTCTTTTTAATTTATTTTTCTCAATGCGTTACTGAAAAAAACATTTGTATTAAAAATTCCCACTTGCGTAATCGGTTTTAACGGTAGGTAGAGTATTACACAAATTTCGTAATGCAAATAATAATTTAATTAAATCGTTTAAATTAAAATTTGTCTTATTAAAAAAATTTCCTTAGGGCTCCAACACTTTCAATACCAACAATAAGAATATTTAAACTGCCAGCCGTCACTATTAATAATTTTTCATTTCAAATATTATATAAAATTCACCACAATTGTGTAATTCACCAAATTTTCACTTTATAAATTATGGCCACCAAATGGCTCATTGGTTTTAAAGAACTCACAAATAATACTTTATATTTAATTAATATTTTAAATAAATTTCAATGGAATTAATATATTTCTTTCAAGGTTTATCGTTGTAAAAGAAAGAAACAAAATTAGAAAATATATTGAAGTTCTTTTTAAGCAGCTACTCAAATACCGAATGAATTGACTGATGACCACCACTTTGCGTTTAATTAATAAAATTTAAAATTTAAAGAAATAACAATCGTAAGATGTTTCGTGTTAATCGATCGATTTGCAACTAAAATCAAATCGTTTGATAATTCGCCAAATTTGAATTTTACAAAATAGGGACGATGACCAATTTCTTTGAATAAAAATTTAGCACACTAATGAAATTGATTTGTTAAAAAAAAAACGATTGCATTTAAAAAATAAATGTAAATAAACACAATTTTCGTATGCGGTATTCAAATGAATCACGTAGTAAATTGCTGTAAACCGGTCGATTTAGAAAAAACAAAAATTGCGATTTCAAATAATAGCGTATTTCAATATTCTCAAAACTTGCTGTGTTTTGGTCGTTTTTTTTAATTTTTTTTTTGTTAATTTAAAAAAGAAAAATTAAATAATTAATTAGTAACGCCGCGCTAAATCGTTTTCAAGGTATTAACGCCGTGTTTTCTCGTTGGCAAATGCCAAATGTATATAAAATCTTATAAATATTTTGGCTGCACCTTTCTTTTTTTCAGTCAACTTAAGAGAATTTTGTTTTTTTTTGTTTTGGTTTTACGAATTTTATTGTTCGTTTGTTTTGGTTTTAATACTCATGAATGCTAAATTCGTGTATATACTCCTCACAAATCTATATACATACATACTACGTTATAGTATAAACAAACATATTATATGCCTAAATATCCTAAATATAAGTCTTGTTATACATATTAGCCAAAAGCTAAACTGACCAAGCAACTTCATTGTTGAATGTCTATTTTTATTGGTGACAAGAAAAAGTAATTTCTTGCTAAACAAAAAAAAAACATGTTTTTTGTTTCAAACACAAGGTGTGTTTCAACAAAAATTTACAAATAAACATCAAAGATAAAATTAAAGTGCTTAAAAAATACATCAACAAATAAAAAACGCTTTTGTGCTCGAATTTTATTGGCTGGTAATTATTAATACATACCTTGTTAAATTGTAGATAAATTGGAGTTTTTCACGGTAATTTTAGTGTTCAGAATTTTTACCTTTTGTTTTTTTTTTAAAATAAATCTTACAAGACCATTTTAGAGATATCAACTCCCAAAACAATACACTCACAATACATTTTCCGTTACCGACTGTAGTTTATTTAAAAAGTAATACGTAGAGTTTGTTTTTAAATGAAGAATCAATTGAAATTCATAGAAATATATTTTTTAATTACACTCTAAAAAATGTTTGTAAATGTACTACAATAAAATGGGTAAAGTTTTATGTACAAAAATGTTTTGTACACACTTTCAAATACAATAATACACATTAAAAGTATATTTAGACATAATGTGTTTAATATTAAACACTTGGTGCCTAAAATTAGTATTCGTGTGTTAAATTAAAACTTTACGCACAAATTATATAAATTTACTAACTTAGAAAATTATTTTTTTTTTAAGATTATAAATATAATATTTGTAATATTTGTAAAAACCCATTCGAAAAATATTATGTATTATATTTATAATTCATTCACTCAGAAAAATGTATGAACTAAAACTAGGTTCACAACTTACTTTTTTAAGAAAAGGGTATACTTGACTTTAGTTCAAATTTCTTTGGAGCCAAATCATTCCCAAATTTCTTAAAATTTAGTTAAATAACTTAATATTTGGTAAATATTTTTCTGAGTGTTATTATTTAAATACAGGGTCCACATATTTTCAAGACAACAGGCAACTTTGTAAGTGCACGGATGACAGAAATCTATTTATCTCTTTAAAATGGAAGATGATACAAATCATGCCGCACACTTTAAATTGAAGGTGACCATTATTGCACATGCTCATTCGAAAGCTGCGCTAAATCATGTAAATATAGCTAAATGCATTATGAATTATATTTTTAAATAATTGTTTATAAATGTATGAAATAAAAATAAATTTTTTTATTTTATAAATCAAATGTTTTTTTGCGGTTTAATTTCAAACATTGCGTTGGTAAATATACGCATTTTTTGTATTTTTACGCATTTAAAAATTCATTTTTAGGCATTTCATGCGTATATTTACACTACAAATAGATTTTTACGCACAATTTTAGTAAATTTGGCAATTATTTTTGAAATTTCATTTAATTTTTAGGCAGTTTCGTTGTAAAATTACCCATTTTGTGTGCACAAACTTTTTTCGTTTACGCACACAGAGTAAATTTACCCAACTTATAGTAGGAGTACAGCTTCCTACTATAAGTTGATTTAGCTGTTGATTTAGCTGTTTGGCCGGGCTTTACATATGACTTTTTGCGCTTGGAGTTATCGTAATGTATCCATTTTTCATCATTAGTAACAATACGATGCCAAAGATGCCAAAATGACATGAATGAATGATTTCCGACATGCAAAAACGCTTTTCAACGTCTTTTGGCTTCAATTCATATGGGACCCAATTTCCTTGCTTTTGAATGAATCCCAATGCTTTTAAACGTAGGGAAATGGCTTGTTGTGTGACTCCCAATGATAATGCAAGTTTTTCTTGCGACAACAATCTTCGTCAAGTAATGCTTCCAATTTATCATCTTCAAACTTTTTCGGATGACCAGGCCTTTCCTTGTCTTCTGTGTCGAAATCATCACTTTTGAATCGCGCAAACCATCGTTCACAAGTTTTTTGAGTTGGTGCATGTTGACCGCAAGCTTCTACCAAAAATCTATAATTTTTAGCAGCCGTTTTCTTCAAATGAAAGAAGGTTATCAGACTTCCCCGCAAAAAAAAAAACTTTTTAGGCACAAAATTCGACATTGTTATAGCGATTGATAAAAATGTGTGTTTACACTTTGGCGTCTATCGAATACTGAATTATAATGTCAGATATTTACCCTCCAAAATACCATTTTTTTTATTATTGACACAAACCATATGTGATAGTTATGCCATCTGTTGTCCAAATCGACATTATTAACTTGTATACCCAATATTAGCACAGTGATATTACTATAAAAATTCGTAAGCGCTGCTAAATTTTAGTAAATTGCTGTAAACTGCAATTTAAAATCGATCTGCTTACATCAGCAACAAATTTTACTAAATATTAGTAAAATGGAACAAAAGGAAAGTAATAACTGCTACTAAACATAAGTAAAATTCAGTACAAAGTTTGTTTAAAAAAAAAAACTAAATCTAATCAACAAATATTTTTGATTAATATTATGAACAAATTTCAATGAATTATTTCAGTACAGAACAGGTAGCGCTGCCATATTATTGTAGCGTAAAAAATGCATGCTTCCTACCAAATCCTACAAAAAATCTATTTTATTTTAATATTTGGCCAATTTATGTTTGTAAGTATAAGTTTTAATTTAATTTAGAAACAAAATTTCCTTCAATATCCACTTTTTAAAAATAATAAATTTTTTTGATAATTTTAGCAAATCAGTTTTCAAAAATTTGTAAAATGATTTCTGAAATTAGCAACAACAATTTGTAAATATTCTGTAATTTGTAAAAATAATAAATAATATTTTTTTTTTACTAAAAATCAGTACAAAAATAGTAAAGTGGGACTGAAAAGCGTTAACAAATTTTTCTACTAACTTTTTTTCTGAGTGTACTACTTTTTTCTACTTTTTAACCACTATATTATTATGCTCCTAAAGGAAATTCTAAAATGTTCCTTATTTGTGAATTAGCCCATACCGGATCGAGCAGATTGGGTGGGCCGTTAAGGGAAGACATTACTTTTATAATCCCTTTTTTACCTTGTTCCTGGTGAAAGTATCTTATCAGTGAATTAATTCGTACGTTTAAGACCAAAAAAAAAATTCTTAGGATTTTAAAGCGAATACATTATTAAAAGCAACTAAAAAAACTAAACATTTTTAAAAAGTGGTATTTTAATCAAAGGTAATTTTCGTCAAGTATTTTTTTTCATACAAATAAGAGATTCAATCATTCTTTGATTCTATGTACATTAGAACATTTTGAAAGTCTGCTTACAGACTGGAGATAATAATATGTTTATCTCATTTTTGGTTAATGTTTTATAATATGTAATTTTATGCAAAATTTTAAAAACTCACAAAGAACGTACCCCAACCGAAACTCTCCGATTTTGATGAAATTTAAATATGCGTAAAAAAAGGAAATCTAAGTTTGCCCTCTCTCGACATTTGGTATTTAAACTAAAGGAATCATATGCATATGATACCTTTTTCGGTACTATAAAAATTTAAAAAACTTTGAATACTTTATATGGAAAGGATTTTATTAAATTATTTTGTGTTTTATTAAGGGTGGGTGCGGAGTCGCTAAATAAAATCTAAAATAAATTCAGGTTTTTAAACTTCTTTGAAATATAAAAATATTTTAAAATATTTTGTAAATTAATTTTAAATCCTTTTGTCAATTTGTATTTAGTTTTGAATTAATTTAGCCACCTCGAACAGGGCCTAAATTTCCCTTTTTTTTGGCTTTTTTTGGAACAACTTTATAAGTCATTATGTATCTCAAAGACATGATGTACCTGAATCTTCCTCATTTCATGAATATATAATTTAAGTGCAGTTTTTATTTACATAGAATTTTAATCATTTCCCACAAGCAAACAAAAAAAGTACCCAAAAATGTGCAAAAAAGTGCGAAGGGTTGTAATTTTTCTTTTTTTTATAACATATCTTAATTTCAGTCAGTAGGTTTTCATTCGATTTTTACTTTCGTTAAAAATTATGTTTTCATGCAAAATCCAAAAATTCTTATATTTCTTTGGAAAGTGACTTTATTTATAAAAGAAAATAGAATTTTGAAGTTTTTTTTTTAAACGATCATAATTCATGAATTTTTTTTAATAACCCGAAAAATGAGGCATTCCATTAAACATATGAAAATTATGCCATACTTTTTCACATACCCAATATATTTGTTTAATTAATGGTTGTTTGTTTTGATAATTTTAAATTTTTTGTTTTACAATATCTTTGTTAATTTGTTAAATTGATTTTCACAAAATGTTGTAAAACAAAAAAACAGAAAACAAACACAAACACAAAAACTGACCTTAAACACGCGTATAAAATTTTATGTAATTTTCTTTTAATACAAAATATTTTTTTATTTTTGTAAGGTGTGGTGAGTTTTGACAATTGCATACAATATGAAGTATCTCTCATACTCTTGTTTTTAAAATTGTGTGTTTTATACAGTCAGATTTATAATTAAATTGTACAAAAATAAATTCAAATGATTATTTTTTATTAATGTTTGTCATTTTCATTTTCATTTTGCATTGTCTTGACATTCAAATTCTTTAACGATTGTTGTTGATATTTAAATTTGGATGTCTTGACATCATCATCGTACAAACTTGTTACCATATTTTTATTAGAACAATTATTTAGGGTGGGTGTGAACTAAAGCTAACACAAATTCAGGTTTACAAGTTTTTATAAAATTTAAAAAAATTTTTAAATAATTTTCAAAGTAATTGTTCACCCTATTGTCCATTTGTATATAAGGTTTTTATTTCATATCTACATATATCTATAACTACTTGTAAAAAAACGACTTTGTACGAAAGCAGTTTCGTATATGGACATCGCGGGAACTCGAATTAGAGCAATTATATTATATGCCCTGTTTTACAAACACATAATTTATTTGTTAGTTGTTTTTAATTTTTTTTCAAATTAAAAATTACAAAAATTCTTAAATTTCTAATATTTTTATGACAAATATTTTTGTTTATATTTAACAGAGAAAGGCCGAGAATTGCCAAGACTTGGCAGCATTTTTATACATTCTTAATTTTTAAGTAGCTATATCTATAACTACTTTGCAAGTCTATATCTATTTAAATTTGTATGGAATATTTATATAAAATTCGAAAAAAAAACAAACCTTTAGTTCAGAATTAATTTAGCCGGTACAAAACCTTAGATTTAAACAAATTTTGTTTAAGTATATACAAAATTAAATAAAAGTATGTTTACTAGAGGGGACTGAATTAATAATATTAACCACAAATGCGCCAAATTATTATAATGTGCACTGTTACACATCGGGAATTTTTGCGACAAGTGGAGCACCCGGTGGCTAAACCTAATTCAACTATACTGAATCTAGAGGTACTGTTTCCTAGATAAGCTATAAAATAAAGTTATATAAATTTGAAAGTTACATCTTCAAATACCTCAAAAAGGCGATTTTTAAAATTTTCTACCTTGCATTTGATACTGATTTTTTATGTTATTCTCCAGGCGGCTTAAAATATTATCAATATCGGTGTAGCAGTTTAAAAGTTTCGAGTGAACATACAAAATGGTAGACTTAAATGTTTTGTTAAATTATAAAATTTTGTATGGGGATTCTTAAGGTGTCCTAATGCTTTCAATTAAAACATTTGATACACCAAATCGATTTTGATAGTAAATTTTGACACAAAGCTGTTTAGTTGGTAGGTCAGGCTCTAATAAACCTTCCAGCCTAGGTCTACCTCCTGCGGGGCGGGGCTACCTATAAAGCCTGCCGTGCTCAGGGCTGGGATGTGATCTTGCCCTTCAAGGTAGATTCGGGTTCCATTACAAAAATATTTAAAACAAACTACAAAACAGGTAAAAATTAATGGTGACAGGAATAGAGAAGGGATGTTGATGATTGATAGAAGTAGCATTAGATATTATAGCTACCCTATTCTATAGGGTAGATTTTAGTCGACCCAATTTGTGAGGACGTTGTTTTTATTTTCCTCAAAGAAAAATGTTAGCAAACCAACAAAATTTATATTTTAGGACCATAAACTTTCCGGCGTAGAAAAATTCAAGTTAAAATATTTCTACAAAATAAAATATAAATGAACCGAAAAAATAAATACTTAATGTTACGAAAATAAAAAAATCTTACTAATTAATTTAAGAACTTTTTTTTTTTATTAAATTTTGTTTAATTTAGTTTTATAAAAACAATTGTTAGGACGGTTTTATTTATACAACGATTTTTCTTTTGGTGTAAAATTTTAAATAATTTACTAACATTTTTATTTGAGTGTAAAGAAAATAAAAAACCATCCTCACAACGCCTTCGTAAGCATCAAGGATAGTAGAAAAGCAACACCACACTGAGAGACCACAACGTCCACAGTAATCTGATATCACGAGAAGTAGACCAAAGCGGGAAGACTGAGATAACGGATAAGATCACCCAATTCAACGTCCAATATTACCGACAGGTCGTCTAGTATATGATCTCCCAGAATTCTATGTCAGATACCCTGTTATGCCGGGCAAGAATCTCCTCCTCACCCGGTATGCGCAACCGTCCCCTTTCTGTGTCTGCTTGTTAGCCAGTGATCTGTCAGTCTCGAAACATTTCTGCTACTCCTACTAAGATGCTATTTAGTAGGCCCTAGATCGTAGTTCTGCCACATTAGCCTAGCAGTCCTACCAGTTACCAGTGGAGGCCATTTCGCCTCATTACATACTTTTTTTTGGTGAGTGTACCTTACAACTTATCTTTGAACCTTCGGTATATACCATGATATCGAATCAAGCTAGTGGATCTCTCTCGTCCCGTTCCTCTCTAGAAGGAAAGCAGACTCGAAAAGGTCTATTGAATTCAATCCTAGGAGTAGAGTAGTTGATTGTGCTCTGAGCTGCGTAGGCAGCTCGCCGAGAAGTATAGTATGTCCGTAGGTTTTGACCATCCAAGAACCCATAGCAGAAAAATGTGCCACACTACAAGCAAAAGCCGATATCACAAATAAATCAATGGCAAACTATTAAAATTTTATAGACCAGTAATCCCAATAACAAATGAGAGCTGAAGCCTTTATAGTTGCTTCAGAACCATCTGCTTGGTAGTTGCCGTCCACCACACAATAGAGCCGTAAATGTGTAATGAGCATACGATGGCAGTGTACATCCACAACACCATTTTTGGACTCCAACTCCATCTTGAACCAAACATCTTGCTGCAGAAGTACAAAGCAATCGTCGCCTTTCTACCCCTACGCTCGCTGTTAAGATTCTATGATAGTTTAGAGTCTAAGACAATGCCAAAATATTTTTTATGTTCGGAGAGGGTGAGTCCGCAGCTATTGGTGGAAATCGTCAGTTCCGTTTTACTCGGATTTACTTCCAGACCACAGCCTTTGGTCCAGTTACTGAGAGTATCCAAGCGCAGATCATGATGTCACTTATTGCATCCAGAAGCGTCCCTGATACTGGTATCACCACAACGTCCGCATAATCAACGATTTTAAAACGCTGATTTTTCTATTTTATGAAAACTGAAAAGCCACAATAGAAGTGAGATCACACTACCTTAGGCTGTTTCTCTCCTTTTCCACAGATGACCATTGAAAATTTGAGAGTCAAGCATGTTCACTACCCAGTCTCAATACCCAGATCCAAAAGAGGTGACTGGATAAATATGAATGGTAAAAAGTTAAAACACTCCCAATACAAACCTAAGCTTTTTCGATAAATTGTACGGCTCCAATAGATTTCAGAATCGACAACATTCGAATGTATGACAAACAATTTTTTTGTTAATTTCCAATTAGTTATACAATTTCCCTTAAGGATACTTTTAGAATTTGAAGTTTTTTATTTCAAAATTTATTCACTAATGTATACTTACAAGATTTCAAAAGCAAATATTGAAAAATTATTTTCCATTATTTTAGTTTTAATACCACTTTCTCCAGAACAAAAAAATAACCAACAACTTTACACTACAACAACACAAATGAAAATGAAATGTCCACTGTTTCAATGGATTTCCCGACCGCATTTTATTTTTCTTTTGTTACTGTTAGTAAATTCCAATTACAGTTAATTGTGTTTAAAGTAATCAAAGTTCAATGTCATCAAGCAATAAATAATAGAATTGAATGTTCACATATGCGTATGTGAAATTATAAAGTGACACTTTAAATTGCTTTGCCACTCCTTTAACTAGGACACTAACACTAACACTAACACTAACATCAAGTTCAATTTCATGTTTAGAAATAGTTTAAAATAGATATTCTTAATAAAATGCATTAAGTAAAAGAAAAACTATTTAATTGTTATTATTTCTTTGATAGTGATAGTATAAAATATGAAGTTTGTTAAGTTATGTAACATTTGATTTTTCAATCAAATACTTAAAATATATTAACACGAATATGGTCAATAAAGTATAAACTCACTAAAAGCTAATCAATTTTAATGTATTTTCCAAAGAAGTTAGTGTGGAAAAATAGCGTGTTTGTTAAATATAAGTTTTAAATCATCCTTACAACTACAACTAATATTACCACTTCCGTTTCATTGTGATGTTTTATTTTTAAATAGAACAAAACTTACCTCATCACAGCCAGCACAACGTGGTTTTAAAAGTTCTGCATAATGACGTTCACAATAGATTTTATCCTCATGCACACAATATGTTAGATCAACTAATAGTTCATTGCATGTGTTGCAAGTAAAACAACGTGGATGCCACATAACACTCTCCACAAATTTAGGTGCCGCCACTATCATTTCACCCACATTAATCTCACCATCGCAATGGGCGCAGTGTTCATCATAGGGGGCATCTTTAATATAACCTGAGTGGTGAAATACAAGCAGAGTCATAAAATCTCACAATGTTAATTTATTCCCTTTAATATCCCTACCTATATCCAATGCTATTTCATTACGTGCCGTAACAAAGTCTTCATATGATGCATCATGTAATTCTTCTAAATGCTTACAATGGTCCAGTGATAAATCTTGTTTGGGCAGTTGATATGAGATCTGTTGTTCACGGTAACGTGCTCCTTCACTACCAATTTTTGGCACTTTTTCTAATGGCAACTGTTCGAAGTAACGATTGATACGAGACGATACTCGTATACCTGGTGGCACCCAAGTGTATCCCAAGTCGCGGGGTTCAACACCGGAATCGGCGGGGGATACTACTTTAAAACCCAAACGTTCATGTACTGAGGTCGTTTGTTGTTGATAAATGGCATGTGCTTCGCGGGGGCATTTACACGATTGGCAAGTTTTTCTGCAAAAAAAAAAAAAAAAAAATGGAAGAAGAATTTTTAGAAAACTTTTCAAAATTTTAAATTTATTTTACACAAATTTAGGTGGTATTTTTTGTCATTTAATTAATTTTTTGCTTTGGAAAGCTTTCAATATAAAATAGTTTTAAATTTGATTATAAGGCGTACGAGTGATATTTACAGTATTTATAATAATAATGCTCATACGTCATCAAGTCAACAAAAATGAGTTTAGGGGTTGCTTACTTATGCATTTGCTTAACTTTCATTAAAACCATTTGTTACACTCTAAAAAAATTCATATAAAATTACTGATATAATGTCTATATATTTTAATTTAAAATAACCAACCCACTGTGCTTGAAATAAAGCTTTAAATGTTTAAAAAAATAGTTTACGCATTTATGTTTTCAAAAAGGAATTTAGCTGTATGCTTGTTGATAATACTCTTAGTCCAACTCAATACACTTAGTCCAACGTTTCTCTAATTTTTGTATCCCTTCCAAAAAATAGGATTTTTCGAGGTAAATAAAATAAGCATTTGTTTGATCAATAATTTCATCGTTGCAGCTAAATCTCTTTCCACCGAGCCATTTCTTTAGGTTTATAAATAGGAAATAGTCAGTGGGGGCTAAATCCGGAGAGTATGGCGGATGATTTACCAATTCTTAGCCCAATTCATGGTCAATTGAGAGCAAATGCGGCACCCATCTTGCAGACAACTTTCTTAAATCCAACTGATCATTTAAAATCGAAACCACAATGCCATGTGAAATGCCTATGGCATCAACAATCTCACGCACTTTTACTCTTCGATCGGCCAACACCATATTGTGGATTTTTTCTCCATTGAAATCGATGGTGCAGAGTCCCCATAGCATTATCAAGCTTTTCCTTGGTTTTATTGACGGTTTTTTTTTGCAAAAAATAATGTTTAATGAGCACTCGAAATTCACTTTTTTCCATTTTAAAAAAAATCCACGAGGTTGTATGTTATGAACAGCTGTTAAACGCAAAGTAAATGGCGGAACTTGCTCAAAATTTGACAGTAGTCTATTAACAGGTGGTACTTGATGGGAGTAGTGTTGCATTTCATACAACTACGAGGGAAGTTCGAAAAGTCACGGACTTATTGATCCGCCCTCGTAAGAAAACTAATCCACACGTATTTGCGTTAAACATGAGATTTTTCAAAATGTTCCATTGCATATCCAAGTTTCATCGAGTTAGTAGTTGCCCGGGTTTTTTAACTTCTTCGTTTTTGACTTGTTAAGGGCTTTTCAATCGGTGGTATACGTTGCACTGGTTCACAGATTCCTAAAATATTATCTGATATGGAAATTCCTCGGATACTTTATAGAAATCATCCAGCATCTAAGGACTTTTTATAAGAAAAACGATTTTAGTTTTTTCGGTAAAATTATTAGAAAATTTCTTCTAAAAAATTCCTCGATTATAAAGGACTTTTTCCAAGAAAGACTCCGTTTTGAAAAACTGTATTCAGCAGTAGAGAATTTGCAGATTTTTATTATGAAAAAACCCTCAAAACCAGTTTTTCAGAAACCAGCTTTGGATTACATTTTTCTGTAGCACTTAAATTTTATTTTTTTATTCTAAAGAAAACTCAAGATTACTATCGGATTCTCGTTGCAATTGGCGGTACGCGAGTGAAAAAGGTTGAGGAGCTTTCCTGTAGTTTATTTTTGTTGTATTCTCATTCATTATTGTATACTTATTGTTATTAAATAATATTTTTGATAACATGTGCTTACAAAATTTGGTTAAACTTCAGACCCATTAGGAAAGTGAACTCTGATGTCAGGGTTTATTCCTAGACTTAATGCCTCATTTTTTTTTATATGCATAATTTAATAATTATAAACTTATTATTATTTCAGTTACTTTGTATTATGTTTATATAGTTGCAAGAATATACATTGTTGGTTTCCTTTTCAAATCTAACAAATTGTTGCAGAATTAGATAAGATTTCAGGTGTTTTATAGAAAATATTTTCAAAAGCATATAAAAGCATTTATTATGTATTATTCACCATTCCAAATTTATTTCTATTAATGTGTTTATGTTTATTCAGATACAAAAGTATTATATTTATCCACATCAAAATTGATTCTAAATGAATTTCAACTATATGATTTACACATTTTTGTGTCTATAATTTGTAGGCACAATGTGTCTATATTAGAGATGGGATTCTTCCCAGTAATGACCTGATACATGTGTAAATACCGGGTAAATAAAAGATAAATACCTTTTATGGGAATTTATTTGGGTGTTTATAAAAAGCATTTGGAATTTCGCCAATAAAGACATACGACAAAAGTTTTCTTCCCCAAAAATCATTTATTTACCCATTTTTACCCAATTTACCTATTTTACCGGGTATTTACCCTTTGCCCATCTCTAGTCTATATATTTGTATTTTACACATATTTAGTATTTTTAAGGTTTAAAAGGTATTAAATTTAAATAAAAATTTAAAATTTAACTATTAGACTTTATAATTAAATTACACGAGGGTGGTTGGCTCATCTCCTCATCGTTCGTTTTTAAGTTTGGAAACAGAAAATAATCCCAAGGGGATAAATTTGGAGAAGAAGCTAGATGGGATAGCATTTTGTAGCCCGATTTATAGATTTTACCAGATCTTTGAAATGGTCACACTGTTGCGCTTATGGCCGAGTGTGAACAACAACTTTTTCATGTTCAAATATGCGTGTAAAATGTGATGTTCCCTCTCAGTTGAGATGCCTACAGCCTCAGCCACCTCACGCAGTTTCATTTCATTGATCTGATCAACCAATATAATTACTTGAATTTTACCGGCATAGGCATGTCATAGGATGGAAGTATTCAATTAACTAAGCTCTACCTCACTTTAATGAAGCAATGATAATACGATGATTAGATATGCATGAGTGGAAAATTCTCATGTACTTTATATTATTTAATCTTTGATGAAAACTTAATCCATAAGAATGCAGAAAAATAAGTTTAAAAATTTTTAAACAATTTTAAAATATTTTTGAACAATTTTAAATAATTTTTGGACAATTTAAAAACCTTTTTGAGCAATTTACACAATTTTAAAATTAATTTGGGAAAAATTTAAATTAAAACTGAAAATGGTGTAGTGTTAAATAAAATATACAATGCAAAAATGCACAGATTGCGTCGTAAAAAAAGCAAATGACAGGATGAGCTAGTTTCAATTAAAGGTTAAAAAAATCTGTTTTACTTGATTTTTCAAAACTTTTATTAAAAATTGCAAGACTGTATAAATTTTAACCTGCATGAAATTTTGAACAAAAACATAAAAAATTATTTATAAAAAATTATAAATTTAGAATGATCAGAAAACAATATTTTGAATAAATGCATTAGATTCAGAAAATATACGATAACTATAACGTTTGCTTTAGAAGCAATAAAGAGTGATTTTTAAAGATATGCATCGGGTTTATATCCAAATCATTTAATTTGAAATATGAACATATTAATTCTTTTGAAAGTTCCTTAGAATAACACCAAAAGATCATAAAAGAATGTTAACTGAAGTTTAGGAAGCAATGAACAAATTTATAGCTGCAGAATTACAGCCATTTTTTTTATTGGGATATTTATCAATGCTTGATGAGCACAAGGAATTCACTTTTTATAATTTTCATCGAAATTTACGAGATTATCTTATCTTATCTTTCAATGGGTGTCAACACATAAATTAAGTCATGAAGCTTGGTCAAAATTTGACAGTAGTCTATTATCAGGTGGTGTTGATTTTTTTTTAAGTATGAGGGAAGTGAAAAAGTCACGGAGTTGTCAAACTACCCTTCAAAGCTTAATCGCATAAAAGGCATTTAAATGCTAAATTTATGTTTTTTTACACGGTTTGTCCTTGTGACAAGATTTTACCACTTATTGAGTTAAACTGCACTCACCAAAAAAATCCTGCAATGGCAACTGAAAATTTTACTATTATTAGGGGAAACTTTGCTTTTTTGACCTTTCAATATTGCAATCAACATTATTCTATTCAAGAATGAAATAAAGATATTTGAAGATGGGGACCTAGAAAATCCCCGAAACGCATTCTTGAAAGTAATAGATCAATGTTTTGACTAATACAACTCTATGAAGTATTTATTTGGAGAATATCCCGATAAAGCAAAATAGTGTTTTAATGCCCTTAAACATGAATAGAATAATGTTAATTGCAGTATTGAAAGGTCAAAAAAAGTAATTATAATTTTTAAAAATTTAAAATTAAATAAAATACAAATTTATATTTATATACACTACTAAATTTTAGTAAATTTCTGTAAACTGAAATTTTAAATAAATCTGCTAAAATCAGCAACATATTTTACTAAATATTAGTGAAATGGAACCGCTATTAAAGATAAAATTATGTACAAAGTTTACTAAAATAAATTATCTCGAATTAACAAAAATTTTTGATAAATATTAGTAAACTAAACTTAATGAAAAATGCACAAATTATTGTAACTCAATTATATTTAGATACACTTGTTACACTTTAAAGCTGCTAATTTCTTATAAAATTGGTTTACGAATTCAAATATACAAATTTATATTTTTTTTCTATCGAGCAAAACTTTTTTTATCTTATTTATTTTTTTCAAAATATGTTTAAAAAAAAAATCAAGGGCTTAAAAATTGTAAAATTGTAATAAAGGAATTTATCATTTTGTTTTAATTTGCAAATTTTTGTTTTGAAAAATATTTTTAGTAAATTTTTTGGATTTTAAGGTCAAATTTTAATTGTTTTAAGGGCTAATTTTTATAAATATAATAGTTTTTAATGCTATTTTAAGTGGGTGTCCTATTTTCGGACAGGAGTCGGATGTGAAAAGTATCTTCACTTTCGATACTTTTTTTAAGCCTATTTAACACTATAAGGCAATTTAAGTTTGTATGTGTAAGTCTTAATTATAGGAAATAACATTTCCTTCAATATACACTTTATTAAAATTATGAATTTTTTTTTCTAATTTTACCAAATTGGTTTTCAAAAATTTGGAAAATTATTTCTGAATTTAGCAACAAAAATTTGTAAATATTCTTAAATTTTTTAATTGTAAATAGCAAACAAATTTATGAAATAATATTTTTTACTAAAAATTAGTACAAAAACGGTAAAGTGGGATTGAAAACCGTTTGCAAATTTTTCTACTAATTTTTTTTCTAAGTGTATCTTATTTTTGTTTTGTACCCTCTTTTACACATTCTTGTACTCGTACACTGTAACAAGCACTACGTGAATAAATGAAGTGACCTTTCAAAAAAAATAAATATGATATGTGTTCTCAAAAAATATGTAATATGAAGGCCAAAGGATCTGGTCACTTTTTTGAATAAAAACTGGTAAAAATGTGTATCTTTTTTTTGTATTTTCAATTAAGAAAGCTTGAGATTAAAGGCCTAAAAAATATATTGAATTTAAATTTTTGATATTTGAGCCCTTTAACATAACGTCCCATAAAAAAATATATCGAATATATCGAATAGTTAAATTAAAATTTACTATGGGAAGCAACAACAAACGTGCCAAGTAAAGTTCCACTTTGTAGTGGGAAATATGGGCCTAATAAAGTAATTTCTTACATATAAACAATGACAATGATGTATAATAACAACTTACTTTCTACATTAATTTAAAACACATAATAATCTGTTACTTATATCTAGTTTCTTTTCCATTATTTTCAATATTACAATAATGACTTATGAAGACACATATTTTTGATTTTTTTTTATATAATAAGAAAAGTAACTAGTTACCATTACCAAAAAACTGGACCAGGTTATTATAATAACTTTTGAACATTACACATATTTGCACATGTTTATACCCTACATCACTACATGGAGATAACAGGAGTTTGTGAAATTTGTAACTACCAAAAATACTGGATCTAGATCCACCTTATAGTAAACCGATCAACACAGAACCAATTTCTGTCTTGATTTAGTGTTGTCCGTTGGCCAATGCACAGAGAAAACAGATTCGTACTGACAAACGATTTTGTAGCCAATCGAATGGTTCGGTTGTGATAACCGAATTTGAGACATGAATAACTTGACTGTGACAACAGAATTTCGGTTGCTTTAATAACGATTCGGTAGCCACAAACGAAAAATTCGGTTTCTGCAATCGAAGCATTCGATTGGCAAAAAAAAAAAAAAATCGGTTGTCAGCACGAATCTGTTTTCTGGGTGCGTAAACCTCATAATTAAATTAAAAATCGCAATTGTAAAGAGATTTAGATGTTTTTTTTTTGCTTATGAACATCTCTGGGTGCAGTTACGAAATCTATTTAAATTGATTAAAATAGGTTCGTATTCTGACCCACCTCCCATAGAAGTGTCCTATCTGAATTGGGCTACAATGGTTATTAGGCACACCAAACTGTAGTTATTTAGTTTTTATGTATGTAGTAAAGTTTATACGAAAGCAAAAAGTATGACTTGAAATTTATTAAATATCATACCGATATTTGCTTTCATGAACTTTTTCAGCAATTTTACACAGATTTTTAACTATTGCAGTAAAAGTTTTTCAGCCCATATAATAAATATCAGATCCCTTTTTAGAATTTGGTCCGCTTCCCAAAATTTAACATAAAGCGAACTGTGGTGGGTGTATGGTATCTCATAGTGGGACTTGACCGACTAAAATTTTTATTTCCTACACCACTACGTTAGACCAACCTTATTGTATACCAATGAAACCAGAATCACTTCATGATTCGATTAAATAAATTCCAGCGGCCTGTACTTGTAAACCTTATAATCAAACTACGGGTCGCAAATATAAAGATATGAATACAATTTTTCACATAAGTCTTTAATCAGAGAAAATCCTTGTTGAATTTCGTTTAAATCGGTATATATTCAGACTTACTTACGTACCTCCCACAGAAAGGTTCTTTCTGTATCGGGATTAAATGGTATTTAGGCACACAAAACCGTAGATATTTTGTTGAAATTTTGGGTTTGATTTATTATCAAATAACATATTATAAATCATGTCTCCGAATTTAAAGAAAATTGGTCCATATTTGGAACTAGTCCCCCGTCTTCCCGGTAGTGAACTTAATGAACTTCTTTATTTAAACGACATGCCGCACACATTAAACAGATTAATTGTAACAACCGAATTTCTTGCCAACCGAATGGTTTGGTTGAAGCCACCGATATATTTTTTTTGCCGCAACCGAAATTCAATTAATGCAACAGAAATTGAAACCAAATATTTCAATTGTATCAGTAAAACATTTGGTTGGGACAACTAAATAATTCGGTTGCTGCATCCAAAGTATTCAGTTGTATCGGTTGTCACGATGAATTTTTTTCTGTGCGTAACTGTAAAGATATGTAGATAAAATTTTGTAAGCTTCCATTGGCCCAAGAACAAACTCTGCTGAATTTGGTTAGAATCGGTCCAAATTGAAACCTATCTCCCATAGAGGGATCCTTTCTGTATTGACCTAATTATACCATACCATTTAATTTAGAGAAAAAACACATATATATCGGAATTTGGGCTGTAAATCGGATCATATTTAAACCCATAAAAAACTACCTTTCCGTCATTTGCTAAAATAAACTTTTTGGGCAATTCAGTTTTATGTTTTCCGACCTATTCATTAAAATAAAAGATCAGGACCATTTCCAGAATTTGTACTGAAATTTGGTATTATAGTCGGTATGCTCCACTTTAATATTTTTACTAGTTTAATTTGTTTTTGTTCGCCTTTACTAAGCAAATAAAAAAACGTAAACTTTGTTAAAAATCCATTTATATTTAAATTGGGAATTGTCAAGTTTCCAAATTATTTGCATACTCGTGGTACCGCACTTTAAGGCCTATAACTGTATTTCCAAAATATCTTGAATCTGTCCCACTGTGCAGCGTGGTATAGACTACAAAATGTAAAATTTTCTCAATTTTACAAACGCTTGGATAAATTTTATTAGGGCTAGGAATTCGGAAATTCCCTAGAAAAGTGTGATGAGAATACCCAGGAAAATTTAACTCGATTCCCGGGAAAACAGAAAAGGTAGAAAAACCAGAATTTTATATCTTTCTTTTAAACAATGTTCAATTTTTATTTATATTTTTATTTGTAATTAAAGGCAACACAAATTTGGCCTATATTATTTAACCCTGTTTTGATTTTTTGACGGAATTTGGTAGAAAGATGTATGGTTTTCCAATAATCGCGCCCTCTAGTGGTGGTATTATAATAAAATTTAAAATTTTGTGACTTTCTGTGAACTTAGCGGGTTAAGATTATATCAAAATTTATATTTCAGTTTATTGCTTACACAAATTTGGGACACACTGCCTTTTTTAAGAATTCTGCTATTTTTCAAAATTTTAATAAAGCAACACTGGTTGCTCAATTTTTGAAAATTTTTCGCTTGTTGAAAAAAAAAATAAATAGATCATTACCCTTCTGGAAAAGGACCTATCCCAGGATACGTCACGTGACCGTTTATTGTGATCGGGATTGGTCACTTTAAGATGGGCTTGTTCTAGGGGTCAATTGTCCTCTGTGACATGTCACAGGACTGGTCTAAAAGAACATATCATGGCTTTTAAACCGGGCACGTGGTAGGTACTTTAGGAACCGGTCCCATTTTTACCTATCTCGTGATATGTATTTTCAGAACCGGTCCAGTTTTCACCTATAACTTGACAGGCTCCAATTCCCTACTGACCCCTTTTTACCCGCAGGGTATTTACACTGTAAAAGAAAATGAAGTAATTTTGGCTTATTAAAGTTTTTTAAAATTTGTAAATTTCGTAATCCGATCTGTAAATTTGAGACAGAAAGTAGGTACTACATATACAAATTTTTCTAACCCACCCCCCACCGGGAAAAAAATTCTTAAACGTCTTCAAACAAATTTCAAATACCACTTTTATAAAAAAAATTACTATACAAAAAGGTTAAAACCTGGAACAAAAACTTTTATAATTTCTAAAATTTTTAGTATAACAAAAATATCGATTTTTATATGCTTGGAGAATTTCGAATTTAAGTTTGCAATCGCGTTTCTCGGAAAATTTTTATTTTTAAAGCGTTTTGTTTGGAAGCTGTTAAATCAAGTCAAGTTTTTTTTAATTTCTCAATTTATTCATATCCTAGATTAGAATCGATTAGATGCTACAAACCATTACACAACCTGCTTTATGGCACATTCACGCTTCTATCTTTGCTTTCACTTTGACACCTTTTGAGCGAGTACATAAAGAAAACACTAGCAGCATCGCTTGTAGCGGCCACTCTGACATCCGCCTAAGTTAGTTGACTTATTTGTTGTTACTTATACGCCTCCAGGTTGGAACTGTTAAGATAACATGGCATAAGAGCTTTAAAGCTTTTATCAATTGCATTGATGTTGTTATTTATTAATGTTAAAAAAGCTTCATAAAAGCTAAAATCATCTCTTTAAATGTGTAACGTTATTTTTAAATAATTTACTACTGTTAGAATAAGAAGGGGAAATTTGAAGAGATCATTTTAATACATATTATGTATTTTGTATTTCGTATACGGAAATTTTATGATTAAGAACCGCTAACTTATCTCAAATTAACCAAAGTTAAGTGCTTGGCTATATTTTTTATGTAAATTTGATATGACAATAAATGTGGTTAACGTTTAACTCTGATTATTTTTTTGAATAAGTTACCCTTTCTTAAAGATAATTCCCACACAGTAACTGACAGTAGTTTATTTAAAAAATTATCCGTACATTTGTTTTTAAATGATTAAATAGTTCAAATACAAAGGAATATATTTCTCAACCCGTTTTTAAATTTAAAATAAATTACATTTAAATGTGGATTTTCTGCTACAGTTAATAATTTTATTAAAAATGATTTTTATTAAAAATGGTTAATTGTCTGATAGTCAAAATGAACAAAATAATTGAAAAGTCGTTTATTTTTATAGACTTTGTAGTTTATTTTTATGACATTTAAAAAACCAAATAACCGAAATATCATTTAATTATATATATATATATATTTTTTTAATTTTTTTTTCAGCCTACAGATCATAATTTAATGTTACTAACGAATAGTAAACACAAATTTTTTATTAAATGAAAAAAATTGTGAGGATCAGCGCTAGAGGGAGTGCACACTTTCGACCTGAGCCTCCTTAAGAACCACCCAAACCACAAGCAACCCATGTTTGCTTATTTGTAGGGATTTTGGAGTTAATTTGTTAACAGTTAAATAAAGGAAAAATCATTACTTTTTACGGATTTTGTATTCAAATAGTTGACAGTTAAAAGAAATAAAAAAAGAAAATAATTTTATTTGTTTTGACGAATTTTTGGTTAGTTTACTAACAGTTAAAATAAAGTTAATTTAATAATATTTAAAAGTAAATAAAAAGTTCTTTTGATTTAAATGAAAAGTTAGTAGACCGGTTTTTAACTGATTTTTCATTTATTTTAAATTACATTTCAGTTACATTTTTAGTGTACACACTTATAATTATAAATCGGTAAAAAAAACTGTATAACACTTGTAAATTCAAATTAACAATTTTTTTTAACTAACCACAAAATTTGTCTACCCTAAACCAGAATATTATAATTTACCTACTGAAACATTTAATTTTAAACAAATTTAACTTAATATAAAAACCAAAAGTCAGTTAACTAAAGTTACTAATCAGTTAATTCCGCTGACATGTTAAATTTAGCAAAGTATATTATATATTTTTAAAATAAATGTATAAATTTTTCGTTATCTTGAAGAATAATAAAAAAATATACAAATAAATATATTTTTCTAAAGAAGTTTTAGAATAAATTTGTTTGCAATAAATAATTAACCATAAAAACATTTGTTTATTTATAAAAAATTGTACTTACCTTACAATGAGATCATAAATTTCTTGTTTATCAAACACTTTACAGTAGGCATGCAAAACATTTAGACAAGCATGACGTAGGCCAGTCCAAGGAACTTCATTAGATGCTAATGCCTCCCAGAGGGGACAATCAGCATGACGATCTAAGTCAAGCATTTTCACCATTTTATTTGTGACAATTTGAACTTGTTGAATTTTTGTTTCTTTCTTTTCACATTAAGATCAAAGAAAATATCGATAATCCTTAAGTTTTTATTTTTTATGAATTTTTTTAATTAGTTTTTTTTGTATACTCTTTTTAAAACTATAAACATAATTTGATTAAATATTTTGTGGTATTTGTTTTTATTTTACTAACAAAATGTTTACAAATAATATGACATTTGAAATGAAATTTGTAAACATTTGTTAACCAGAAGCAAAGATAATTTTTTGTTTTTTGGAAAAATTCTCATCGCATAAATTATAAAGAAACGTAATTATTAATTTATAATATGTTTTCTTAAAAACACACATTTGGAAATGTGGAGCACCTCTGAAGTATATAGGAATGTGCAAAAGCTTTATTTTCTTCGCTCTCCATGCATTTTTGGGTAGAAAAATTTATAGCCCAGAAACAATTGGTTCTATTAATGCAAATAAGCCAGTCAAGTCTTGACTGGTGACCATTGATCTAGCATGGTTGTCCAAGGTCAAGCAAACCCAGGGGCGTTTAACAGGATCTATCACTTAGTCAGTGTGGACATAAGGGGCATATGTATCAACAGATCTTGGGAACCCGATGACTTGAAACAGATAATGTTGATAACTCGAAACAATCAATGGGAATACGGCTACGGACGTCTATGGACCCAATTTTCAGAGTGCTCTTCTGATGGGCAAGTACCAGTCCATATAACAGGCTGAGATCTTTGTCATATATGTATGTGCATTGAAGTGTCTTAGTGGGGGCACAAGTGGGGCACCTATTTCTGTTCTTTCAGATAGTCAAGCGGCACTCAGGGAATTATTGCCCTACACTCAGAAAAAAAAGTTAGTAGAACAATTTGTTAAGGGTTTTTAATCCCACTTTACTATTTTTGTATTGATTTTTAGTAAAAAATTATTATTTAGCAAATCTTTTTGCTATTTACATTTTACAAATTACAGGATTTTTACAGAATATTTACAAATTTTGTGTTGCTAATTTCAGAAACCATTTAACAAATTTTTGAAAACCGATTTGCTTAAATTAGCTAAAAAAAATTTACTAATTTTAAAAAAGTGGATTTCGAAGGAAATGTTATTTCTAATTAAAACTTACACCTCCAAATAAAAAATAGTACATCCACTTAAAATACCACTAAAAAGTTTTTTTTAGTTCTAAAAATTAGCCATAAAAAACATTTAAAATTTAACATTAAAACTAAAAAAAATTCACTAATTCACTTCGTTTGTTTTTACAATTTTTAAGCCTTTGATTTTTTTTTTTAATTTTGTATAAAATATTATTTGAAAAAAAATAAAATAAAAAAATTTTGACGCTCGACAAAACGAAATAAATTTGAAATTTTGGATCGTACTAATATTAATAAAATTTAGTAAATTTCTTTTTGCTGATTTTAGCAAAAAGACTTTAAATTCCACTTTACAAAAAGTTCACTAATTGGTTAGTAGCGACAGCTAATTTTTTTTTTTACAAATTTCATTGTACTACACGTCAGCACACATGTGTTGCTAAGATTAGCAAAAAATACGGCTGGGCTAAAATTACCGTTATAACAGCAAATTTTTAAGTTGCCATTTTTGGTGAGTGTATGACGTGTCGTCTAGACTTGTCCTGGACTGTAATGAGTCTCTCAATATATTCGGTGCATGCAACAAGCTAATTCTAAACTGGCATAATTGGTAACTTCTTTGGCCTTAACCTTTCTGTGGTGTACCTGTGGGGTACATCGGAGAAAAACTAAGTATATTGAGGGAATCCAAGACCATTGAGTGCTGGTATATTACCATTGCCCAGATTCATTGCTATCTAGTGAAAACTCCAGAAGACTTCATTCTTTGAACAGGAAGGACTTAAACCCCTTGACATGATTTTTCACTGTACATCTCAATATATAATCTCAGGCTTTGCGGCAAGATATTACAATTCTTTGGCGAATATACACTATCCCCCTTAGAAATTTGGAAATATGTGTCTAGTAGAGCTATAGACTTTATTGGAAGGAAGCCCCACTATTAAGGGCAAAATGATGCTGTACAAATCATCGAATTTTGGTTGCGGATTTTCTACTCTAATCTAGCCCCAAAAATTACTTAAATTAGTTCAATTCTTTTAGAGCTATTGCTCCTACACTCAGAAAAAAAAGTTAGTAGAAAATTTGTAAACGGTTTTCAATCCCACTCTACTATTTTTGTACTGATTTTTAGTAAAAAATTATTATTTAGCAAATCATTTTGCTATTTACATTTTACAAATTACAGAATTTTTACAGAATATTTAAAAATTTTTGTTGCTAAGTTTAGAAATCATTTTACAAATTTTTGAAAACCGATTTGCTATAATTAGCAAAAAAAATTACTAATTTTAAAAAAGTGGATATTGAAGGAAATTTTATTTCTAATTAAAACTTACACCTACAAACTTAAATTGCCTTAAAATGCTACATAGATTAAAAAAGGGATCGGAAGTGAATATAAGACATCCACTTAAAATAGCACTAAAAAGTTTTTTTTTTAGTTCTAAAAATCAGCCCTTAAAACAATTAGAATTTGACCTTAAAAGTAAAAAAAAATTGACCAAAATATTTTTCAAAACAGAAATTACCAAATTAAAACAAAATGATTAATTCGTTTTTTAAAAAATACATTCAAAATTTTTGACACTCGATAAGAAAAATAAATTCAAAGCTTTTTACTAATATTAATAAAATTTAGTAATTTTTTTTGCTGATTTTAGCAAACAGATTTTAAATTCCACTTTACAAAAAGTCTACTAAAATTTAGTAGCGGCTTCTAATTTTTCTACTAATTTCATTGTACTACACGTCAGCAGACATGTGTTGCTAAGATTAGCAAAAAATACCGCTGGGCTCAAATTAGCAGAATTTCCCGTAATAACAGCAAAATTTTTTAGTTGCCATTACAGACTTTTTTTGGTGAGTGTAAAATGGGCATTTTACAGAAAAATTCTATAAGACCATTTTTATACTCAATAAAGCAACAAACATTTTTCTAATAAGAACTTTTGAATGACGTGTCATGGTGATTTAAGTAACCAGACCGTTTGAAAAAAAGTTTGTCTGTTGAATGTTTAACACTTTATTGAGTAGAGAAGAAGTTTTTTTTTTACAGGTTTATTATTCTTTACAACCAAACTCCCGGAAAATTGTCAGAAATTGAAAATTAAAACTTTAACACATATGGGAGCTTTAATATCCACCCACTGCTGAGCCATAAAAATAAAAATCCTCCAGCTGTGTTAAGGTTATGATATAAAACAAACAACAACTGCCTAGTAAGTGATAGATATCGATGGACATAAGTTGATGCCTCGTAACAGGCAGTTAAACTACTAGTTGAGTTAGGCATGTCCAATGATTTCTCCAGCAAACTGATCTTTTTTAGCATTCTTTAGTAATTTAATCGACACTTGCAAATATTCAACTAATGACCATCAATATACCGAATGTATATCCCGCAGTGTATTTAGCAGATAATTAAAATCTAAATTAAATTGATTTATTTACACTCTTAACTAATTAATGATTTTAAAAATTATTATTTTACTAACAATTTGCTTAAATTTATAAACATAATGTTATTCAGGATATTATGATTCTGCTACTGAGAGGGTTGAAGGCCAACTACTAATCGTACAATGGTTTGGAAGATAAAATCAAATAAATTTAATTCAATAATATTAGTTAAACAATCATATCTATTAATTTTGTAAATATTTTTACTTTTGGTTGTTCAAGTGGGTGAGATTTGAGTAATTACCACAACTATTCTCTTAAAATGTAGATACCTAAAGGAATTCTATTATTAAAGATAACATAATATAACTTATTCCACTAACTGGGAATCAGAAAACTACGTACTTAATAAAAACATAAATGTACAAAAAATTTTAGTTAATAATTTGTAAAACTGCTTAAGGGGCGGACATTAGAGTGGATCGAATGCGTATTATGTAGTGCAGAGGTAGACAAATTTTGGCTAGATCTAGCCGTAGAGGAATTGATCTTTGGTTTGAAAAAAAAATTAATAAATAAATTGCGAACAAATTGAAATTTTTCACGTAAAATGTGTATTCATACTCTCTTGTAAATGAAGAATTTTTGAACAATGTAAAATTTTTCCCAAAAAATATTTCTTTAATTTCTCTTATTAACAAAAAAAATGACGATTGAAAAAAAGTAAAAAAAGGTTTAAATTCGGCTGTGTCGAATTTTTAAATACCAATGTCCTAAAAAATTATCTCACTGTTTTTATACAAATAATGTAAAAAACTTTAGAATTAAAATTATGGAGGTGAAAAAAATTTTTTGATGTAATATTTTTTTTTCTGGATGTGAAAACAAATTTTGTGGTTGTAAAAATAATTTTGAGGAGCCGGTAGCTAGTTGGTAGCGTGCTAGCTTATCAGTGCGGGGGCCGTGGGTTCAATTTCCACCAGTGGCTCTAGTCTGTTTTCGCTACAACGAGCCGATAGCCTTTGCTGCTAGAGCTCGGTTAGGGTATTAGGATATAATTTTTAATTATATGATTAATATAAATAAAATAAATAAAAATTTTGAGGTGAACAAAAGTTTTTGAGGTGAAAAAAATTTTATGTGGTGGAAAAAAAAATTTTTGAGATGAAAATATTTGAAATTAATAAAAAAATATTTTTATTTTAAGGGACTGGTTAAAAAATAAGACAAAATATTTTACTTGCCAGTCGCTACTAGGAAATTGTACTAAAATACACCTATTTGTATGGACAATTGGAGGTACCTTTACATTTTCACTTATAACTTTTTAACCGCTAAACCGATTTTCAATACCAAACTGCTCGGGAGGATGTACATTAATCAAGGTAAAATGAGCACCCCCCGCTTGCGTCTTCGCGCTGGGATCGCAATTTCAACACACAGGCGAACAGACAGAGGGACATCGCTAGATCGTCTTAAAATTTCATAAGGATCACGGAATGACAAACTAATATAAACCCCCACCATATATGGTTTAGGGTATAAACATTTTGATGCCCACAGCGGATTAATGTTCACACACACACAAAGTGGTTAACATTTCCTTTTTTCCAACAATTTGCTGTGGAAACTCCAATTTTCATTCGATCGAAATTTTCGTATTTTTTCGTTTATAAGTAAGTTTTTTTCGTGAAAAAATTTTAAATACGACAAAAAAAAGCAAATATTTCTGCTTCAGATTTTTAGATGAAAAGCCGAAGATCAATTCTAATTTGGCTGAAACTTTTTCACATGTATCCTCAACTTGCCTACACATGTCTTAATCAAAATTCCTCCAAAGTCTTAATTCAATCCTCGCTACTAGCACACTTGGAAAATTATGTGCTTAGTTACCACTGCAAATGAAATTTCGCTTGAAAACAGAACCATTAACATTCCATTGATAAAGATGATTAAGGGCGGACTTTTTATTTTTTTTTTTCATCCCCACTTTTTCCCATTTTTTAATTAGCATTTCCAAAAAGTATATTTTTAATGATGATTAAGCCCGTAGTCCAGGAACGAAATATTTTAAATTTATAGCCAAAGTGATTTGCCCTTTCCTGTTTTGCCACTTCCCATTAAAATTAAAAAAAAATCCCATTGCCATAGGCCTATGCCGAAATAGGAATCTTAATGCCAATGACATTTTTTTTATTATAATTTTTTTTCAAATATTGATAATGGTTTAAATATTTAATATAATTAATAACTGACAATGCTTTTAAATTTTGTCATAAAAAATAATAGTAACCATTTTTGAAAAACGTTAAAATTGAGAAAAATCGTTTAAATAAAAAACAAAAAATGTTCAAATTGACAAATATTATTAAAATTGAGGCTCGCTCCATTCCATTTTGGTTTCTCTGTTTATTGTTTCAAATACTTTCGTTCCACATTTCATTCCATTTCGTTTCCCTTATTGAGTGCTACAATTCCACTCAATCCCCGTTCCCCTCCATTTCGTTCCCTGTGTTTAGTGCTTTAATTCCGTTTATTCCCCTGCTCTAGTCGTGTAGCTTTTAAATTCCATAAATTTCCAATTAAAGTAAAAGAAATTTGACAGCGAACGAGAGACAATAAAAAAAATAAAATGTTAATAAAAGAGTTTTTAGAAACAAAAAGTGAAGTTTAAACAAAAAAATTATTTAGAACTTACTTCACTTTTAAACTTGTTTTTGTTACTGTTTTAATCAATAATTATAAGAAAAAACCGTACTGTTAACGTTTTTATTTTTGCCGTCCATGCAAAGGCAGAGCATGATTTAACACAAATACTTGAATTCCTGGTTTCAAATCCACTCATTTCCCATCTTACCATTGCTTAGTGTTTCGATTCCAATCGTTATAATTTTTGTTAAAGGTTTTTTTTTATTTATTCAAATATTTCGACTTCCAATCTGATGTTATTCTCAGCGGGAAAAATCAATAACAATTAAGTAAATTTACAACACTATGCTTTCACATTTTATATTGTTTAATTTAAATTCCCGTGAATTTAAATCACTAAAATTTTATAATCATGCCTTCAAATCAGTTTTGTAGTAGCGACAGTAGGTTGATAACACTTTTTCTACGTACTAATATCTGATATGTAGGTGGAAAATACACTTCCAAAGTATTTGATTAAAATCATATGCCAGATTATTAAAATTACATACCACACGCTTTGCGCGTGTTTAAAAGATAATTCCTAGTTTGTTTACAGTTTTAATAGTCTCTACTAATGTTGCCTTTTCTTTTTATACCCTCCACCATATATGGTGAGGGTATATATCAGTTTGTCCTTTCGTTTGTAATATGTCGAAATATAGGTTTAAGACCCCATAAAGTATATATATTCGTGATCCTTATGCAATTTTAAGTCGATTTAGCGATGTCCGTCTGTCTGTCCGTCTGTCTGTCTGTCTGTCTGGCTGTCTGTTGAAATCACGATCACGGCGCGAAGACGCAAGTGGGGTGCCTATTTTTACCGAGATTATTGAACATCCTCCCGAGCAGTTTGGTATTTAAAATGAGCAAAATCGGTCAAGCGGTTCAAAAGTTATGAGTGAAAATGTGAAGGTACCTCTAAATTTTCCATACAAATTTGTACAATTTTTCTGTATCTATTTTTTTTTTCTGTTAAGTAAGTAAAAATGTTATTAAGTCTTCTTATTGTTCGATTACATTTATTGTCTAAACTAAGTTAACGTAAAAATGAACAATGTTAAAGTCGCTAACAGAGCAGACCTCTGTTAATAACATTGCTAAAACTAAATAACAAAAGTTCGTTACATAAATTGACAAAACATATTCATATTACAGTTCATGCAAAATTTAGTATATACGTATATCATCTTCACCCCCTTTGGTGGAGGGTATTCAAATATTCGGCACAGCCGAATTTAGCCCTTTTTTACCTGTTTTTTTAAAAATCGGGACAAATTAAAAATTTTATGAGAGATCATTTCCCGTTTGGTTAAAGATTGTGAAAAAAAATTGTACCAAATGAAAAATTATAATTTCTATAATTATGCAGAATGCACAGACAATTTTATTAGACACATGCCGAATGGAATGTATTTTCTAGTCAGCTCAGTGGTCCAAATTCTAGAAAGAGTTCTGGTCTTCAACGCGCTAACTTGTACACCACAAAAAAAGAACCATGTATATCTAGTTGAAATTTGGGTTGTGGGTGGTATATGGGTCCATAAATTATGCCTCCAAATTTGAAAAAAATCGGATCATATTTGTCGCCATACAAACACAGTACATGCTTACATTAACATATTACACCAATTTCGTTCATCTCTATATTCATAAAAATACCATCGGCACTCTTCCCAAATTATATAATAAAAAATATTTTTTGTTTAAAAATTGTTTTCGAGCGAAAAAAAAAATCAAATAACAAATATTTTTTTTTTGTTTTTCGTAAAAAAACTCATTTTTTTATAAAAAAAAATTAGAAAATGTCTCTTTAAGCAAAGAAAATCATTAAAGGAAACCCGTAACCTCTAAACTGGTTTTATGCCCTTTTGATATACCCTGTCATAAAAAAAGAGGGCGCAAACCATCTATTGTAGTAAAATAATTTCTGCGGCAAAAAAAATAGTTTGATATGAAAAAAATGTTTGAGGTGTATAAAAATGTAATTCACCTCTAGTCGTATGTTTAATAACGATAAATTATATTAATTGGTATAAAAATCTTAGACTTTTGATCCGCTGAGTCTATTTGGCTTATTTTCAATACCTAACTGCTAAGCGCAATGAAAAATAATTTAGATGAAAGGAAATAAATCATTGAGCTTTGCTATTGGAGACGTCATTACGAATAACAAACTCACTCCACTTAAGGCTGAAAAGTCTAAATTGGCAACCCTGCCTACAAATAATAATTTACTAACCAGAATTAACATATCTTGGCTACTGATTTTCTGTTTAAAAAATATGTCGTAAATCAAAACCTCTATCTAGTAAATCTATAAGTACTCGTTTTTATATGATTTTGACCGATTTTTTTTAAGGAATTAGTTATTTTTAATAAACTGATAAGATTGTTATTTAGTTGGAAAATTTATTCATTGATTTTATTTCCTAATGGTGCGCAAAATATCGTATATAAAGACCGTTAGGTGCCAGAGAAATGTCAGTAGTCAATTCATTACGGTTTGACAATGAAAAGTTTTATTGCTTTGAGTTTATTTGTTGCCATTGCATCGGCTGGCATTTTGCCACCACTACAACAGCGCCTTCCTTTGGTACCTGTTATGCCTTTGGAAGAATTGGAAGGTCGTATTACCAATGGTGAACTCGCTAAACCCGGTCAATTCCCTTACCAAGCTGGTTTGAGTTTAGCCTTTGGTAGTGCTTCTGCTTGGTGCGGTGGTACTGTCATTTCCAA
The DNA here is from genome assembly GCA_949748255.1 of Eustalomyia histrio. NCBI lineage: Eukaryota > Metazoa > Arthropoda > Insecta > Diptera > Anthomyiidae > Eustalomyia > Eustalomyia histrio. Next base: position 105,715,576 of record OX456524.1, on the reverse strand, counting down.
CCGCTGGATCTTGACAGCTGCTCATTGTACCGATGGTGCTGATGGCGTTACTGTTTACTTGGGTGCCACCAACATCAAGGACGATAACGAAAAGGGACAACAAAGAATTTATAGCTCCAAGGCTAACATTGTTATTCACAAAAACTGGGATCCCAATACCTTGAGCAACGATATCTCTCTCATTAAATTGCCGGTTGTCATTGAATTCAACGATCTTATTCAGCCAGCTACTCTACCCAAGATGAACGGCAAATACTCCACTTATGAAGGTGATATGGTCTGGGCTTCCGGCTGGGGTAAGGCTACTGATTCCGCAACAGCTGTCTCTCCCGAACTCCGTTATGTTGAAGTACCAATAATGAAACAATCTAAATGTAGAACATATATGTTGGGTCTGGTTAACGAAAAAATGATTTGCATCAGCACTGCTGGTCACAAATCTACCTGTAATGGTGATTCCGGTGGCCCATTGGTATACAAGGATGGTGATATCAACTATGTTATTGGTGCTACCTCATTCGGTATTTCTTTGGGTTGCGAAAAAGGTTTTCCTGGTGTTTTCACCCGCGTCACCTCTTACTTGGATTGGATCGAAGAACAGTCCGGTGTTGTCAACAAGTAGATTTTTTAATGCAATTCGATAGAGCAGAATAAATGATTTATAAAATTTATTAATATGAGTTTGATTTTAACAATTTTCGAAGAGGTTTATAAGAGGTCTGGAAGTATATGATATTTTTATATAGAAATCAGTTTATGTTTTTAAAAGATTTGTTAAAATTCAAGAAAAATCATTTAGATTGGCTTTAGCGTTTTTTTTAACCTACGCAGTGGTTCTGTAGCAAATAAAATAGGTAAGTAAATAGAAACTTATTTTGAACATTTTTTTTTGTTGAGGTGAAAAGAAAATTTTACGGTAACAAATAGTTTGAGGTGAACATTAATAAAACTAAAAAAATGGAGGTTGGATGTCTAATAGATGGATGTCTAATAAGAGATGGAAAAAGTTCATTAAACGGATAATCAATTCACTAACACTTAATTTTGTGGGTGGTGGTTCCAAATGAGGTTGACGATGACCTGGTATCTCAGATCGAAAGTGTGGCACTTCCTCTAGTGCTAATCCTCGCAATTTTTCACAAATAAATTGTTCAGGTTCTAAGCAAAAAAATATAAAAATATTTTATTCACCAGACGCTACTGTAAAATTGTAATGAAATGAACCAAGTTATATGCACATTTTAAAGGTCTCTTTTATTTTCACTCATAAGTGTTTAAACTCTCGATTGATTTTCCTCATTTTCGATAAAAAAAAAACTACTCAGGGCAACAAAAATGATTATGGGTGAAAACGAACAACCGCGTATTGGTGACGTGATCGCCGTTCCAATAGCTTGGGCCCAAAGAGGTCAAGTGTATAGATCCACTTCAAACAATACGTCAGTAAAAAAATCTGTCAAATATGTTTTAAAACGATTTGACTAATTAAAAAAGAAAAAAATTGTTGAAACACTGATTTATACAAAGATTTTAGTTTTATTATCATTGAACTAATTTTGAGCGTTTATTTTTAAGATTACATGGCAACTGCCATAGCAAAAATCCATTATTTAAGCAACGATTTGCTCCCTCATCGACCCTAATCCTCGGATTTAGCCACGAGTGATTATTTCTTGTTTCCAAGCCCGTAGAAAAGGCTCTGGAAAGATGAGATCATCTCACAAACAAAACTTTTTTATGACCTCGACAAATCTTATTCGTTGGAAAGGTATAAAAGAACTGTAGTATCTTTGGAGAAAGTGTAAAGAGCTCAGAAAGACTATGTTGAAAAATAAAATAATTTCTTATCGAAAAACATGTGTTTCATTCAAAACGTCATGGACTTATTGACCCAACCTCGTATTTTAAAAATGCAGCTTTTTCGTTCTCTTACGATCTTGAAAGCCACACAGAGAAGACAGATTCATTGTGGCAACCGAATTTATTGCCAAACGAATGGTTTGGTTGGAGCCATCGACATATTTGTTTGTAGCGACCGAATTTTGGTAACTACAAAAGAGTTTCGTTTAAAACCATAAAACATATTTCAATCGGATCAGGAATACATTTGGTTGCGACAATCGACTTATTCGGTTGCTGCAACCAAACTATTCAGTTGGCAAGAAGTTCGGTGGTCACAATGAATCTATTTTCTTTATGTACGAAAATTTCAATTGCTCCTAGCTCTATCCAAAAATGGACCTTGGTGGAGCCGAACGTGTTTTTCTCATAAAATTTCCATTTTATAAATTGGCCCGTATCTCAAATATATAGCAAGATAGATCAAAACGGACAAAATTTGTTCCTACTGAGTACTTACACTTTCACTTATTGTCGGTGAATATGCGAAATTGAATGACTTTTACATTTCAACCTGATTCTAAGCAAAAAGAAACAAAAAATAAATTTTATTAAATTATCAAATTTTTCTGTTGAGCCAACAGACAATATTATTTTGCGTCTAAAGGGTCAAAATGTGTTATGAAAAACTAAATGTTAAATTTTAATTCAATTACTGCTAATAATTTTTATTTTTATCCAAAAATTTCAATCTACACCACTGTGTTTAAATACAAAAATAGATAAGTTATAAAATTTTATTTAGTTTCTGCCGCAAAAACGATAAACTCTTATACATACTCATACATTTTATTTTTCTTTTCTTAAATGATGAACAATTTACTTTTAAAGCAAAAACATCTTATTAATAAAAAAATTGTTTTAAAATAAACATTAAACACAAGTACTTCAAAATTTCATACCGAAATAAGTGTTATTTTGTATTAGTTTGTAGCGGTGTGAGTATGTATTTTTTAAGTATCTTTAAGATACGAGAATAACATAAAATTAAGTTATTTCTACTGTTTCTACTTTTTGCAATTTTGTTAAGATTAAAAAGTCATAAAAAAGGTGAGTAGACTTTTTGGTATGCTATATAAATATTTATTTAAATGTTTGATTTTATGTTATGTCATTTTAAGAATTGTTAAGAAGAAAAAAATAATCATAAAAAAATGTAAAATGTTAACATAAATTATGTTTAAAAAGAAACCTTATCCAAAAATACATTTTCGTAATGTTACCCTCTTGTTTTCATTCGGATACTCCAAAGTAGTAATAAAGATAAATGAAATAGATTGAATTCATATCTATCGAATTGTGGTTACGTTTTGTTTTTTACCATTTATGATGTTTAACGGTACCAACTATTTATTATTAAGCGGGATCATACCATCCGTTTTTGATTATATGTAGAAAAACAAAAGTTTATGATCTTTAGAGATTGAAAGAATAAATTTTTCTTTTTTTTATGAATTCGTTAAAATTATTTATTTTTTTTTTGAATTCAAGGAATCTTTTTATTCATAAAAAAACTGGAAATAATTCTTTTGAATGAATTCATAGAAATTAAATTTAGCGAATGAAATGCTTGACTACGAGATTAAGCATTAAATTTTCCGAATTCCTTTAAATCTACTTATGCCAACTTTTATCCAAGGAATTCATTCCCTACAGCATTGATTCCTTTTGAATTCATTAAATATTGCTTAAGTCCCTAAAGATTTTTCGCCTAATGGCCTAAGAAATTAACTTTTTGTTTCGATTACCTGAAGAAATTAACTTTTTCTTTTAATCCCCTTAGGAGTTAACTTTTTCGTTTATCTTCTGAAGGAATTTACGTTTTTTTTAATCTCCTAATTTATTTAACTTTTTAGTTTAATTCTTTGTTTTTGCCTTCTAGGAATTAATTCCGTCGGGAAATTAAACGAAAACTCGCGTTTCCGGTATATACTTAAATGAACTTTAATCAAACTACAGGTCGCAAGTATAAATATATTTGATAAGATTTGGCTGATAAGTTTTCGTTAAATTTGATTAGAATAGTTCCATTCAGACCTACCTTCCACAGAAAGGTCCACTTTCCCGGTGTTCCTTTAAATGAATTTTATTGGTAATTTCTTTTATAAAAAAAGGATAAGGATCCTTTCCGGAATTTGGACCGCTTACCGAAATTTGACTCAAATTATACTTGGCATAGGGTATCACATACCAGCAAAACAAAAGTAGCAAAAGAAGAGGAAAAAAAGCAGTGATTTCGATTCCGGCGTTGAGAAAATTTAAACCGGAACCAGTGATTTTTACATTGCATTAAAAACAGTTCTTATGGTTTAGTAAAAAATTAAATCTTTTGATGTTCTAGTCATTAGTCTAATTTTCTCAATGTCCCGTTAGCATTTACCACGGAATTTTACTGACACATTTTTTTGTTGTTTTCCATATAAGGTATCAGTTTGACTGTTGGTTAAATTATAAGGGGCATTCAGGTATCAAGTCTTATTTTTTTTTTAATTACTTTATTCGAACTCAGTAGGAAAAGAAGGGGTCAGTTGGGAATTGGAAACAGGTATCGGTTCCTAAATTACCTACCACGTGAACGGTTTAAAATTATATTTAACGTGATGGGTCTGAAAAAACAAGTCATTGGGCAGGTGAAAACAGGATCGGTTTCTAGAGTACCTATCAGGAGATCGGTATAAAGTCTTTATCACGTATTGGGTCTGGAGGTACTAGTGCCGTGTTAGGTGAAAACAGTGTCGGTTATCAAAAAACTCTCCATATGCTCGGTTTAAAAGCCTTTATCACATAATGAGTTTGAAGTACGAGTCCTGTGATATGTTCTTTGGGGTTAGTTGTGCGACATGTTCTTTTACACCAGTCCTGTGACGTGTCACAATTGAGCTTCACCTAGGACAAGGCCATGTTAAGTGATCGGTCCATTTAATATAAAAAAATCTGTCACGTGACCGGTTCCTATCATGTCCTGAGATAGACCCTTTTCCCGCAGGGAAGTTAAAAATATATACAAATCACTTTGATTATTTCAAAAAAAGAGCTAAATTTCATTCAAAATCATATTTTTGGAAGTTGTGAAAAATAACTGCTTTAGAAATCACAACCAAATGATAGTCACTTCCATATATTTTTGGAGGGATAGTCTGCATGCCCGACTTAATATTTCTACCTGGGACTGATTTAAGCCAACATTTTACTTATCTCTATTTAACACATTACAAAAAATCATCAGTGACATTTACTAGTGTTAAGCATCGTTATTCCCGTGAAAAAAATATCATTCTAACTTTAATGACCTCAAACACCCAGCAAAATTTCAGTAATGAGCCCTAATTACTTATATTTAGATATTGTAATAAGTTGTATATACTGGAAAAACACACACAAAATTTGTGCATCTGCTTACCCCCTTCATTACAAAAATGTAAAAAATAAGTGCTTAACAAAGTAAATGGATATTCTTGTGCTGATAAGCAGACGCCGAATTATAAGCAGTAAAAATTTTTAGATCCATTATATAACCAGCTACTTGGTAATGAAGGATTTTCCTGGGTAGTAATTTAAATTGCATATATCACCCCCGTGAAAATAAAAGTATTTTTTTTTAAATTATTATTTCATAAAATTGCCCATGTCTCGAAAACTAAGCGAGATAGAGCAAAATAGACAAAATATTTACTTCCACAAGCACAAATACACATCATAAGTGGATATAGGAGGATCATGTGACCCTATAATTTGTTAAAATTAACAAAATTTGCGTTTTAGGAATGCATTTTGTTAAATTAACAAATTTTAACTGTAAGCCCATATTTTAGTAAAATTATTTGGTCACGTTAAGTACGTTTCGATAAACCGATATCATTACTACAGGAAACTAAGTTGAGATTTGATTACATTTTTTTTTGTTATTTTAGTTTAATAGATTTTATTTGTTCTTTCGTAGGGTTAATTTAAGAGCTCAGTAAATTAAGCAAAGTATGGGCTGAAAAAAGGGAGTGATTGAAATAAATGTGTGTGTACTCTATGATTCTAGCTTGTAGTGTTAGACAAGTTGAAAAATCTGTTTTTTTGTTTTACATACACATCTTTAAATTAAATTGCAAAGTTGCCACAATACATATTAAATTTAAGCATGCATCAGTTAATTGGAATTGCTAAATGTTCAACAAAACTTGAAGATTAAAATACATTCAATTAAAGTTATCAATCAATTATTGAACATACGCACATGAACTTAAATGTTAAATTTTTTTTTTATTTTTATTTATTTTCCTTTTGTATTTTGGCATAACGAATAAGTTCGACATTCCAAACAAATTGTACCATGTTCAATTATTTCAGTTCAAAGATACTACATTGTTGTTGTTTTTGTTGTTGTTATCAATTACATGATGTTTCGTCCAGATGTCTATTTTGATTGGTCCACAAACAATTTGGACAAGGGCATTCAATGTTATATGAATTTGTTATAATTTTTGTTTGTTATTATGGATGTTGTTGTTGTTGTTGCTGTGGTTTGCAATAATAACATTTGGTTGTTGTCTTTTTTAGTACTCGTATGTACCAACAACTACATATTTGCAGGGGTCTTTATTATTATAATTTTTGCCCATTAGGTCTGTCTGTTTGTCAATCTGTCTGTAATTCGTTGTGTCTGTCGGTCTCCGATTCGGTGTGCGAATGTTTTGTTTCCAAACAATATTATTTGTTGATTTATTTGTTCTTGATAATGATTTTGATTTTTTTTTTTAAATTAAATTTCTTCTCTTTTGATTATTTAATTTGTATGATATCGTAATAAATAAATCAATAAACAATGATGCGTTTACATTTCAGTTAAAATCTCGGAAAGAGTAGCAACACTCAGGAAACTCTTCCTACTAATTGAAGTGTTGCTTTCTTTGTAAAATGGATTAAGAAAATATGAAAGGTGGTGAAAGATGAGGGGCTTAAAATATGGCAACACCGTAATTGCGCGAGATAATAATTCTTAGAACAATTATTTCCCGCCATCTGATGAATAGTTGGCGAAATTGTTGAAGTATTTTTTATTTTATAGCCCTGTTGTGTTATTTTACTTCGGTGAGGTTGATGCTGCCGTCGCTGGGGATCGAACCCGCAACCTTCTGTGTTAAAGTCCAACGCGCTTACCATTACACTATAATGCGTTTACACTTGTACTTTTTTACAGTAGCAAGGTTAATTCTCCCTTAGAAACTGTTATCAGTTTAGGCTATATTTTTTCTCTTTGCTGTATGACGTAATGCTACGTTTCCACTGAATATGTTTAGGGAAAAAGACGTTCAGTTTTTCACCAATACAGAATATACTATCGGAATAACTAAGTTTTTCAATTTTGCAAAAATTTTAATTTTTAAAAATATTGTATATTGAGTGTATAACTTAAAACTGTGGGATTTATGGCAAATTTTTTGGCGTTTGTTGTGAAACGTTGCTGCAATATTAATTTATTTAAACTATTGGCCATCGCTGGCTATGAACTTTTCCCACCTTTCTGGCAACAAATGGATAATGCTCCAAAAGAACTGCTCATTTTTTGACGCCAAGAATCAAGCCAATTTCGGATACTCTGTTCTGAAGTGAAGCGTATTCCAGTAAGAGCGTTCTACATCGATCGATACAAAATGGCAATCGGACAGGGCAAGGCATAACAATAAGGCTGGTGAAAAAAACTTCCCAATCCCTATTTTCTAAATTGTTTTTAATCGGTCTTGCAACAAGTGGCCGAGCGTTGTCATGATGTAATATTGCGGCTTCATGTCTGGTCGCATATTCCGGACGCATTTCGGCCAACACTCGCTTCAAACGATTCAATCCCAGCAAAAATAGGGTTTCAACTACTTACCAGCTTATTTACTCGCTTAATTACTTTTGTTCGCGTTGACCCCAAAAGTAATGAGTGGTCATTACCTTCTCACTTACAAAAAATACAAAGTAGTGGGTGGTCACTACCCTCTCGCTTACAAACAGCCAAAAAATAATGGGTACCCATTATTATTTGGGCATCGCGAACAAAAGTAATTAAGCGCGTAAATAGGCTGGTAAGTAGTTGATACAATGTTTTTCTGGGATTGCTTCGGAACAGTTCCCTGTAATCGTCTGGAGCGATTTCAGTAGCTCATAATTCATGGGACCCTTCCTGACCCACTAAAGAATTACTTTGGTGACATGAATATTTGGCTTTGCCGTTGATTTGGTTGGTTGGATCCATTTTTAATCGCCAGTAACGATTCGATACAAAAATTACTTCTGTGTATGGTGTTCAAGCAGCATTTCGGACGTAAACGTCTCTCGGTTTCAACTCGTGTGGTACCCAATTTCCTTGTTTTAAGATGAATCCTGCTACTTGAAAACGTTTTCAAATTGCTGCTTGAGCCACTCTCAATGATTTTAGAAATTCTTTTTGAGTTTAATAACGAACTGCGTCGAGTAATCTTCGAACTTTTTTGGCCGACATGGGCGGTCTTTATTTTCCGTGCCAAATTTACCACTTCTGAACCACACAAACCATTTCTCGCATGTTGAAAATGATTAAACATTTTCTGCATAAGCTTCGGTGAGCAAACGATGTGCCTCAGTTGCACTTTTTTTCCCAAATTGAAGAAGTAAAGCAAAACTTCTCGCAAATGATACTTTGTTGGTAAAATTTTCGACATTTTCGAAGCAAAAGAAAAAAAAAACTATGTTATTTACACTATTTTGTCCAATGACTAAGTGAAAATAAATGACAGATGTTAACCCTCTAAAATGCCAAATAAGTTAATCAAGAAACAAAACCATGTGTAAGATACGCCTTCTGATTAGAATCCTGCCTTTTTAAGTCATATACCCAATAGACGCAACTAATGATTGGTATTGGTATTTAAAATTAGCCATCAGAAAAAAATATCACAAAATTTAAGTAATTTATAAAATTCAAATTCAATTTCTTACAATTTTTTGTTTGAAATGCTCGTAAATTGTTATTTTTCATATATAAATTTTTAAAAAATGAAAATTAAAGTCACAAAAAATAATAAAAAGTGTTTGTTGTATTTACAAATTTTATTGTTTGTGCCTTTAAAAAAATATTTCTATTTACAAAAATAATCGATGAAAGATGTTTAATATTATAAACAGAATTTTGTAATTTTTTTCTGTGAAGTGAAGTAGTCAGTACTTCGAATTTCCGAGTTCAAATCTCGGTAAAGGCAAACATTTAAAAAATATATATTTTTTTAATTAAAATAAGATATTGAAATATTTAAATAACAAATATATCAAAAAAAATTAAATTGTGGTGCAGTAAGTAAGATTATGAATTTGGATGCCTAGGTTTTTATACCGGAAAAATCTAGAAATAATTTTTTTTTAAACTAAAATTTTTTGGAACGTAACAATATTTATGTGGAATATAAATATTAAATTAGACAACTGAATTGACTATTGGCTTTCGCAACTCAAAAAAATAATTTTATATGAAGACTGTTTTCGATTGGCAATAAATTTGGTGGTCTCAACTGATAATGTTTTCTGGTTGAATTAACAATACAAAAATGTATTTTAAAAATGCCCAGTTTTCATTCATTTTAATGCCCGTTTAATAATATTAATGCATTATTTTGAAAAATTTATTTAAAATTTGTTAAAAAAATTCACTTTTGGCGTTTTAAGGTACACCACACTTCTTTTCTTTTAACCTGCATTCTTTATAGACCCATATCTATCGTAATCATAAGACCAACGCTAAAGAAAACACCTTATGGAAAAACATTTTTGTGAAAATATGTCGGAAATATCCAACAAGAATGTTACATTTCAAGATACACTTGTTTCATGGTACACCACTTTCCTCTAAACAACTTTTTTTCAGATCCGAGGTTTCATGCAGTAAACTTTATGATTTTTAATGAGAGAATATAAAACATAGATTACTGTATTTTATAGTTAAATAACTTTTCATGTGAGTTGGTAGCATGGTAGCTTATCAGTGCGGTGGTTGTGGGTTTGATTCCCACCAGAGGTTCTGGTCTTTTTAAGCCGACAGCTTTTGTTGCTAGTGTTCGGTTAGGGTATTAGGATATAATTTGTAATTTGATAATTAGTATAAATAAAAATAAAACTTTTCATGTTTTGGGTTTGGTTTAGAAGCGAAAAAAAGTCAAAATTAAAGTTTCGTGAAACTAAAAAAAAAAAAATATTGCAGCAGGAAACTTAATTAAAAATAAAAATATTATTTGACGATGATAATGAAGACGAAATTGGGTTGAAGTCTCTATATTGAAAAGAAAACGCAATTTTGAAGAAACACTCTGCCAGATACCCTATGAAGACTTCCTCTATTAAATAAAATTCAGTAAAAATAATAATAATTTTATTTTAATAATTTTTCGATAGATGTATTAAGAAAATTTATTTGATATTCACAAATTTTAGAGTTTAGTATGAACGTAGTATAAGACGTCTTTGGTAAATGTCTACACCTGTTGACTTGTCCCTAAAAAGGAGCTGCTGACATTGTTTTCAACATACAATTTCTAGTTGGATAAAGGCTTTTAAATTTTAAAAACATTCTTCTATAGCAATTACTTTAGATTCTTAGGACCCTTACACAAATTAACAAAATAATAAAATTCTTTTTGCGCACTACCAAGGGAACTTCCAAGCTTAAATTATGATCCAGCATTAATATCAATATATTTCAGGATCTGAGGTGCATGCTGATCCGACAAACATTGTTATGCCATATAACTTGTTTCTTGCGCGGATAGGGACATCCTAATCAGCCTGAGGTGAGGGTAGGATGGTAAAAATTAAGGGTAATAGGTATTTTTGATGTAAAAAAAAAATAAAAAAATTTGTCAAAAAAAAAATAGATAACATTCTGAATAGGGACATCCTAATCACCAAGAGGTGAGATTAGGTGAATGCCAAATAAACAAATTACGAAAAAAATATAAGTCAAAAAAATAGATTAAAAAAATCTGGGTAGGCACACCCTAATCACCTAGAGCTGAAGATAGGGGATTAAAAATTTAGAGTTATAGGAATTTTTTTAAGCCAACTAAAAAATTACTAAAGTAAATTTTTGTCCAAAAAAAAAAGATAAAAATAAATTCTGGATAGGGCCACCCTAATCATCTAGCGGTATGAAACATACTTTACGACCTATTCTCATACCCACCAAATACACATACAATTTCAAAAATAAAATATTGGTCAAACCTTTTCGGCGGAATACGAACACAAAAACTGTGAGAATTTTATGTACATAAAAGTAATCACAATTAAAATCTCTTTAATTGTGATTACTTCTATCGTAAAATATCTTTAAAAACTTCCAGATTTCCTATAGGCCAAATACTTCAGCTATTTCACATTTTTTGGAATAAATAAAATAAATTCTAGGTTCTTCTATTAATTAGAATTTTTATATTAAATTTTGTACTGATTTTAAACAAAAATAATTTATAACAAGCTTTCAAAATGCATCATATATAACAAAAACAAAAAAAAAACTAATTACACGGTGCTACACTGAAAAAGAACTTGCGAGTGTATTATATAACCGGTTTTATAAGTTGCAATATACCCTCAAAATTTCGAGATATGGGGAAAAAGAGTATTTTTTTGGACTGCCGCACTTAAACTTTTCTAACTCAGTCATTTTTTAACCGATTTCGAAACGGTAAACACGCTCTTTCGAAATATATATACTTTCGGTATACTATTTTTATAAATATGTAGAGATTTTTTCAATAATATAAAAAATTTTCATTTTTCTTAAACTTTTTCATTTTCTACGAGGGTTTTTTCGAATCTTCTTTTAAAACAAAAATAATTACTGCTGGTTGTCTTACAAACCTAAAAAATAAACGTAATTAAAAAAAAAAGTTCGTACTTTAAATTATTTCTTTTGTTGAATCATATAATCGAAATCGGGTTTTCGTTGTTTAGTCATTTTTTAACCGATTTACACGAATAAAAACTTGTTTTACTCAGAAGGACTTATATGCATTTCGAAAGAGCGCGTTCATTTCTAATTAATGCCGTTTCGAAATCGGTTAAAAAATGACTAAACAACGAAAACCCGATTTCGATTATATGATTCAACAAAAGAAATAATTTAAAGTACGAACTTTTTTTTTTTAGGAAAGTTTAAGTGCGGCAGTCCAAAAAAATACTCTTTTCCCCATATCTTGAAATTTTGAGGGTATATTGCAACTTATAAAACCGGTAAACAGTCATAGCTTCTGAAGACTTTTTATCGTCAAAAATACTCAGATTCTAAGGACTTTTTGTAGTAGAAATATTCTTAGATTCTAAAGACTTTTTCTGAAAGAAAAATTTCTAAAAAATCTTAAAAATCTACGAAAAGATTAGAATCTAAGATTTTTTTTTATAAAAAAGTCATTAGAATTTTTTCATAGTTTCTAAGATCTTTTCCTTTAATAAGTTTTCTTAGATAAGGGATCATATAATGATAATTCAGGAATAATAATGTAGTTATGAGGGACCATTATATGATAACATCTTGAGCATACTATGATTACGTGCGGTCATATTATGATAAATTCAATATGATAACATGTTTATTTAGGACAACAATATGGTAATTTTTAAATCATAATATAACTGTAGGGACCATTTTATGGTAAAAATATGGTTATTTTATTATCATAATATGATAATCATATTATAATACGACTAAGGTTGGCACAACCATAATCTCTTCGAATATGATTGCCCCAACCATGTTTTTTCTTTGCGTGCATTAATTATTCCCCCATAATATTTATTTTCTTTAAAACTAAAAGATATCTAGAAAAATTTTAAAAAATTTGTTAAATATTCTTTATTTTGTAACTGCTTATTTATATACATACATACCTTTCTAGAAAATATCATTTGTATGAGCAATGAAAAATTTTTGATAATGAAATTACTTAAAGTATTCAAATATTCTGGTAATTCAGATTATATTTACACAAATGTTATAAATTTTGAAATAAATATTATCTGTGGCTAAATATGGTAAAAAAATTATAAAGGAATCATACAAATAAATGCTAATGCAAAACAATTATTTGGATTATATACACAATAGGGTGGCAATGAATTTGTACACACAGAGAAAAATTTACTCAGTTATTGATTGAAATTAGTTGCTACTACTAAATTCGAAAAAATTTTCTGCGGCGCAAAAAAATGTTTGAGGTTAAAAATAACTTCTGAGGTGAAAAAAATCTGGGGTGAATATAAAATATTATTCACCCCTAGGCGCCTGGTGAAAATATATAGGGTGGGCATTTAAAATTTTAGATTTGAATCGGCTATAAAAAAAGCTACTGATCATATTGTAAAATTTCTGATTCTATTGGAAAGGTTGAACTTTGTCAATTAATAATGGAAAACAATATCATTCATATTACTACAACCACTTGGCCATTTTTCTTCGAAAATAAGCAAGGAGCCACCGTTACCGTCAACGGTGAGCGTTACCGTGCCATGCTCTACTAATTTTTGTTTCCAAAAATTCAAGAGAATAACATGGACAACATTTGGTTTCAACAAGTTGGAGCCACATGTCACACAGCCAACGCAACTGTCGATATTTTACGCCCTTTTTTTGAAAATCGATTAGCCAGCCGAAATTATGATGTCAATTTTCCACCTCGGAGCTGTGATTTGAGCCCTTCGGATTATTTTCTGTGTTGAGCCATTAAGGATAAATGTTACTTAAACCATACAGAGATAATTGAAGGGTTAAAACATGAAATCGAAGTTGTCATTAAAGAGATTCGAACCGAAACAATCGTCAATGTACTGAAAAACTGGATTGATCGGATGAGGTACTGCCGAGCCAGTCATTTGAAAAAATAAACAGTACTTTTTTTATAGCCGATTCAAATTAAAAACTTTAAATGGCCCACCTGTATGACAAAATTTTTTATTCATCAGATTTCGTCTTCGCACTGTGATTTCTATTTGAACGGACAGACGAATTACGCTTGATCGTTTTAGAATTTCATAAGGATCATGAATATGTATTTATGCTTTGTAGGGTCTTGGAACAATATTTGGATATGTTACAAATGGAATGACAAACTGATATGAAATGCCCTCTCATATATGTAAGGGCTGTTTTTTTAGAGATCGAGAAATTTTATTTAAAATAAAACACATAAACACTTATTATTTACCATTTGATATTAAACAGGAATTTTGGACACATGTGTACCTTTTTTAAAGCGCATTCGAAAGGACTAATTTTCAATTTATTATTTGACTTAAAGTGACAGCCATAAATCAATTAACCTTTCCCTAATGATTTTTCATTTAATCTTGAACAAAAAAAAATTGTCTTCATAAAAAAATGACTTCCATTTGACAGTTTTTTGGTATTGCAAATGTAGGGCAGTAGAAAAAATTATGCCATTTACAGTCTAAAAAACATAAAAACTTTACCATGAAAGACAATGAATATAAATGAATAATAATATGCGCTGTATCCAGTAAAATGTCTTCAGTGTATACAATAGATTAATGAAAAGTTTGAGGACAGTCCCCAAAGAAACAAAATGAAGACATAGTAACTTGTGGAACGAAAAACCGTCCCCGCATAAGTTTCTATGAATACATTTTGTTACTTTGGGGACCGTCCTCAAAGTTTTTGTTAATCTACTGTATACACTGAAGACATTCTACAAGATACAGAGCATATTATAGGAAATTTTTTGGCTGTATATACAGATGTCTTCAAAGTATATACAAGGTGGCCCAAAAGTAATCCTCCTATCAGAAAATGCTATAAATTTTGCGATTGGCCCCTTATGTCAGTTCTGTTTTGACATTTGTGTAGTAAACACATGCGAAATACACGTTAATAAACAATGTTACGCTACACTGCTCCAGAACGCGGAATATTGGTGACTATTTATTTGAGCAATAATGAAGATGATTTTTCATCAAAAATAATCATGAGTGATGAGGCCCATTTCCATCTTAGCGGGTACGTAAATAAGCAAAATTTACGCTTCTGGGGCACTGAAAATCCGCGTGTAACCCACGAAGAGCCATTAAACCCGCTCAAAGTCACTGTATGGTGTGCTGTTTTCGCTGGAGGAGTCATCGGACCTTTTTTCTTCGAAGACGTCGCGGGCCAAACGGTTACTGTGAATGGTGAGCGCTACGGAGCAATGATCAACGAGTTCTTTTTGCCGCAACTTTATGAATTGGGATTGGAAAACATGTGATTCCAACAGGACGATGCAACGCCACACACTGCACGTGCCACAACCGATATGCTGAAGGATGCATTTCCCGGGCGCCTAATCTCCCGTTTTGGCGATTTGCACTGGCCAGTAAGATCGCCTGATTTGACCGCTCCAGACTTCTTTTTGTGGGGCTTTTTGAAGTCGCGGGTTTATGTCAACAAGCCTCAGACTCTTGCAGCTCTTAAAGACAATATCCGTCAAGAATGTGAGGACCTATCGCCGGAAGTTTTGGCCAAAGTGATAGAAAATGCCATAAAAAGGGCTCAAGTGACAATCAACTGTGGCGTTGGCCATTTACATGACATCATATTCTCGACTTGATGTAAAAAAAATTAAAAGACCAAATAAAAATAATCCACAAGAAGAATCAAAGTTTTTCATATTTTTTTTAAATTACAGCTAAAAAAACATCGGAAGGTTATTTTTGCGCCACCCATATATATATATATATATCTGTATATACAGTCAAAAAGTCCCTATAATATGCGCTGTATCCAGTAAAATGTCTTCAGTGTATATAGTAGATTAATGTAAAGTTTGAGGCCAGTCTTCAAAGAATCAAAATGTCTTCATAGTAACCTGTGAAACGAAAAACCGTCCCCGCAACATGCGCTGAGCACATATATATATATATATATATATATATATATATATATATTCATTGCCCATACTTTGAAGACATCTGTATATACAGCCAAAAAAGTCCCTATAATATTCGCTGTATCTAGTAAAATGTCTTCAGGGTAAACAGTAGAATAACGAAAAGTTTAAGGACAGTCCCCATATATATATATATATATATATATATATATATATATATATATATATATATATATATATTCATTGCCCATACTTTGAAGACATCTGTATATACAGCCAAAAAAGTCCCTATAATATGCTCTGTATCCAGTAAAATGTCTTCAGTGTAAACAGTAGTATAACGAAAAGTTTAAGGACAGTCCCCAAAGTAACAAAATGTACAAATATATATATATATATATATATATATATATATATTCATTTCGCATACTTTGAAGACATCTGTATATACAGCCAAAAAAGTCCCTATAACATGCGCCGTATCCAGTAAAATGTCTTCAGAGTAAACAGTAGATTAATTAAAAGTTTGAGGACGGTCCCCAAAGTAACAAAATGTCTTCATAGTAACTTGTGGAACGAAAACCCGTCCCCGGAACATGTGCTGTGCACATATATATATATATATATATATATATATATGTACCGCGCATATTGCGGGGACGGTTTTTCGTTCCACAAGTTACTATGAAGACATTTTGTTACTTTGAAGACTGTCCTTAAACTTTTCGTTATTCTACTGTTTACACTGAAGACATTTATATATATATATATATATATATATATATATTCCTTTCGCATTCTTTGAAGACATCTGTATATACAACCAAAAACGTCCCTATAATATGCTCTGTATCCAGTAAAATGTCTTCAGTCTATACAGTAGATAAATGAGAAGTTTGAGGACGGTCCTCAAAGTAACAAAATGTCTTCGTAGTAACTTGTAGAACGAAAACCCGTCCCCGCAACATGTGCTGTGCACATATATATATATATATATATATATATATATATATATATATATATATATATATGGAGCATAGGGCCTCATTTAAATATTAAATTTTCATTAAATATACTTTAAATTGGAATAAAAAGTTTTTTTTTTTATTTCTTTCGTTTATTTTTTATTTTAAATAAAAGTTCTCAACCTCTATAGGATAGAAAATGGTAGATTTTCGCGAATTTTTTGTTAAAACCGGGCCGTTTTCTAAATTTAGACAAACAAACTCGAAATCAAGCGATTTCAAAAATGTTTTTTTTTTTTATAGAAACGATATAAATATATATATATATTTTAGAGCGTCCCGGTAGGCTTGTTGGTAGCGTGCTAGCTTATCAGTGCGGGGGTCGTGGGTTCAATTCCCACCAGAGGCTCTGGTCTGTTTTCGCTACAACGAGCCGACGGCCTTTGTTGCTAGTGCTCGGTTAGGGTATTTAACATATAATTTGTAATTATATGATTAATAAATAAAATAAATAAATATATATATATATTTTTTTAATTTGTTCTAATATTCCGAAACTCTGACTCCAAATAGTTAACCGATTTGTCAGAAATTTCCACCATATTAGTTTCAAACCCAATCATACAAAATTCCGCCCGCGAAATTTCAAAGATGAAAATTCAAATTTTTATTGCCACCCTAATACACTTATTGTGCAAACATTTGTGTATACATACAAACCTATTTGAGTGCATATAAATTTACAAACGTATCCACTTGTCATGTCAATATTGTTAAATAATTTCACAGTCAAGTTCAATACGTTTTAAAAATTAATAACTTATGCATTTAATGTAATTTGTTTGTTTGTTGTTATTGTTGTGTGATTTTGCATTTTACGTGAATCACCGATGTTTGAATTCGTGCATTTATTTCCGGTTTGACTGATCGATCGTTCGTATGAAACGTTAAACGACACTAACGTTTAATTATAACATTCATAAACATTTGTTAATTGTATTTATTTTCTATTTACATTTATTCTATTTACATTTTGCATATTTTTAGAATTACGTTTAAAAATAAAAACCAACGGTAGACTTTATTTGTGTTGTTATCATTAGATTTCCTTAAATGTTAAATTTCCTACAAATTAATTATACACTTAAAAAAGTTTGTCAGGAGAATGTACTGAATATGAACTTACTGAAATTATTTTAAAGGCCGAAATTATTTGAAATTATTTAAAGGTATTTTTACCTTTATAATAATTGAAGTTTTTATTATTGTTAACTGCTAAAAAACAACTAATAACTGCAGTAAAAGTAATTATCAATATAGTAAAAATAACTGACAAAATTTTACCACAAAAATTTTGAAACAATTAGTTATTTTTAATAAAAAAAAATAGACAGAAAAAAACAATACTTTCTTTTGATTACAAAAAAAAAAACAAAAAATTGTAATTACCGGCGACTTTTATGAATTAAAAATTCAAAAATGGCCAAATTTTTATTAACAAATAATTCGAATAATTTTATAAGATTAATCAAAATTATTAAAAAAAAAATAGGAAAATGTTGCAAAAAATATATTTGATATAACATTAGGAAAGACTACTATCGAAAGACTTAAGATTCAAGGTTTTCTAAAAAGCAGCTTAAAAATAAAAAACAGTAAATACTTACTGGGAACTGAATAGCTGGTCAAACATATGAGCGTTTTAAAAGCATATTGAGCCAACTCTCTTAGAAAAAATTGAAACAAAATTAATAACAGTATTTTCAAAATCCACTGCGAAATATTTAATAAAATGAAATATAGGGACGGAGGGACGTAAACATAGGGAAAAAATTTATCCTCAACAGAATTTCTCTCTTCATTTAAAAAAGACAATATCTTTTTATACCCTTCACCATATATGGTGAGGGTATATGTATATCAGTTTATTTCGTTTGTTACATGTCGAAATATAGGTCTAAGACCCCATAAAGTATATATATTCGTGATCCTTATGCAATTTTAAGTCAATTTAGCTATGTCCGTTTGTCTGTCTGTCCGTCTGTCTGTCCGTCTGTCTGTTGAAATGGCAATCACGACGCGAAGACGCAAGCGGGGGTGCCTATTTTTAACCAGTTTATTGGAGCAGTTTAGTATTGAAAATGAACAAAAGCGGTCCATCGGTTAAAAAGTTTTGAGTGAAAATGTGAAGATCCCTCTAAATTTTCCATACAAATTGGTGTATTTTAGTACAATTTGATAGTAGCGACTGGTATATAATATATTTTCCCATATTTTTTTATTATTCACCTCAAATATTTTCACCTCAAAAAATTTCACCACTAAACATTTTTTCAGCACAAAAAATTTTTTCACCTCAAAAATTTTTTTTCACCTCAATTTTTTTTTTCACCAAAAAATTTGTTGTCGCGTCAAAAAAAGTTTTTCACCTTAAAAAATTGTTTTCACCTCCATAATTTTACTTCAAAAGTTTTTTACATTATTTGTATCAAAAATTGTAGAGAACTTTTTTTTTAGGATATTGGTGGAGGGTATTCAAAGATTCGGCACAGCCGAATTTAAGCCTTTATTTACTTGTTTTAAATCATTTCTCAACCATTAAAATTAAACAGTTTCCATTGTTTCATTTTTCATAAAAGACTCGAAGATTTTTTAAATTCATAAGAAAAATTTAGATTTTATGTTTTTTATCAAGTAATTTTTAAGAGCAATTGAGTAAACTTTTACAACTGGTTAACAGGTTGTTTTTTCGAAATACAAAAAACAAAAACTTGGTTATTTAAAATTTAAACTGTTCGAAAATACCAAAAACCGATTTCGAAAGTATACCAAAGTTTTATTAAAATTTAGATATGTGATAAAAAAATAAATCAGTCTCGGCTTTTAAGCCAACTCTAAATCACCCTTATTCTAGTTGTCGTCATCGACACAAGACAATGTCGTCTTGGGATTTTTTTTTTTTGAAATTGGTATTCCCGTTGTCGTTATCGAAAATAATTGATAGCTGTCGACAAGTATTTGGTATTCTTTAAGAAAATGTGACGACGATATTGTCTTGAAACGACTCTGATTTTGTCGACACAATTTTTAGTAACGACTTGAGGAAAAGTATTGACTGAAAAAAAAAAACGGAAAAAATGAGAAGAAATATCAAATTTATTAAATGCACTTGGCCCACCGAGAATAATGTGAGATGGATGGCAGAAGGTAAAGAAAGCATGATCATATAAAGTGCATTATAAAAATATAACAAAATTTATTTATAGGTTTGGCGAGACTTAAAATTTAAAGTTAAAAAGAAAATGGTAGCCAACAAAGCCGAGTGTAATGCTACAGGTGGCGGAAGATTCAAGCAATTTATATTGAGCCCGCTGGAGGAAGATGTGGCAAATCTTCTACAGTTTCAGAAACAGCTGAACCCTAAGTTAAAGTCGTTTCCAACACTGAGCTGGAACTTTATTGTTTTGGAAATAAATGTGGACTTGATTCCGGTTTTCAAATTAGGTGCTATTGTTTCCAGCACATCTTTGAAGGCTGTTTTTTTTAGCCGAAAGTAACTTTCAAACCTTTTAAAAAAATTAGAAGATTAAAATTCTTTAAAGTAACAGACTTTGATTTTGCTACTCACTTGTTATCCGGCAGATTAAAGATATTGGATTTCTGTATGAGAAGTCTTCTTTCCAATACTAGATTTTCTTTATTTTCTATATCATCACTGGTATCAGAATTTAAATTACACATAAAAAACATTTTTTTGGAAAAATAATAAACAAAATAAATCTGCCGACTCAATTTTTAGAGATGTGTTTTTGTTTAAATCGATTAACTGTCAACGTCGTTACAACACTGTTTTAGAAAAACAATTTGGTGTCGAAGTGATGTCGACGTCGACGCAAAGTGATGTTGACTCAAAAACGACGACGACATTGATAACGACAACTAGAATAAGGGTGAACATTAACCCTCTAATGCTCTTTCTTTAGATATTAATAATATTTTATACTTAATATTTTGCATTGACAACTTACTATGAGAAATATATTTAGGCTGTAAGGGTTGAGACGAATCAAGAAAATTCAGTAAAAAATATTTTAGATTTTTGCTATAAATAACACTATCAGTAACATGAAATTGTGTACACAGAGAAAACAGATACATCGCACAGTGCTTTGTTTCATAGACAAAAATCAAAAAATAAAATGTTGATCATGAATATTAATCAATAATATATTTATGGAAAGATTATAAAGCAACTAAAAGATATGAAAAAAAAAATTTTTTTGGTTAACTCTTTTTGGCGCCATGAGAGGGCGCTCAAAAAATAAGCCTTTTAGTTGTTTAAAAAAAAAAATATAAAATTCATTTTTTAAAAAATTAATTTAAAGTTTGGTTTTTATTTTGTCTTAATATTTTTGTAATCGACTAAAAATATACTATACAGTATAAATCTTTAGTAAAATTATTTTTGATGGATCTGAAAATTTCTTTTTTTGTGTTAACAAATCAAAATTTACAAAGCTTTGATAGAGTAAAAAAAGAATATAAGAAGTATAGAACCAAGTTTTTGCCACAAATTACAAAAACAAAAACATGTTTTTTAAATATGTCTATTTTCTTAATTTATACTACTAAAATTTGTTCCACTTTTAAAGTGCCAACATTTGAAATGACGTAAAAAATAAAAAATATTTACCATAAATATGGATGAAAAATATATTTTTGCAAAGATTATAAAGTAGCTTATAGTCGTTTAAAAAAATATTTTTGTTTTACTTTTTTTGGAGCCACGAGATGGCGCTAAACTTAGAGAATTTAAGGCAAAAATAGTTAAACACAAAAAATGTTTGTGTTTCAAAAAAAAAATAAAAATTAAGTTTTTCAGAAAATGGATTAACGTTTTTATATTTTATTTTTAATTTTTATTTGTAATAAACTAAAAATATAAATTTTATTGTAAATTTTAATACAAGTCTTTTAAATATATTTTTTTGTGGCTTTAATTTATACATTTTGTTTTGTTGAAAACCCAAAATTTACAAAACTTTGATGGAGTAAAAAAAAAAAAAAAAAATACGAAAAAAGGGTATTTTTTTTAACGTTTTTCAAAGTTTATACTATTATTTAAAAGATAATCAGCAGAATAGAACCAATATTGTACCACAAATTGTAAAATATCAAGTTTTTAAGAATGTCTATTTTCATGATTTTTTCATAAATTTGATGTAATTTTGTAGTGTTAAAAATTAAAATGATGTAAAAAAAAAAAAAAAAAATAAAGTTCCCCGATAATATATTTATAAAAAACATAGTTTTAGAAGGATTATAAAGCGTTGTGAATAAATATAGATTTGACTCTTATTTACACCACTAGAGAGCGCTTATTTTAATTACAGATATCACGAATAGTATATTAGTAACGAATAGTGTATTCAAAATAAAAATAAAAAAAGAACCAAATTCCGAATAAAAAGTGCATATTTATAACTTTTTTAATAAAAATAAAGAGTGGATAAATTTTAAGGGCCGATATTGAATGTGAACCACACATAAACGTCAAGTTTTTTTTCTGCATTTCATTTGACATTTCTCAATTTCAGACTAACTCAATTTGAACCATGGAAAGATACACAATCGAGCAACGCTTTAAAGTTATTCAGGCTTATTATGAAAATGGGCGTTCAAATGTGTCCACAATCGGGAGAATTGTGGGAAAATTTCAGCAAACCGGGTCTGTGAAAACACCTGTTTTATTCAAAATCAACATCGGCCTATAAAATTTAACCACCCTTTATTACACTTAGGCAACAAATAAACGTTTATCGACTATAACACTTCATTTTAGCCTGTAGAGAACCCTTTTTTAATAGTCAATAATAATCTTAAACAACTTTATAAAAAAAAAATTTAATTTCGGACTTGTTTCAAATTATTTCAAATAAAAATCATTGATTTTAGCACATTTTTATAAAACGAATAATTCGGCAACATAGTGGCAATATTCGGTATTTGGATGAATAGTAGAAATATTCGGTAAATATACAAAATATACCGAATACCGAATAGGGCCGAGTTTTCTTAAAATCTCTAGTTTTAGTTGTTTCACAAAAATATTAAAAATTATTTTTTTAATTAAAATATTCCATGTTTGGTTTTTTAATAATATAGTTAATTTTTATCAAACTTAAAATATAATTTTTAATATAAACCTTTAAAAAAATTTTGTTTCTAGCTTTGAATTTTAATGTTGGAAACAAAATAATTTTGACGTGCAAATAAACACACAAAAAAAAGTTTTACAACAGTATAAAAATCATTTCAACAATAACAAAATTGATGAAATGTTTCTATAATATTTTCCAAAAATATTCAACTTATTATTTCTTATAAATGTAAAGTTTGAGCAACAACACAGCAGTATTAAAACTAACTTTTGATAATAAAGTCAATCGTCAACTGATTTTAAACATCAGTAACAGTCTAATTGATTGATATAATTTGATAGTAAAATAAATAAACATACCAGGGTTGATGAATTTAAAACGTTAGTACTTTTTTAAATACCTTCTTTCGAAAAATGTTAAAAATAATTAATAATCACAAATTATTAATAAGACACAAAATATTAAAATAAATAGAAAGAGAGAAAAAGTTATAAAAATGGGAATCAAGATTAAAAAAATAAAAAACTTTTCAATCTAAATAAAACTCAATATTTATTATTATTTTATAAAAAGTATCATGGATTTTAAATTTGACAGTACTTATTTTTGTTTTATTATATTAACATTTTATTTACCGTTATTAAAATTTATTATGTTAGGTATGCGAACGACATAGTTTTTTTTTTTAATAAAAAAGTTTCAAAAATTTAATCTCTAATTTATAACATGCCTGGTAATCGAAATAATGCCTGGTTCGGTATTTCGGTAACAAATTTTTGATAATTTCAGTATTTTAAGGGTAATACAAAACAAATTTATTCAACTTTAGTGTTAAAAATAATTTTCAATGAATGCAAAGTAACAGTATTTTAGGGATAACGCTATTTAAAAATATTACAATATTTTGGGGGGTAATGTTAAATAAAATAAAAATAAAAAAGGATATACTAATGACTTTTTAGTTACAAAACCGAATTCAACGAATTTTATTATACATGTTTGTTATATTTATTTGAATTAATTTGATAAGTTTGAATACAATCGGTCAACTTTTAGACGTTTAATAGCATTTTTTTAAAAAGGATATATGACAGGTAAGCGAGTCCTTGCTCCGATTGAAAAGAAAATTGGCAGGCACGTTAATAACTTTGTTTTAATAACAAGTATCAATTTTCGTTATGTTCTGACCAATGTTCTGAAGATGTAATTACATTTTTAAACTTCAGCATATATGGGAGGTAGGCGTGTCCTTGCACCAATTTTCCTAAAATTTCGTTTATCTTCTAATTAACTCAAATTAAAATCGCGTACCAAATTTCAGTAAGCTATGATAACTCCTTCTATTTTTGTCCACTCGTTATATGAGAACAAAGCACTGTGCATCGTGTCAACCGAATTACTTGCCAACTGAATATGTTGGTTGCAACAACCGAATTATTTAGTTGTATCTACCAAATGTATTCCTGATATAATTGAAATATATGGTTTCAACCGAAATTCTATTGTATTAACTGAATTTCGGTGCAACAAACAAATATATCGGTGGCAAGAAACTCGGTTGTCACAATGAATCTGTTTTCTCTGTGTACGGAAAATTGTTGGTCTAGTGTTATTATTTCAAAAGTTGCAGCGATTTTCGCTTTATGAAAATTACGAAATTGACACTAAACATTATAAAATTTACCGAAATTGATTCCGTTAACTACAAAGTCTGTGTGTAAAAGCTGTTCTTAATATCAACAAAATCGGTTTTTGAGTAAGAGGGATGTTCGTAAAACGTATCCTGTGGTTTCTGATGCAAAAACATGAACTTATTTTGCAAGTAGAGATTCTTACTCTTCCTTGTGATTATCACTAATGTGTGCCAAAGCCTAAATATATTTTTGGATATTTTATAAATATTTTTTCTGCTTTAAAAAGTATTTTTTTTTAATTTACGAAATTTTTGCTTTTCATACTTCTTGCTTCAAAATCGTTCGTTAAAACAAATTTAAATACCCATGTAAAAATCGAAATATATATGAACATACATGATCATACATGGGCTTGTATATGATCATACATGGGCATACATTGTTCAATATATGACCATACATGATCATGTATGCTCATATATATTCGATTTTTACATGGGTACATAAAATGTAGTAAATTATGTTTTGTTTTTTTTGTTTATCGATATTCAGTAATTGTTTTAATAAAAAATTTTTATTTAGCCAAAAACTACTTAATATCTGACAACCTCTTTGATTTAGGGCTTTAAGGGATTATTAGAGCTTAAGGATTATATACTATGGCATATTATATTCCGTTTTAGATTTCAACAATCACGTATTCTTTGATATATATATATTTTCTATCACATATTAAGGGATTACTAATGCAACCTCGTATCTTAAAAACTACTACTTTTCAGAAGAGCAAAAAAAAAAAGTTTGATAACACAGTACAACAGCCAATCTGGGGGGGGTGAGAAATTCCAAGTCAGGGTGATGGTACTAGGTCAGTATAGTAAAACCCTCAAAGGGTTTGGCGTTCGTATGTGTCAGTTTTTTTTTATGACCTTTTAAATTTTTTCCTTATCTTGATGTTTTTTCGCTTAGTTGTAACATTTTGGCAAAAACGTAGTTTAACATAACTCGAGAACCACTTGTCCGAATTTGATGAAACAAATTTAGAAAAATTAAGAATTAAAATTTCTCTAATCTGTTTCTATACCGTTTTCCTATATGCAACACTTTCGAAGTTAAAAATGAATGTATGAAGGGAAAAAAGTATTTTTTGCCTAAAAATTTAAATATTTTTTTTTTTTAAATTCATAAAAAATCCAAAATGGAAAAAAGTGCCAAAACTAATTACTGTCACATAACTCATGAGCAAAAAAAGGCATAGATCATGAAAATCGATGCACGCGTTTCTCATTTATTCACAATTAGGTAAATGTATGAATTTCAAAAATTTGCTCCAGATATGCACAACATTATTTGGAGAAAACATTGACACTCACAAGCCGAACTCTCTCATATTTTTCTACTGTACTAAAAGAGAAATATTGATGTGGCAACACTGGTTCTGTAATGTTCACATAAAACATGCATTGTCATTATACTTCTTCTCTTTCTCACACTGGTTCTGTGATTTTTGTCATTCAACAAGTGCCGACGAACGCGAACAGTAAAAGTGATTTTTCTCCAGTTTTTTAAAAGTGAACAAAACTGAACAGAATATGGAACTGTGCAAGCCAGATATAAATAGCTTTTCCTACTGCTGTGGTCAATATGTCTCAACACATAAAAAAAAAGGGAAATTTCAGTACTGATTTTGTTCAAACATACGAGATGTACTTCAACTAAAATGTTATAGTGAACGAAAATTGGGTACCAAATATAGTGTGTAAAAGCTGCTACAACCGTCTAATGGATTGGAAAAATAGAAGACGTGAAAGTATGCCATTCGGTATCCCAATGACTTGGGCTAATCCTGGCGAAGGTCACAATCCATTGAATTGCTATGCATGTGCGAATAAAGGAGCCGCAAAAGGGATAAGAAAATCGTATAATTACGTTGGTGTTGCAAGTGCCGCAACACCATTGCCTCATTCGGACCACATTCCTGTGCCAAAAGCTTCCTCGTAGAAGGACTGCTCCGACATATCATGCACGTGATGATCCCCCATGTGTATCAGTATCCAATGAGCCAATTTTAATAAATCAAAATAAGCTTGATTCAATTGTTGCCAAGTTGGAATTAACACAGCATAAATCGGAAGAGCTGGCTTCCATTTTGAAATCAAACAATTTGTTGGCACCCGGTGTGAAAGTCACAGCTTATCGAAGTCGTCAGGCAACACTCCAAAGTTTATTCCTTGTGAATGATGAAAAAACTTCTGCATATTGCCCGGATGTAGGAAAATTGATGGACGCAATGGAAATAAAATATGAAGCAGATGACTGGAGATTATTTATTGACAGTTCAAAACTCAGCTTGAAGGCGGTTTTACTGCATAAGACCAATAAAAAACCTTCAGTTTCAATCGCCTATAGTACAGAAACGAAAGAAATATATGATGCACTGGAAAATATTTTAAAAATGTTTAACTACGCCAAACATATGTGGCGCATATGCTGCGATTTAAAAGTTGTAGCAATGCTTTGCGGTCTTCAAAGCGGCTATATAAAATATATGAGCTTTTTGTGCGATTGGGACACACGATTTTCCGGTGACCAATATGCATGCCACGGATGGAAACTCAGAGAGCACAGCAGGTTACAAACGGCCAATATTATTCGTGAGCCTCTAGTGCCGAAGGAGAAGATATTGCTGCCTCCACTGCATATTAAACTTGGAATTGTTAAGAATTTTATCAAAACTGTCGCCAAAAGAGATGAAGTTTTCTTGTGTTTGAAACTAATTTACCCGAGACTCAGCGAAAGTAAAATTAAAGAAGGTAAGTTATAATATCACATTCATTTCCCATGATTTTCCATCTTAACAAATTAATTTTTTCCAATCAGGCGTAGTAAATGGTCCAGATATACGAAAGCTGATTAAAAGTGACGCATTCAACAACACACAGAAAAAAACCGCAATGTAAAATCAACATGAAAAAATGTTAATTTCAAGTCATTGTAAATTTCTGCAAAAAAAAAAAATATATTAATTTAATATTTACGTTGTTTCAAATAAAATCAACAGTTAAACATGTTAATTTTAAATTAAAAATTGTTTTTTTTTTAATTGTTAACGTAAAAATAAAATTGTACACATTAATTTTTACCTTTTTCAAGGTAAAAATAACATTGGTCAATGTTAAATTTTAAAGTTGTAATTTTGTAGTACAAATTAAAGTTTTTCAAGTAAAATTTACATTGGTTTGTTTAAAAACAACACTAACCATTGTAAAATCAACACTAAAATCAAATAAAAATAACAACTAAGCAATGTAAAAATAACACGAAAAATGTAAAAATTAAATGAATTCATGTAAACTCGTAAACAAATTTCAAAAAGTACAGCTACTTTAAAAAACAAAAAACAAGCATTCTTATTGTGTTTATTGTAGTGTGCTTAACAAAGTGGGTGAATTTTATTCTAAAAAATATAATAATGGCTGCGTCTAACAATAATAATAAGAATTTAGAAAGTCTGGTACAAAACCTTGTGTCTCTTCAAGAAACCATTAATTTCAAGAGCGATGTAGAAGGAAATTTAATTTTAAATATTCCAGTGGTTAAAAATACAAATCAAAGTTCTCAATTAGACGAGCTGTTGAAAACTTTTGACTTATTGTAAATGTAAAGCCTTATTTGACAAGTAAGTATCTCTTAATCTGTTTTTGTTTCTTTTCTTACAAAAACTAAATTATTGCTTAGGAGCTGAAATATCATTTGAAAGCCTAAAATACATATCAAAAGAGGACATAAAGGAAGCTATTCCACCTTCGAGCCTGTTTCCGAAAAAAAAAATAATTTTTTGGAGAAAAAGTGAGGTAAAGACAAAGTATTTTAAATAATCTAATTGTTTAGTTTTGCCTTACCTTTCCATAATTTTGCTATGTTACATGGTATTGATGACCATACCTTGTCTGAAACGATTGCCGATAAACACTCCGAGTTCATCCCTTTGCACATCAGATGAGGGTTCCAAGATATCTAAGGCAAGCCAAGAAATCAAGGTTTTTGTAACCATTAATTGTTGTTACTTTTTTAGAGTCTTAAACTTATTTAAGAAGACAGCCTTAAAGGAAAATCCATTACAAGTTTTTATGAAAAAATTCTCTTATTGGAGGACATTTTTTATCGCAATGTAAAATTATCGCCAAAAGATTTGCCAGCAATAGTAGATGAAATAATAGAAAACTTTTCTTGTGCTAGTAAACTTTATGAAAAATACGTAAAGGACAAAGCGTGATTCAGATTCAATTTAGCATAATGATTGTTCTGAATTTGATGAGCCAATTTTACTGGCCTTAAAAGCTTCTCTCTCAAGGGAGTTTTCTAACTGCGATCTATTAGTAATAATGAATTTCTTAGCGATTGACCACTTTAAAATAATAGCAAATATGACGAACTAGTAAGTTTTATTTAACTTAGAAAAGTGATCTATTATTAACTTGCACTCTTTATTTTATTAGATTAATATATATTTCGAGCTACTGTATTCAAACAAAAGCCACCTTCTTTAGAGTAAATGGAGAGTGTTTATTGAAACTCGCAAGTTAAAGGATGGCAAGTTAAAGGATGAAATAATTTTAAAAGAATTCCATGAATTTACAAGTCCACGTTTACATCTTTTCCCAATTAATAATGGTAAAATGTATTTGAGAAATTAATTTTTGTAAATTTTGTTAAATTAATGTTATACTTATATATGTAAAAACAAATAAATGAATAAAATGTAAATTGTGTTTTACTAAACCAAGATTACTTTAAAGTTATTTTAATATAGAAATCATTTCAAATTTACAAGGAATTTCATGTTAGTTCAATATGATAATCATTTTAATTTTAAGTGATTTAATAGTAAATTTTAAATGAAATTCGTGTTTATTCAACATGAAATTCATGTTATTTTTACATTTTCTACTGTTGATTTTAAAGGACTTAAACATAATTTTTACATGATAATCCCTTAAATTTTACTGGAAAAAAATGTCAATTTTACATGATTTCCAATTGTTTTTATTAGAAAAAAATTAATTTTTGTTTTATTGTAAAATCATGTTAAACTAACAGGAAACGCTAATGAAGCAAAATCATTATTAAAAACTGTTAAATTAATATTGTTTTAATTGATTTTACAACGATTTTTTTCTGTGTGAATATTTTTACCGGCAAAACTGTTGATTATAAAGAAAAACGTTATATGAACGGATTAAAGAAATTGTAATTCTAAATTTTTTTGAGTTTGTTTTAGCAAAATCGGACAAGTGGTTCTCGAGTTATGTTAAACTTCGTTTTTGCCAAAATGTTACAACTAAGCGAAAAAACATCAAGATAAGGTAAAAATTTAAAAGGTCATAAAAAAAAGCTGACACATACGAACGCCAAACCCTTTGAGGGTTTTACTATACTGACCTAGTACCATCACCCTGACTTGGAATTTGTTACCCCCCAGACAATAATCCCAAAAATGTTCCAAAGTGTAATAAACTTGTGACATTTTTCATATATTTTTTTAATTTGAAATTCATCATTAAAAAAATAAAAAATGTCACAAGTTTATTACGATATAAAACAGTTTTTTGTCTCTTCTGCGATGTAGAAGATTTTAAGATCGGAGTGTTTATATTGGGGTACTTTCCTTGTACGTCAGTAGAAGAAACCATACTGTATCTCTTTATAGTTTAGTGGTGTGTTAAGATTTACATTTTTTTTCTTTTGTTTAGTTTTAATTAAATCTTTAACATAATTTTTGCAAAATATGCAAAAATATCCAAATAAATGCTAAATATGCAAAAAAAAAAATCATAAAATATTAAACTTAAATTATAAAAAATGCAAAAAAATGAACTCGACGACAAAGTATGTAAAAAAATCATTTATAGCTAAATATTGAAAAAATATGCATCAAACAATCGATGCCATTTTGTTAAAAAGTAGTTTGATTTGGAAAATTATTTAGTCTAAAATTGTTTTTGGGCTACTGACTACAAACTTGCCTTTGCCTGAAAGTTTTTATGCATTGAAGGTATATAAATCTTTCTGCTTTTTCATTATAAACTTGGAAAATATCAAGAATAATAACTAAATAAGTTTTTTTTTTTAAAAACCCACCGATTTGTTTTTAAATCGCTAATAAAGACTAACTGTTTACGGAAAAATAATGTTTTAGTAGTTGTTTCTAAATAACTGCTTTAATAACTGCTGAGAAATACAGTACTTTTCGTCAGTCCCTCGTAGTTGTATGAAATGCAACACTACTTCCATCAAGTACCACCTGTTATAAGACTACTGTCAAATTTTGAGCAAGTTCCGTCATTTACTTTGCGTTAACAGCTGTTCAAAACATACAACCTCGTGGATTTTTTTAAAAATGGAAAAAAGTGAGTGCTCATTAAACATTATATTTTGCGAAAAAACAGTCAGTCAAACCAAGGAAAAGTTGAATTAATACTATGGGGACTCTGCACCATCGATTTTATAATAAAAAAAGTAGTTTACTGACTTTCGATGTGGTCGCACAAGTAAAAATGACGCTGAACGTTCTGGACGGCGAATTGAGGTCAATACACTCGAAAATGTCGAAAAAATCAACGATATGATGCTGGCCGATCGAAGAGTAAAAGTGCGTAAGATTGTTGATGCCATAGGCATTTCATATGGCAGTGTGGTTTCGATTTTAACAAATTAGCTGGATTTAAGAAAGCTGTCTGCAAGATGGGTGCCGCGTGTTCTCTCAATTGATCATAAACGTAATCGTGTGACAACTTCAAAGGATTAGCAAAATTCCATGAATTGGGCTACGAATTGGTACCTCATCCACCATATTCTCCGGATTTAGCCCCCAGTGACTATTTCCTATTTCCAAACCTAAAGAAATGGCTCGGTGGAGAGAGATTTAGCTTCAACGATGAAATTATTTATCAAACAAATGCTTATTTTATGGACCTCGAAAAATCATATATTTTGGAAGGGATACAAAAATTGGAGAATCATTGGACTAAGTGTATTGAGCTAAAAGGAGATTATGTTTCATTCAAAAAGTCACGAACTTATTGATCCGCCCTCGTAATTGTTTGCAACTACACAAACAAATATCTTGTGATAACTGACAGACTTTTTTGAGTGTATTTACTTGTAACCTTAGCAATTTAACTTGATAATTATGTTTTTTTTTTGTAGATTAATTAAAAATTTCAGGGTCTCAAATATTGTGCAGTTTTAAGTCAAGTTATCTTTTTTGCACCGTTTTTTAACGTATGAGTAATGTGGAATTACAAAATATTAATATTACTCATACGCAGTAAGATATTAGTTTTTTAGAAGAAATTTTGTTTTTCTTGATACAAAGCTGATTTTTCATTGAACACTTAAAGAAATTTAAATATATCGATAGTAGTAAATTAACTTCTCTTAACTGGTGTTGTTTTATAATTCGGGCCAAGTTTTGAGTTAAGATAAGTCGTTTATAATGGATATATAATTTTGTTAATAACCAGTGAAATAGATGCCGTTTTAGGACCAGTGAGCTCTGTTTTTAATGATGATTTTTTATTTTTTTTTATATTTTAGTAAAAACTGAAAGTAATTAAATAATATGGAAGATATATTACTTAATTACTTTCTGTTTTTATAAACTCAGCATAAATTCATCATTATTAATAAAGAAACCATTTAAAATTAGTTAATTAAAATAAAACAACAAAAGCACACACACACCCACCTATATTTTCTATATGTATTATCTATCACATGTATAGCAAGCTCAGTCCTTTAATTAAATTCCTACAACTAATTAAAACTGTTTATTATTATCAAACCTTAAATGAAGCAATTAAACCATACAGCTGGAAAATAAACCATGAATTATGAATCTATTCAAACAATCTCAGTCAGTAGTATGTACTCGTAGTAGCATTGCAAAGTAAATAAATGACGTGAAAATGTATTGTAACATATAAATGGTTATAAAGACACCTAATTGAATCAATGCCGTCTATTTTACACTCAAATAAAAAAGTCTGTAAAAGTTACACAAAAGTCTATAATTGTTGCAAAAAAGTTAGATCATTTTAAGCCAGCAAAGCATTTAATAAATATCTATATAGATATTGGTCTTGGGAAAATAGTAGAACAATTTTAATAATAGTTATTAACACTGAATAAACACTTAAATAGATTTGCTAAAATCAGAAGTTTTTATTTACTAAATATAGATAAGTAGAAGGGAAAGTTTTTTTTGCACATATACAAAATGTTTTCCAGTTTCTACTAAAAATGATAGGCGATAAAGGTATTACCAGTAAAATAACTAACAATTATAAGTTATTTTTATCTTTTAAAAAACAATTAACAAATACAGTACTCATTATTATATTCCCAATCTGCTTTGATATAGAAGATTCAGAAGAGTTCCTAAAATCCTCTGGACCTAAAATTACCTTTTTGAAAACTTTCCTCCTGTTCCTACACCCAGAAAAAAGTATCAGTTGTGGCGACCGAATTTGTTGCCAATCGAATTGTGGCGGTTACGACAACTGTCTTCATATTAAAATATATTTTTAGTTGTGAAAGCCAATATTCAGTTGTACAATTTAATATTTATATTCCACAGAAATATTATAACGTTCCACAAAATTTTATTTTAAGAAAAATTTTATTTTTAAATTTTTCCGGTATCGAATCTGGGCAATCAGATTCATAGTTCACATTCTTGCTAACTGCACCACAAATAATTTTAAATTTCTTTAATATATTTGACATTAAAACATTTGAGTATTTTCTTTTAATTAAAAAAATATGTTTTTTAAATGTTTGCCTTTTCCGAGATTTGAACTCGAAAACTCTGTATACTGAGCTACCTCTCTACCTACTACACTACAAACACTTATGAACTTTTATGGCTAATTTTGAATTTAAACAATTTGTTAGGAAAATAAGTGTTAGTATAAAATTTGTTTATCAATACCAATCATTAGCGACGTCTATTATCAATACAATCCACAATTCGGTTGCTTCTACTAAAACCCTAATTAATTATTTGATCAGAATAGCCGTACTTGTAGTTATCACTTTTGAAAATCGAAATTTTTTTAAAATAAATTTGATAGATTGTACCAAATTTAAAAATAGGTAAGTAAGCTCTTAACCCTCTAATGCCCAAGGACGCCAAAAAGCGGTTGTCAGATAATAAGTAGTTTTTGACTAAATAATAAATTTTTAATAAAGCAATTATTTGATATCAATAGAAAATATAATTTTTTAATTTTTTTACCTTAAAACTTTTCTTTTTTTAACGAACAATTTTGAAGAGAGAAGGATTACTTTTGCAAACAGAAAAAAAAGATTTAAAAAATCGGCAAAAATATACATATTTAGGATCTGGCATAATAACAAAGGAGGTTAAGAGTCTCTATTTGCAAAATAAGTTAATATTTTTAATCCAGGGCTTACAGGACGCCATCAGGACATGTTTTAAGAACATCCCACTAAATCAAAAACTAGTTACCATTTTTTTTTTTTTTTGAAATTAAGCACAGCTAATACACTTAGAATTTGTAGTAAGTTGAATCGATTGCGGTTAACTTCAATTTCGCAATTTTCAAAAGGCGAAAATCGATGTAACTTCTAAAATTATAAATTTATATTAACAACATCCGGTATGTATGTATTATTTTACTAGTAGGTTTATTTATAGCAAAAATCTAAACTATTTGATTAGAGGATTTTCTTATTCATCTTCAACCCTTATTGTGCTATATCGCCTAAATAAAGCGATAAATCAAAGTGTAAATATCTTTACCATAGTAACTTGCCAATGGCAAATATATTGTATAAATATTATCGATATGTGACGAAAGAGCATTTAAGGGTTAAGTGTTTATGCGAACAATTTAAATAAATTTAAAATTTATATAGTTGTAGCTTAATGCTTCTATTGTGGACACATTTCTAAAACAGAAAAATTGCAATAAAAGCCACTTAATACATTTACTTTGTTGCACATTTAATATGCTACTTAAAAAAGCAAAAATAAATGTAATAAAAATCTATAAAATATGAGAGCACA
The DNA here is from genome assembly GCA_949748255.1 of Eustalomyia histrio. Classification (NCBI taxonomy): domain Eukaryota; kingdom Metazoa; phylum Arthropoda; class Insecta; order Diptera; family Anthomyiidae; genus Eustalomyia; species Eustalomyia histrio. The sequence goes on along the minus strand of OX456524.1, from coordinate 105,680,947 downwards.
TTTTGTTTTCCAGTACATACATATTAGAGTGTACATTAAGTAGGATTGTTCAACGCTAAGTCAGTGCGTATGACAACAATCCAAACACGACTGCACTAGATATTAGCAGAAGATGATACTTAGATGTTGTTTCTACTAGATAACGTTTTGCTTAAGACGAACGAAAATACAATAACAAAATACATGCGGTCACTCATTCGTCTGATGACGAACGTCTTATGGACACCCCATATTAACTTTAAATTAGTGGTGAAAGATATTAAAAATTAAATATACTACAATAATACAATTGAAAAGAATACAAATTTCGAGTAAATGAACGATTATTTTCCATGATTTTTTCCTAAGTCCCGGTTTACACACAACAATTTTTCTTGCAGCATTTTTCTTAAATTCTCTTTTGAACTTGCATTCGTGTCCACACTGCGAAAGTCTCTTATTGCAATTCCTCTCTCTCCTATAAACTCAGAATTGCTGCAATTAATTAATTGCCCTAAAAACAATTTGTCAATTAATCGGGTAAAATCTTGACCTACATCATTGTTCCAAATTTTTTTTTCTGCCAAAAATCAAAATTTCTAAATTTGCTTGCTGGTGTATTAGGGAGGAATCATGGAATTATACATATTTCCATATATAATACCACGTCTTTACGTGCAATTATTATTTTATGAAATTTGTAAAAATTATATGAGTCAAATATTTTTAATTGTTATTTTTTAGTGTTTTTTTTTCAGATTTTCCAAATACACATCTTAGTTTTATGAAATAATCAATTTTATAGATTACAATGTTGCATTCAACAAAATCATTCATCAAGTCTTGCCACCCTTTTTAATACAATTATTATTGTCATTTCATGGTTGCTTTTCTATACAGATTTATTTACATTGCAAATAAACAATTTAATTGATAAAGTATTTTTTCTTAAGTGGTTCTTTTTTAGTTCTCATTTCTCAACACATACACACATACATAAATTGCTGTATGAGTAGATAGATTTATTACCAGTTAATATAGTTCCTAGTATTAATCTTATTTTGTTAATTAATCTGTTAGACAAGTGTTTAACAAATATGAGAATATTGTGATTCGCTGCATTATTTATTTTAATTGGTCGAGGTTTTTTTTGTGCTTATTTGTATTTTAATCTTTAATAGAAAATACCCAGTTGGAAATGGTGAAAAAATAGTTGAGAAAAAAAAGGGAAAATATTTATCTTTGTCTTGAATCAAATAATCGATTTGTATTGGGTCACATGAGTGTTCACCAATTAGTCTCAACTTTTTCTCTTATAAAAGAACACTATGCAACATTATTTTCGGCCAGAGATAAATTATAATTACGATTTTTCAGGTATTTACATCCATTTTTAGTTAATGAGCAATTAAAGGCGAGGGATAATCTTAAGAGGATCTATTGGCTGGCGTGTATTGGTATTACGGGCTCCAGCGAGACGTGTCCTACCGATGCCATAGGGGCTATGCTGTGTATGGAGGCCAGACCAAGGGAATTCAGTAGCATGAAATGTAGCGTCCTAAACGGTTACGTGAGGATCGCCAATATCTTTATGAACGACCCGATCTCAAGGGTCGCAGACAGGATATTACCGAAACAACTTTTCGTCAGGAATTTTGACACTATGTTGTTTGATAGGAGCATGTGGACCAACCGGTCTTGGGAGACTGAACTTGGAGCCAAGGTATAGTTCACGAATGGCTTGAAGCCGCGTGGACATGGACACGAGTGCGTTTGTTTTCGGACCCGGGATCCAGCATGCTCTTCCTATGGGCAAATTTGCCTCCATTTTTCAGGCCGAAATCTATGCTATGCGGCGGAATGCCTTCGGAGGCGTACTGTTAGATCTCGTATCTATATTCTCTTCGATAGTCAAGCGCCACTCAGGGCTCTTATCACCTACGTAGTGTCATCTAGATTGATAATGGAGTGCAGTCAGGCTCTCAATCGACTTGTTAGTAACAATTTCCTCATCCTGGGGTGGATTCCTGGCCACAAGTGGCATGGGGAAACGAAAGGACATACTGTCTGGCCAACTGTGGGGCTCGTCAACCCTTCATCGGCCCTGAAAAAATCAGGTTGAGGAGAGAGGATCTCAGGTACAATTGGAAACTGATATACGTAGATTTTGTGAATTGGAATCAGAGACGTAGGAGCATGTTCTCTGCGAATGCCCTAGGCTTTGTGATAGGAGTATCAGGTTTTTGATTGGCGGACTCGGAAGGATTCTTAACTTTATAGAAAACTTGAACCTATAGGGGAGTTCTAGGCAGGACAAAAAACCTACACAGAGAAAACAGATTCGTACTGACAACCGCATTTGTAGCCAATCGAATGATTTGGTTGTTGTAACCAAATGTTTCGGTTGTCACAACTGAAATCCAATTGAGAAATGAAAAATTTGACTGTGACAACAGTTTTACTACACAAACCTTTCTTTCCGTAATAAGAATCTTTCATGCTTAAGTCACATTTTAATACAATAGACTATAGCTATAACCGTTATTGGAATAAACCGTTTTAAAATAACGATTTGCAGCAAATCTACATATTGTGTTTATTATATACCAGGCCTTCTTAAGGCGCCTTAATGAACAAAAATCAGATTTTTGAAGAAAAATCATGTTTGTTATTTATGATGCCACACATGCTAAAGTTGATGCTTCCAATTTTCATTTCAATAAACTATTAATCTGTTTCAAACAGATTATGCGAATCTCTTTGTATGCCAGATAGATATTTTTTGAATTGCACTTCTAAAATGATATGTGACAAATTGGGTCACTCGTATATAGCTAAGAAAGACACAACGTAATCATAAGTACATAAAGCCCTAACAACATATGACATATTTCTTGAATAAAGAATTAATTACACTATCGAACACTTATTTTGGTGCAGCGGGTATACGATATTATGGGATTTGAATAATTCTTAAAAAATGTACATTAAAAAAACTTTCTTTTAATCAGTATTTTGAAAATAGTTAAATAAACATTTTTGTGATTTTTTTATAAACTTTGTATACCTACAAGGAAGGTATGTTCGGTGTCACACACCGCATTCAATGAAATTAGTATATATGATTGAGGAAATGTGAAACCAATGATCACAGTGAATCTAAAATATGAGTATTAAAAATGAGCAAATACGTTACCGTCAAAATTTAATAAGGAATAAAATATGTGAATTTGACAGCCATAGCAGAATACGTACTTCTCCATATAAAGCAAATTCAAAAAAGCAAAAAGTAACAAAAAAAAAAAAAAAAGCCCTCCAAAATCCCCTTATAACGGTACCACACTTGCATATTGTTCCCTTGATTTAAATACATTAAAATAACAAAAAAAATCTTTGATATTTTTCTATCACATATCGAAATTTCATCAAAATAGAAGTGTTCTTTTCTGTAGGATAATAATGACGGCAAATTTAACATCAATTTCATTTAATTGGGTTGGCAGGTAAAACCCTAAAATACTGTTATCAACTACCACTGCCCTTAAAATACCGTAACCGAAATAACCGACATACTGTTATTCCCAAAATTCCGATACCGTGATTAACGAAATATCAATACCATTAACATACTCTTACCGAAATAAATAAAATATCGTAAAAATTATAATACCGTTACCGTTATTTTTAATTCTATACTTTTGTACGAAATTTTTTCCTAAAAAAATTTAATATTAAGGACTTTTTCAAGAAAACTTCTTTAATTATACGGGCTTTGTAAAGAATAATATTTAAAAAAAAATTAAATTATAAGGAATTTTTTTATAAAAAATTCTTCGATTCTAAGGAGACTTTTAAGAATTTTTTTGATAGTCCTTAGAATCGCAGAATTTTCCTCCTAGAAAAATCCTTAGAATCTAGGAATATTTCTACTCGAAAAAGTCCTTAGAATCTAAGTATTTTTCATGATGAAATTCCTCAGAATCTGAGAAATTTTGTTAAAAGAAATCTTAGAATCAAAGTTTTTTTTAATATATGATTTTTTTTCTAAGAATCAGTTTGCAGAATCTGAGAATTTTACTTTAAGGAAAAGTTCCTAAAATCTAATTATGTTTGTATAAAAAAACCTTTTCGTACAAAATAACTTTGGGTTCTACAGACTTTTTCTTATAAAAATTATTTTATTAATATTTTAAATACTTTTTCCTCAAGAAAGTCGTTATTTTACAAGAAATTAATTAATAAAGAAATATTTTTTTTTAATTTTTTACTGTTTTTATTGAAAAGAATTAAAATGTATAAATCGATTAGTGTAAAATTATAATTTTCAACTTCCTAAATTTTTGAGCTTAAGGTTGGTTTTATATTAATAAAAATATTATTCAGGAAATAACAAGAAGATGCTACACAATGGAGTAGCGAAATATTGAAAAAAAAAAATAATATTTTTATTTAGGGGCGAGGTAAAAATGATCATATGGTATAATTTTTTCTTGAGTGACTGAACTGATACAATTTTTTTATGAAAACAAGACTGTAAATGTTACAGTCATGTTTTATTTGATTTATAATTGTTGTCAGCATTTTATAATTCCATAATTATCATATTTTTTTCATAGTCAGAATTTTTGTTACCATAGTATGGTTACAGCCAAACATGTTTTAAAATAAAAAGTTACAATCATGAAATAATAAAATATTTACTATAATAATGATGGTCGCTACCACACATTGATGGTTATAACTTATTAATAAATCATTAACTTGATTGTGACAACCATAACCGAATGTAGCAAGCATAATATAGTAGCAGTGATCATGTCGCAACCATGTTTTTTTGTCGGCGTGTAGGCTTTTACCTAATTTCCTTGCGTTGGTGAAAAAGGGTGAGGTAAAAGGCTTGTAGAAATAGGTAGTCTGTAGACATTTGACTTAAATTCCTCCAACTTGTAAGTGATAGACCTCTGACGGATGTGATAAAAGCGAGTATTTCGAACAAAAACCCTGGCCACACGTTTCGACAATGCTCAAATGAGTCAATTAAGATGGTTAGCCCTTGAGGCCCCTGCCCATACATATATGACAATTGTAATCCATATTCTGACGTATAAAGGTGATGTAGATAATGAGAAGATCAGATGAAGGACAATAATTCCTGCACCGGAAAATCTAAGCACTTGAAAGCTTCTTTCGAAGCAGCGGAATTCATATAGAATTCTTTAAAATCGACACCCCCTCTCGAAACCATGTGTACAGATGGGATCGGTGTCCCCACGATCCGTCTATGGGTCAACAAACAAGATTGGGTCTGGCATGCATTATCATTGACCCTGTTCACACAAACCCACTTAGAGATTACCGAAAGGTCCAGAATATATAAAATTTGCAATTATAAAAAGAAAAAAACTCAGTTTCCCTTATTTTTAATTCTCTGGTTTTGTTAATTGCTCGTTGTTACTAAGAATTTTACATACATTAAGACCCACTTGAAATATATCCAACAAATAAAATAAAAATAAATAAATTTATAAATAAATAAATTGAATTTTTTTTTTGAGAAGCAACAATTTTTTTTGTTTTTATGCATTTTTACAAATTTAAACTTTTTTTTAGAAAATCAAAAAAATAATTTTAAATTGTAATAACATTTTGAGTGTAAGATGGAAATAACCAAAGTTTAGCTGTGAAGTTTACTGCTTGTCCGCCGTACATATTTCGAACGTAACAGTACTAAATGAACTTATTTTTGGTTTATAACTTTTTTGTACTTAACTAATATTTATTCGAACTTAATATTTTTAAACGTCTTCGATCTTTATTGATAAATTAAAAATTTAGTTTTGTATTCTAACATAAAAAAAAATCGATTCTCACCGCGGAAAAAATGTTGTTTCCCCAATTGAACCAATCGATTGACAACAAATTCTGTCTTCAGCAAACCAACAACAAAAATCCTACTATAAGCCCTTTATAAGTCAGATTTTTATTGTAAATAAGCATGCTAACATTTTCCCATAGCTAGAAAAAAAAAAATAATTATGTTTATGGAAATATTTGTTTAAAACCAACCCATTTCAAATGAAATTTTATTGGTTTTAAAGAAACTTAACACAATTTGCTTATATCGCGATCTCTTTTTTTTTTTTGTAAACAAATACCACAGAATTTTTGTAATAACTTTTAAATAATATTGAATAATACTTTATTTTCACAGTTTCAGCGGAGGCAAACAAGATTTTTTTTTTTAATTCTGTTGAAAGTTTTAAAATTACCAGCACAGCAGAAATAGTGAACTGATGATATGCCACAAAAATATATTTGCAAACGTCGAGTAAAAGTGCAACACAAACAATATAATTCAAATTAAGTCAACACGTTGACAATTATTTAATGTTTATTTTAATTTACTTTTTATATTTAAACATTTCTGATGTGGCATTTTTTTTTTGCAATATTATCTTAATTTCTTGAATTAATGTAAAGAATTTCTTTAATTAACACACACACACACGCACACGTATTGAAATTGTAAACAAAATCTTTGATAAAAAACGCTACAAATTACGCTTGTCTTGTAAAAAGTATTTATGCGCGCGTAATTGAATTCGCCACAATTTAATTAAAAATTACTCATACGCCACTAGTGACGCCAACTCTAATGTTAGACGACACACTTGTGCTACGTTCAACTTTCAAATTCAAACTGAATTCAATACAAAACAATAGCAGCTACAATTCTGTTTGTTTACTTTATTGTAAACAAAAAACAAAAAAATAATCGTAAAAGGAGAATGAAAGAACGAACAAACAGCAGCAACAACAACAACAACGTTTAGTGAGCAAATTAATAAATTCAAAAGGTAAAGTGAAAATAAAGAGCAAAATATACACATACATTTATACACAGAAACGTATGCATCTACACTCCCCCAAAATATTTAGAACTAAAACAGAGATAAACACTATCAATTCAGTTATAAATGACTAAATATTATTTTGAAGGGAGCCTTAACTATGTAGTATACATTCTACGTAACATAATGACGACAACTTACGTTGACTTTTTCGAAAAAAAAAAAAATGAAAAAGTCTTCATCGCAAATAAAACAACCAACCCCTACTTTTTTATGTTGGGGCTACTACTGTTTGTCATAGTAAATTAGTCCATACTTAAAGGCTTAATTATCAAACAGCTGATAACTTAAGTCAATTTATAAACACTAACTAACTTAAGCGTAATAGTACACTCTCTGTTTATTTTGTTATAAATATGTTGTTTAACCACGTGCTGTGTGTGCATTTGTTTTCAATAGCATTCAACATTTCTGTCACTCGCAATAATAATGTTGCCAGATAGAGAGAACTAATTAGGGGGAATTAACTATGCATACACAATTAGACAGCCCCATTTAAACAAATTATTAGATTTTAATATATGTATGAATAATTAGTTAAAGATCAGTGATCCAAAAAATAGTTGTGAAGATTACAAAGTTCCGGCAACGGGCTCCACATTGAGAGAATACAGAAGAAAATTGAGCAAATTTCTCCGATTTCAAGCAATTTTTTTCCTCTTTCTTCACCAGTTTGGGTAAATTACCTGATGATGAAACTCTTTTTTAAACCCGATTGGTAAATCTGCTAAAAAAAACACTTGGACTTGCAAAAAAAAAAAATTAATTGGTATTGTAAAGAAAACCAATTTAAATTTAAAAATACCGAACCTTTGTCTATATATATTAAAACCAAGAAAATGATTTCAGCAGCGTGAAAGAAATCATTGGGATAATATTAAGATATTAAAAACTTTCATCGTCCTTACGTAGAAGTTGTATTGAATACCAAATTAAAAAACAATCATATCACACATACAAAAACATGGTTGCAATATGATCACTGTTACTATATTATACTTGCTGTATACGGGTATGGCTATCATTATCATGGTCGCCACCATCATTATTATAGTAAATATTTTATTATTTCATTATTGCCACTTTCTATTTTATAACATGATTGGCTGTAACCATACTGTGGTAACAAAAATTTTGACTATGAAAAAAATATGATCATTATGGAACTTTAAAATGCTGACAACAATCAATGAATAATTTTAAATGATACCAAACATGACTTCGACATTTACAGTCATAAATGATAATATATGTTAATTTTTACCTGGGGGTTGTAATAATTTATACTTATTAATTCATTGTCGAAAAAATTCTATATAAAGATTTTATATTTTTAAATCTTTTCAATAAAAACAATAACGTTTTTTTTAAATATGTTAAATAATTAATTTCTGTAAAAAAACGACTTTCTTGTGGAAAAAGTACTCAGAAAATTAATAAAATAATTTTTTATAAGAAAAAGTCTGTAGAACCCAAGAGTTATTTTGTACGAAAAGGTTTCTTATACAAAATATTAGAATTTTAGAAATTTTTCTGATAGAAACATTTTTAGATTCTATCGAGTTTTCCTAGAAATTCTACAAACACCGTCTTAGATAACAATTAATATATTCATAAAAAAAAACTTAGATTCTAAGGCCTTTCCTTTAAAGACTTTTCATTATGAAAAATACTTAGATTCTAAGGGCTCTTGCTAGTGTAAATATTCTTATATTTTAAGGACTATATTAAAAATCTTATCTAAGAATTTTTCTATTAGATAAAGTCCATAGAATCTGTGTTTTTTTTGTGTTAAAAAAGTCCTTAGAATTTAAAATTTTTTTTTAAGTATTTTTCTTCTAAGAAGTTTTCTTGAAAAAGTCCTTCATTTTTTCTTTAGAAAAAATATTTCTTAAAAAAAATATTCCTTAATTTAAAGAACTTGTTCATAGTTTCGAATCATTATATAACTGAAGCGATAATATTATGGTAAAATTGTGTTTATTTTATCATAATATTATAATAAATATATTATAGTGTGACTATGGTTGGCACATTCAAAAATATATGATGCTCTTCGAATATGATTACCCCAACCATGTTGTTTCTCTGCGTGAACGTACCGTTAACGAACAATTCGATTGTGTTGTATATTATCTTTTTCTAATTTAATTTTTAATTTATAACATGACCAGCTGGTTATTTGTTTATTTGTTAATACATAATTATTCGCTATATGAATTGTTATATTTTTATTATATTGTTTACCTGCTCTGCTTCTCTTAGTTCCCCACCATAATTGTATCCTTTTATTTTGATGTCTTTTAATGAAAATCTTGGTCCTATAGTTAGTAGTTACTAATATAAATATATGAACCAGTTTAAAATGGCTCACATGAACGGCCGAAGTATTTCGCCTTCTGCTAATTCTTGTAAACTTGTTGAGCTTAGATTCATTTTAAATGATTACCTTTTTGATGTTTTTGCTGAAATTTTTGGCTTTTTGGTGAAATTTCTAACCGAGCGGTTAATATTTCTGGCTATAAGATCTGCCGGAATGATCGCCCGCTCCCTTCTAGAGGTGGTGGCGTTGTAATTTATATCTCAAATAAACTTAAATATCGAGTGGTTTCTAAGATAATGGTTCCTGGTTGCGAATCCCTTTTCATAGAATGTAATTTTGATATCGTTAAACTTTTACTTGGTGTTGTTTATCTTCCCAGTGGAAGTTTGGTTACTTTTGAGAGGTGGCATAGTGATTTGTTCTCTAAATACTCTAATATAATTGTTGTAGGAGACTTCAATTTGAATTTGTTTAACTCTTTTAAAGCTAGCAGATTGCGTTCTTTTTGTATGAGATGTAATTTATCTGTTTTGTATGAGGTGTAATTTATCTAGATCATGCTCTTATATATGCCTCTTTTGCTTTTAATATTGAACGTTTAGATGAGTTTATTAATTGGGATGGTTTATTCCAGTTTCTAAATGAATTTGACTTAATTCATTTTTACAACGCTATTTATGTAGTTATAATATGCTCCCTTCTTTGTTCTCTTTTTGAAAATCTATATTCGTATGTTCCTGTTGTTAGGAAAAGGATTCACTGTGATGATAATGGCTGGATGAACTCAAGAGATATTGTCTTAGTGAGGGATATGTCATATTCTGCCTTTCAAACTCATCGTTCTTTGCTAAATGGGAGAACTAACTGTAGGCTTAGGAATAAGGCTAAAAGTGTTATTCGGAAACATAAAAGGAGACATTTTTCTAGATTGTTTGAGCGACTGGATTCTGCTGGCCTGTGGAAGGTTTTTCGAGGCTCTGGGTGCGTTGGTAACAATGATGTACTCTTAGAAGGTAATGCTGATATCTTGGACCTATTTCTATACTTCCTGCTTTATCGAAGGTAACTGAACATATTCCTTAAAACCAAATGCTTATTTCCACTTTAGGAGTCACAATTTGCTTTTCGTCAAGGTTATAATACTACGATGCTGCTTCTTAGTCTTACAGGTTCTATTAGAGAAAATATTAATATAGATAAATTGAGTGTTTTAATTTCTCTTGATCTTTCTATGGCATTTAATTCAATTAATTTTGCTACGATGGCTTTGAAGCTTAAAAATGAGTACAACTTTTCAAAATCCGCTTGTACTTAAATGATAGATCTCAGTTTGTTGTGGTTAATGGCATTGAATCTATTATTCTTCCTCTTCATTCTGGAGATCCTCAGGGAACTGTTTTAGGACCTCTTCTATTTATTCTATAAATTAATGATCTACCTGAGTTTACTAATACAAGTGCCTGTAAAACGTTTATATTTGCTGATGATGTGTTCTTGTTGTTTACGGGTAATCGTAAATATCCTGAGCTTCTTGAAAGTAATATGAATTCTTGTCTAGATAGTATTTTACAATGGTCTACTGCTAATTCTTTAGTTATTAATTCATCGAAATCAAGTTTGGATCTACTAATCGTTTTTTCCTTCGTTTAAATGTATCTTTTTGGGTGATGATGAGATTCAATTTGTCAATCACTTTAGGTGTCTGGGTATTGTTCTTGACAGTAGTCTTTCTTTTAAAGAACATAATGAGACATTATCGGGCAGAGTGTGGGGCTCCCTTCGTAGGATTTATCATACAAATCTTTTTATTCCTTTTCTTATAAAGCGTAGGCTAGCACACGCCCTTTTAATGTGTCAAATCTTGTATGGTCTTGAATTAGTTTCTGGCGCTATTGAGATTAATCTTACTCGATTAAAAAGTATTATCAATGCGGTTGTTCACCAAAAAAAGTCTGTAATGGCAACTGAAAATTTTGCTGTAATTACGGGAAGTTCTGCTAATTCGAGCCCAGCGGTATTTTTTGCTAATCTTAGCAACACATGTCTGCTGACGTGTAGTACAATGAAATTAGTAGAAAAATTAGTAGCCGCTACCAAATTTTAGTAGACTTTTTGTAAAGTGGAATTTAAAATCTGTTTGCTAAGATCAGCAAAAAAATTACTAAATTTTATTAATATTAGTAAAAGGCTTTGATTTTTTTTTTCTTATCGAGCATCAAAAATTTTGAATATATTTTTTAAAAAACGAATTAATCATTTTGTTTTAATTTGGTAATTTCTGTTTGAAAAATATTTTGGTCATTTTTTTTTTACTTTTAAGGTTAAATTTTAATTGTTTTTGGGCGGATTTCTAGAACTAAAAAAACTTTTTAGTGCTATTTTAAGTGGATGTCCTTTTTTTAGACATCAGTCGGTATCTTCACTTCCAATCCCTTTTTTAATATATGTAACATTTTAAGGAAATTTAAGTTTGTAGGTGTAAGTTTTAATTAGAAATAACATTTTCTTCAATAACCACTTTTTTTATATTTATATTTTTTTCTTATTTTAGCAAATCGGTTTTCAAAAATTTGTAAAATGATTTCTGAAATTAGCAACAAAAATTTGTTTATATTCTGTAAAAATTCTGTAATTTGTAAAATGTAAATAGCAAAAGGATTTGCTAAATAATAATTTTTTACTAAAAATCAGTACAAAAATAGTAGAGTGGGATTGAAAACCGTTTACAAATTTTTCTACTAACTTTTTTTTCTGAGTGAATGTTCCACGCCGTGAACATATTTACAATTATATTCAGCGATTTCTTGGTTGCTCTTTAAAAATTTTCTTAAATATCGTAATTTGGTTTTATTTCATATTTGTTTGTATTTCAAGAGTCGTAGACCTTTAGCTTTGTATAGAACTTTTGTTTTCTCACGATCTACAAGAAATCGACAAATAATTATTCCTATGATTGTGAGATCTACGTTTAAGAGATCATATTTAATTCGTATTGCTCATTGGTGGAGTTGCCTTATTATGTACTTGCATATATTTTCACAATCTAATAACGTCTTTCGATTAAAACTCATTAATTATTATCTTGGTCTGGCATCATAGTTATGAGCTTTAGGCCCAATATTATAACTAGGTTTTAAGGTGCGTGTTTGTTAAAGGTAACTTTAGTTGAAGTGAGGAATAAAGTGACCTTTAACTTTTAGTGGTTATTACAACTTCCTTATAAAATAAAATTAAGTTTTTTTAAAATGTGGCATTACCAGAGCAAAAACCGATTACTTTTGACAAATTAAAATGGTTCTTAAAAATACGTAGTGCCAATGACGTACTTTTATTTATTTATTTGTTTACTTACAACAAACAATAAATACAAACGGAAAACAAAATTTCTTCGAATTGTGTAAAAGATAAAAATGTTTGTTGTAAAAAATTTACATTGTCGACGTCGAACACAGAAATAAACCAAACAGCATAGATACGGTCAAAAAACTACACGGCAACTACACTGCAGAGCAGAAAATGTGGCAACTTCAAATGCTTAAACCTTACATTTAAAGTTAACGGTAAGATGAACTTAAATTTAGCTTATCGGTCACTTTTAGGTTAAAGTATACTTATAATAACGAAAAACTAATAATCTGCCCGTTATCATCCTCACTTTAGCTATCGACAAGTTATAATAATTGGTCTTAATTTTCATGATTGGTTTTGGCTGTGTTACCATTAGTTTGGACTTTATTTTTGTTACTTTTTATTCTTTTTAATTAATTGTGGCTGGGGAGCCAATATGATTTGTATTGTAGCTTCTTTATTATTGAATATTGTATAATTATTGAGATGTAATTATTACTGTGTAATATATATTTTTGGCACTTTGGGCTTTATATTACTGTATTGAATAAATAAATAAATAAATAAATAAATAAATAAATAAATAAATAAATAAATAAACAAAGTTTTAAACCAAACTATGCCGTTATTTTAAATTACGCTTTGTCTTAAATTTTTTGCATTATGTTTTATATAATGCAGCACCCTCATGTGGATATTTGTCAAAAATATAGGAAAAATTTAAAACAGAAACCCCAGAAAATATATCAATTATGGTCACTGAATTTTTTGTTAAGTGAAATCTTGAATGTTGAGGGGGTGTGAAGGGAGGTGTGTGAAAATAACATATTTACGCTGTAGTAAAGTCCTGAATTTAGCATACCTACACCACTACTTGGAAAAGGCAAAATAAGTTTCTGGTGGTTTTTGTAACTATCAAAAAAAAAAAAATAACAAATCTAGACCTCTACCATCGTCGATTTGGTGATGTCACTCCGTCCCATGCATGCCCATATTAACTTTGTTTTCAAAATGCAGGTTGCGAATAATGGGTAAGGCAAAAACCATTATCTGTTTTTTTTTCGCTATAACTTTTGTTTCAAGTGAAAATTTATTCGGTTTTTTTTACTAATTATATTTAATCAGACATACACTTAAAAAAGTTTGTAAGTTAAAATAACTGAAAATATCATTTAAAAGAAATGATATTTCATTTAAAAACCGGTCTACTTAATTTTCATTTAAATTAAATGCCATTTGTTATTTATTTTTAAATGTTGATTAATCAACTGACACATCCGTAAGAAACAAATGATATAATCAGTTAAAATAAATGTCAAAATTTTACCCACCAATCCTTAAAAAATAAATGTTTTTTTCATTTATTTGAAATTATTTCCGTTTTTGAATTTTTTTTTTTTTTTTTTAATATACTCGTACAATACAAAATGTATGTATGCGTATGAAGCTATAAAGACTTATTGTGTGAATGTTTTTGTGTATATATGTGTGTTTATCAAGTTCTTGTAATTTGTATTGAAAAATTTTGTATATATACAACCAATTTAAATAAAAAAACAAATTGAAAATATTTGAATATTTTTTTTGAAACAGACAGCAAACAAAATTTAAGTTTGTAATAACTGTTACGGACACAAATAAACCACAAGTTTCCGTTTTGTGGGTAATTTTTTATTAAATTTCAAACAAATGAAAAAAATAAATGAAACTGGAAAAAATCGGTAAATGATAGTAAATTTTTTCGAATAAATGTATAAAAAAGTTAATATAGATATTTCTTTGAAAAATAAATGTATGTTCCTTTATTTTTAAATGGAACGGAAAACTTTTTTATTAAACTACAAACAGTTAACTGCATAATATTCTGAGTGTATATTCTGTTTCAATTAATTGTGGAAAATTATGCTGCCGTCGGCGTTGATGTTAATTTGGGTTATTTTAATTTAATTTTTCATAATTGTATGCTGTATTTGTGGTGTGACATTGCACTTAAATTATGATATCCCTCACCAATATAGTTTGGGTAAAATTTCGTGAAACGGTTTATTTTCCGTGAAAGGTCCTGCTTCTTTGTAGATAAACAGATCGGAAAATACGGAGTTAAATCTGAACGAAATTGCTTAAAAAGTTAATTTAAGCAAATACAGGGAAGGTGAGGACCCATATTACATTCGCAACCCAAAGTTAAGCTGAATATGGGTTAAAATCAATAGGGTTCATCCTTGTGCCAATATAAGCTTTTGTACCAAATTTTGTTCAAATATCTTTGTATTTGCGACCTCTAGTTTGATTAAAGTCCATTTAAGCAAATACCGGGAAGGAGGGTGTATGTGGGAATTGGATTCAAATATGGTCCGATTTTCTTTAAATTTACATGCATGGTTTACGATCCCATATAACATTCACAACCCAGTTAGGCAGATAAAATTGGTTTTGTGTGTCGAAAAACTATTTAAGCCAAATTCAGACAAGACCCCTCTATGGAAGGTGGGTAAGAATATGGACGGATTCTAACCAAATTTAATAGGGTCAATGGAAACTCACGTACCAAATTTTATACAATTATCATTAAATTTGGATGCTGTAGTTTAATTACAATGGACGTAAGGACTGGCATCGTTAAATCGACCCGAACCTGTTTCTGAGTCGATCGGTATACAAATATCAGGGTATTTTAATTATCTACCATTGTAGTTATTTTTAACTGTGCTTGTAGTTAAAAAATATCTGATAATTTTAAAAGCAATTACTGTATACATAATATTCTCAGTGTAGCCACACAAAACCGTGCATATCTAGTAGCTATTTGGGTCGTGTGGGTTATACAGAAACTCAAGTCAGGCCTCTAAATTTAAAGGATATCGAATAACATTTTGGTAGGATATCTCTTGTTTGGGCTAGAATTTTTTTATTTTGGTTAAAATTTTTCAAAATTTTGATGTGATGGAACAATTCTGAAAACAGATTTGTATTCAGAGTGCCGAAGACCTTCACAAAAGTATACTTTGTTTGCATTGTAAACGTATATTTTGTTTGCATTATCTGGCATTTTAATATATTTGGTAAGCCTGTGTAATTTTGGACGTTTTTGTTTTCAAAATCGGATAAAGATAACAAATTTGTATGGCAACATTGGTTTTCAATATTTTTAATGATATTGCTGCTGAACTCATGAATACATATGCATATAAATACTTATTTTGTACACAGTACATAATGTTGGTCTGCAACAGGTTGCATTTCATTGTCTTTCCCATTCCACAATTTGTTCAGTGTTTGTTCGAAAACTTATATAGCAATAGCGAAAGTGGCAGGAAATTTTTGTGTGTGTCCGCTATTGGGAGGCAATTTAATTATATCTTAAAATAATTCTTAAAAAAATTGTTTATTTAATAAATATGTCTGTTTTTGAAGGGTTCCAGTGTTTATAGTGTGGCCTCTGTTGGGGAACAACAAAGTGTAAAATTGACATTTAAAAATATCAAACTAAAACTTTTACAAGCCCTACTACTACTGCATTTATGCTGCTGCTCAAAATGTAGAGCATCAATTACATATATTCCATAGAGATGGGATTATGGTACGAAACAAATTACGTTTGTGGAACAACTCTGAGGAGGCAATGATTTATTAGGATAATTTTATAGAAATTTGTTTTTGTTTTTCTTCTTTCAGTTACACTATACAACAAAATTATTTACTTTTTGGGCTCATTATTACAATGCTTACAAAAATGTTTAAAGTAGGAAGGTGTATTGAAAAGAAAATATAAATTTAGATAAATTATACGCTAGTAGAAAAAACAATACTAGCAAAACTATACAAGTAATGCGGTGTCTCCACAGTCAAGCGGTTTGAAAGATATGAATGAAAATAACTTTCAAACCACTTGACTTATTTCGCTAATTTTAACTAAACTAAAAACCAACAAACTTACCAGCCTCCATATAGTAGGTGAAATACTTCGTATTTCAATGTACAGACACAGGCACATAAACTTCGCTGTATATTTACATATCACACACTTCGTATAAAGGGTATTATTACAAATCGGTTACTGTCGATTAGTGTAATTTATTTAGACAATATTTATGAAAATCTAATTATAGTTACAAAAAAGATTAATATGTATTGAGTCATAATGATTTATTAATGCAGAAACAGTTTTTATGTAGTAAATTTTCCTCAAGGGATTCGAATGAAATACGAATGCTTTTAAATTTGACACAAAACAAAACTGTAATATTCGACAGCGAAATTAATTACTGTGTATTAGTATGGAAGGAGAATTGCAAATTGTTAAATCTGGGCAATGGCGGGGTAGGTAAAGTTTTTGGGCCGATATCAAAAGTTTAGAAATCGAAACAATTTTCAAATGAAGGTTAATAATATTGTACATCGACTAAATCATTTAAATCGTTACTATATGACTAGGAAGGAACCAACTCAATTTCTATACTAAACTCTTCAAATTATTAATTACATTTTTATATTGGAGTTCTTACCGTTATAATTAAAAAATGACACTTACCTAAAAAGAAAAAAAAAAGGAAATATTATAATCAATTAATTTTTACGCAAAGGTATTAAATTTATTTAGAATAAAATTCTCTGCGATTGAAATATAAATAATTTTATATATTACAAAAATGTCAAAAGTTGTAAAATGACACTCGGTGTCATTCAGAGGTCGACATAAGCATCTTAAAACAATTTATTTTACTCGCAAACAAAAAATTAAGAAAATAAAGTTCTGCATTAAGAGCACATAACTTTTGATAATACACATCAGAAAAAAACTTTGTTGCAACATGATTATTGCTACAATATATTTTGCTGGCTGTATTCTGGTATGGTTCTCAAAATAAGTTATTGGTTTAAAAATATGTTCTAACTATCAATACAGTCGTTACCATCATTATTATAATACATATTTTATTATTTTATGATTGCCACTTTCTATATTATAACATGATTGGCTGTAACCATACTGTGGTAACAAAAATTCTGACTATGAAAAAAATATGTTAATTATCTCTATATATAAAGGAATAACGTTACTGATTGACTCACTCATTCAACATCGCCCAACCCGCAAGAGGTAGGAGGCTGAAATTTGGTATGCAGGTTCCCTCTCCGACGTAGACATCCGCTAAGACGGGGAAATTCCTTCGGCAAGGGCCAAAAAGGGGGGAAACCCCCTTTAACGGCCTGTCCAAACCCTTTTAGCTAGAAACCTTAAATTTGAAATATGCCTTCCTGGGAGTATGTGCTAACTCCTTGATAAGGTACGTTTTAGAATTTTTGCCAGTAACGTTGTAAAAATTGGGGTTTAAAGGGCGACATTTCTCTCCCTTTATGGACTGACGAAACCGTTGGTGCTAGGAAGTTGAAATTTGGTATGCAGGCTTTTCTCCGGTGTAGATAATAGCTTAGACCTGATTTTCGGAAAATCCAACGGGGAGGGGCAGAAAAGTGTGAAATTCTCCCCCTCGAAGGCCTTCCCAAACCGTTGGACATGGGAAGTTGATATTTGGTATGCAGGCTCTTCTCCGGTGTAGATAACAGCTAAGACCTGATTTTTGGAAAATCCAACGGGGGGGGGGGGCAGAAAAGTGTGAAATTCTCCTCCTCGAAGGCCTTCCCAAACCGTTGGACATGGGAAGTTAATATTTGCTATGCTGGCTCCTTCTCCAGTGTAGATAAGAGATAAGACGTGATTTTTGAAAAATAAAACGGGGAGGGTCAGAAAAGGGTTAAATTCTCTCCCTCGACGGCCTGCCAAAACCGTTAGAGCTGAAAGGTTGAAATTGTGTATATTGGTTCCACCTGAGGTGTAGACATCCACTTAGGTAAAATTTTTGTAAATTCATACGGTGAGGGGCAATAAGAAGAAAAGTCTCCCCCAGAACGGCCTGCCCAAACCGCAGCAACTATAAAGTTAAAATTTGGTATGCAGATTCCTTCTTCAGTGAAGATAACAGATAAGACGTGATTTTTTTAAAAATCTAACGCGGATGGGCAAAAAGCGAAAATTCTCCCCCTAGACGGCTTTCCAAAACCGCTTGAGCGGTAAATGTCCAAATGCGCAAATTTTCAAAAGTGCAAAAATGAACATTTGATTGTTTGATGGATAGATGGTTTGCTATACATGGTAAAAATGAGGGTTCAAAGGGAAAAACTTGAAATTTGTAATATGTGTTACCTGGATTATGGGCTTGCTCATTATTGAGGTATATCTAAGAATTTTGGTGTGGGGCATGGTAAAAATTGGGGGCTCCGGGTAATTATCTGTGATCTCCGTATACTCCCGGGCTTTAGCCCAAGCAACCATTTTCTAGGCTAACAAACAAAAACACATAATTTATTTGTTAGCTCTTGTTGTTTTTAATTTTTTGTCAAAAATACAAAAATTTCAAATATTTTTATGAAAAATATTTTTGTTTTTATTTAAAAGAGAAAAGCCAAGAATTGTCAAGACTTGGCAACATTTTTATACATTCTTAATTTTTAAGTAGCTATATCTATAACTACTTAGAAAGTTTATATCTACTTAAATTTCTATGGAATGTTTATATAAAATTTTAAAAAACAAATCTAATATATTATTATTCTTAACCTAGGAGTTGCATTTCGAAAATGTCTTCTACATGTAACGTTATAATTTAAACAAATCAAATTAATCTATATAAAGGTTTTATATTTTTTAATTCTTTTCAATAAAAGCGATAATATTTTTTTTTTAATATGTTTATTAATTCATTTCTTGTAAAATAACGACTTTCTTGTGAAAAAGAACTCAGAATAATAATAAAATAATTTTTTATAAGAAAAAGTCTGTAGAACCCAAGAGTTGTTTTGTACGAAAAGGTCTCTTTTACAAAATACTGGATTTGTAGAAATTTGTCTGATATAACATTTTTAGATTCTATGGACCTTTCCTTAAAGTAAAATTCTCAGATTGTGCAAGTTTTTTTTTCTTAGGTAAGGCCTTTCCTCGAATAAAAAATTCTTAGATTCAGAGTACTTTTCATCACGAAAAATACTTAGATTCCAAGGACTTTTTCTAGTAGAAATTTCCTTAGATTCTAAAGAATTTTTCTAAATAGAAAATTCTGTGAGCTATTTAAAAAAAAAAACATTTTTAGTCCTTAAAATCTATGTTTTTTTTTATTAAAAAAGTCCTTAGAATTTTAAAATTTTTTTGATGTATTTTTCTTTAAAAAAAGTCCATAGAATCAAAGAAGTTTTCTTGAAAAGTCTTTTTATTAAAAACATTTCGAAAGAAATATTCTTAAATCTTAAGAACTTTTTCATATGGAATATGAATCATAATCCCAAAATTATATTAAGTTTTTCGAATATGATTGTTCCAACTATGTTTTTTCTCTGCGTGTAAAATAATCATTTGGCGCAATTTTATAAACGCCATCTAAAAGTGGTTAGAGGATATTTCAAAGTTATACCCTGCACTCTTAAAAAGGTCAGTACAAAAATCTGCAAAACCACACCGTAGACACTTGGTTACAATGTGGGTTGTGAATGGTACACTCACAATATATTTTTCGTTATCGACTGTAGTTTATTTACAACATAATGCGTAGATGTCCTAAATAAAGAATCAATTGAAATTCATAGAAATATATTTTTTAACCATTGGAGTCAGTCATTCATAAAACAAACTATGAAAAAATACAGACTTTCAGTAGGAGTTGATATTTTCTGTTAAATGTAAAATTTTATGTTTTCTGTTTTTTTAAATAGAAATTGAAATTATTCCTTTTTGTTTCTTTTTATCAAAATAGTATGTTTAAATACAAAATTATATCAATAAAAATTACAAGAAATTATTCTAATATACATACACACATAGAAAATAAAAATATATGCATCTGTGTGTGTTGTGTTTTGTAATTACAAACAAATAAAAAAACTTTCAATTTGAAAAACAAACCACAAAAATAGTTTTTTTTTCTAACGTTTTTTTAGTTAAAAATTGATGGTTATTTTAAACGACTTTCGATTGTTTTTACTATTTCTGTCGGTTATTAAACAATGATTGAAAATAAACAACAAAATGGGCTGAATATAATGAAAAATCAGTAGTCCTTTTTTTTATTGTATTTTCGATTAATTTAATATGTATTTTCGATTATTTTTAACGGAATAATATTGTGAGTGTATGGAAAGGAAATTTTATCACATTTAGCTCACATAGGTTATGTTAAAAGATGCAGCGCCCAGAATTCCTACCGATTAAATCACTTTGAAGTAGATATAGCGATGACGTTTCGTACACTTTCACAAATAGGCACAAGGACAAATCCTATTAATTTTGTATAAAGTTTTTCCATGCTCAAGCTTAATGGCTAAAAAGAGCAGAGGAAAAGTGGTAAAAAAAAATTTTAAGATTTTACATATTTCTTGTATGTAAATTTTGCATATTATTTGATCTATCTGTTTTAATTATATATTTCTAATTTTATCAGGCTCAAGATCATAATTTTTTTTTAATGTTACTAACGAATAGTAAACACTAATTTATTTTATTAAATGGAAAAAATTGTAAGGATCAGCGCTAGAGGGAGTGCACCTGCTAAAAAAAAAATATGATCTTGAGCCTGATAAAATTAGAAATATATAATTTTTACATATTTCTCTAAAATATATATAAGGTATTTCCAAGAGCTATCTCGTGGTATAGATTGTATACTTCACTAAATGTAAATAGCACTCCTATAAAAAAATCTGTACAAATAGCAGAAAAGCAACTAAAAATTTATTAAAAAGGACCCGGCGCGAAAGAACCTGCCAGAGTTTTAACTAAATATTAGTAAGAAGAGAAAATCAATAATAAAACTAGTAAACATACAAAAGTTTTGTTGTTAATTAATCGAAAATGGTAACGAACTCTTTGAAAATCAGCAAAAAAGAATTGCTGAATATTTGTAGACTAAATAAAGTCACAAAACACTTAGAAAATTTTCAGCGATTGAAGGGGCTGTTAAGAGAGGCAGATTTCGCTTTTTAAATCCCTCATTTTTTATCACATTTCTAAAAACAATTACTATGGAAGCATCTAGATCAGAAATTCCCAGTGGTTTAAAAATCAAATACTGGCACATAACTAGGCCACCCGTTTATTTTACAAAAAACTTCAGTACACTGACAAAGAACTGATTTAGAATGTTGTAAAACCTGATTTCTCAGTACTAGCCAGTCAGAAATTGCCAGCTGCAAAAGAATTAATGCACTGAATTTATAAAAAATTACGCTCAATTAAAAAGGACTAGTGATTTTTCAATATATTCAGCCCATTTTGTTGTTTAATTTCTGTCACTGCTTAATAATCGACAAAAGTAGTAAAAACAACGGAGTCGTTTAAAATAACCATCAATTTTAAACTGACAAAACATTAGAAAAAAAAACGATTTTTGTGGTTTGTTTTTCAAATTGAGTTTTTTTTGTATAAAATCACAATTGTTATTGAAATAATTTTGTATTTAAACAAACAATTTTGATTAAAAAGAAAAAAAAATGAATTATTTGAATTTCTCTTTTTAGAAGCAGAAATCAAAAAGCAATTTTATATTCAACAGAAAATATCAACTCCTACTGAATGTCTGTAAATTTATATAGATTGTTTTTTGAATGACTGATTCAAATAGTTAAAAAATATATTTCTATGAATTTCAATTGATTGCTCATTTAAAAAAACGAACTCTACGTATTACTTTTTCAATATATTGTGAGTGAACCAGTAGTTCTCGTTAATTTAAATTTTTATCTCTCAAGTTTTATATGCCTTGATAGCTTATTGGGTAGAGCTTTTGTCTGACAAATCGCAGCATTACCAAAAAATTACGTATTAACTTTTTTTTAATTTTATTTCAGAAAATCTATTTTAAGACCAAATAATCTTTGGTTTTATCATCGCTTTGCCAACATTGAAAATTTTGTTTTCATAATGCTTCTCCGACGCTGTTGAAAAATTATGTGTGATTATGGTAGGGATTGGGAAATCACTTTTTGCCGGTACTTGTACCACCCGTTAAATTGCTTTGCCAGCGCTTTACTGTTTGGGTAGATTTAAACAGTAATTAACTGCAATTTAAGTTGTTGTTCTTGTAAAATATATATTTATTGCATGAGAACTTTCAAAACAATTGCTTTTGTTTAGAATGTGATTTGTTAGTTTTTATGCAAAATAACAGAGAACTCATACAAAAGTTTCATTAGTTCTTACGTTTCGTAACGTGTCGTCCCGTATGGCTTTTTTGTACAGTTAGTCTGATCCATAACAACGTATCATCAGCTTTGGCCGCAAGTTTCTATACATTTTTTAATTACACTCAGAAAAAAAAGTTAGTAGAAACATTTGTAAACGGTTTTCAATCCCAATTTACTATTTTTGTACTGATTTTTAGTAAAAAAATTATTATTTAGCAAATCTTTTTGCTATTTACATTTTACAAATTACAGAGTTTTTACAGAATATCTACAAATTTTCGTTGCTAATTTCAGAAATCATTTTACAAATTTTTGAAAACCGATTTGCTAAAATTAGCAAAAAAAATTACTAATTTTAAAAAAGTCGATATTGATGGAAATGTTATTTCTAATAATTTAAACTTATACATACAAACTTAAATTGCCCTAAAATGTTACATAGGATTAAAAAAGGGATCGGAAGTGAAGATACCGACTCATGTCTAAAAATAGGACATCCACTTAAAATAGCACTAAAAAATTTTTTTTATTTCTAAAAATCAGCCCTAACAACAATTTAAATTTTACCTTAAAAGTAAAAAAAAATTGACTAAAATATTTTTCAAAACAGAAATTACCAAATTAAAAAAAAAATGATAAATTCGTTATGTTTTAAGAATTTTTAAGATTTTTAAGCCTTTGATTTTTTTTCATTTTGTATAAAACATCTTTTAAAAAATATATGTAATTAAAATTTTTGATGCTCGATAAAAAAAATAAATCTAAAACTTTGTACTAATATTAATAGTATTTAGTAATTTTTTTTGCTGATTTTAGCAAACAGATTTTAAATTCCACTTTACAAAAAGTCTACTAAAATTTAGTAGCGGCTTCTAATTTTTCTACTAATTTCATTGTACTACACGTCAGCAGACATGTGTTGCTAAGATTAGCAAAAAATACCGCTGGGCTCAAATTAGCAGAATTTCCCGTAATAACAGCAAAATTTTCAGTTGCCATTACAGACTTTTTTGGTGAGTGTAGCTCTGGCTAAGGTCACTTCCAAGAACTACAATTATTAGTTTATTTTTATCCGTAATCATTTTTTTTCTTTGCTATTTTTTTAAATCAGCTTTTAAAATTTAAAAAGTTCTATGTTTTTATTTATTTATTTTTTTTTTTGTGAGATATCGTACTATTTTTGCACTGATTTTTAGTAAAAAATATTATTTAGCAAATCTTTTCGCTATTTACATTTTACATATTACAGAGTTTTTACAGAATATTTACAAATTTTTGTTGCTAATTTCAGAAATCATTTTACAAATTTTTGAAAACCGATTTGCTAAAATTAGCAAAATAATTTACTAATTTTAAAAAAGTGGATATTGAAGGAAATTTTATTTCTAATTAAAACTTTCACCTACAAACTTAAATTGCCTTAAAATGTTACATAAATTAGATCGAAAGTGAATATGCCGACTCATGTCTGAAAATAGGACATCAACTTAAAACAGCACTAAAAAGTTTTTTTAGTTCTAAAAATCAGTCCTAAAAACAATTAAAATTTGACCTTAAA
Organism: Eustalomyia histrio; assembly: GCA_949748255.1. Taxonomy (NCBI): domain Eukaryota; kingdom Metazoa; phylum Arthropoda; class Insecta; order Diptera; family Anthomyiidae; genus Eustalomyia; species Eustalomyia histrio. The sequence goes on along the minus strand of OX456524.1, from coordinate 105,656,598 downwards.
AGTAAAAAAATATTGACTAAAATATTTTTCAAAACAGAAATTTCCAAATAAAAACAAACTGATTATTTCGTTTATGTTTTAACAATTTTTAAGTCTTTGATTTTGTTTTTAAATTTTTTATAAAATATTTTTTGAAAGAAATAAATTTAATAAAAAAAATTTGATGCCCGATAAAAATAAATAAATTTGAAATTTTGTACTAATATTAATAATATTAAGCAATTTTTTTTTTGCTAATTTTAGCAAACAGATTTTAAATTCCATTTTACAAAAAGTATATCAAAATTAAGTAGCTGCTACCAATTTTTCTTCTAATTTTATTGTACTACCGCTAGGCTCAAATAAGCAAAATTTCCCGTAATAACAGCAAAATTTTCAGCTGTCATTACAGACTTCTTTTGGTGAGTGTAGTGTCGTTCAATTACACGAAATACTTAGTTCACAGAGCGCCCCGGTAGGCTAGTTGGTAGCGTGCTAGCTTATCAGTGCGGGGGTCGTGGGTTCAATTCCCACCAGAGGCTCTGGTCTGTTTTCGCTACAACGAGAAAAAAGCCTCGGTTAGGGTATTAACATATAATTTGTAATTATATGATTAATAAATAAAATAAATAAATAATGTAGTACAGAAAATTCTATTTTAATAAGTTCGTCATATATTACAGACAAATTAAAAACTCGCACACTTTTTCATAACCGCAAACAAATCAGCTGATTCGTCATGGAATGTTACGTACTAACAAATTCTGTCTTAAATCTGGTTTACGCTAACGGCATTTAAATGAGTTATTTTTAGCACAGTTTTGTATTTTTTAATTAAACGTTATAAGATTTTACAATTAAAAATCTTTATGTAAAAATATCTTTTCTTTAAATTTTTAATTTAACAATATGAAAAGTAAACAGAAAAACGATTAATCTTTAGTCGTTAAACAATAATTTACACGTACACATGTTGAGTTGTGTGAAGAAAAAAAAACATTCAAATTAATCGCTTTAATGAGATTGTTGTTTTTCGGTTTTTTTTTTAAATCTGCAAAGAGAAAAAAAACAACAAAACAAAATTAAATTCAATTGTAAATATAAAAATCAACAAATGTATTTGCACGTAAATAAATAATAAATGGAATTTTTCTTTTCATTTGGCTGTTAAATTTGATGGGAGTTCAACAAATGTTTAATGTGATTTTTTGTATATGCTACAAAAAAAAAATATATAGGGTTTGCCAAATAACTTTTATTTTTTGAAAATGCTATAAAAAAAACTATTGAAATATTTTACCTAATTGCAACCTATTTCTAAATATGTTTTAACAATTGTCATTATTATTTTTGCTTGGTAATTCCTGTAATTATAAGATTAATTATAAGATTAAATCTTGTTTTGCAGAATATGACATTAAAAAAAATGGCTGCCTCGGCCACAAAAATTGAAGAGGAGGATATTGGCAACAATTTGGTTTCAACAGGACGGCGCTACGTGCCATACAGCCGAAGCTACACTCGATGTTTTGCGCCCTGTTTTTGAAGATCGCATTATCAGCCGCAGAGCTGATGTCGTTTGGCCAACTCGGAGCTGCGATTTGACACCGTTGGACTATTATTTGTGGGGTGCCGTCAAAGATTGACGCTTTAAAGGACAATATTCGTGAAGCCATTGGTGAATTACAGCTGCACACAATCGATAATGTGGACCGATCGTGTAGGCTACTGCATGGCCAGCCGATGCAGCCATTTGAATGAAATAATTTTCCATTATTAACCGGAAGGATTGTACTTTCAAATAAAAAAAGAAATTTAAGAAAATATTCAGTAGTTTTTTTTTATAGCATTTTCAAAAAAAAAAAAAAAGTTATTTGGCGGACCCTATATATTTATAATAATAATCAGGCAATAGCATAAACTAAAAAAATTAGTTAATTTATTTGTGCGTTGTTTTAAGTTATTAAAATTAAATCAATTAAATGGATCGACTTGTAAAAATCAACAAATAAATTAGTAAAATTACAATTTTATTTGCAGTGACAGTTGAATTAATTTCGAATGAGATGATTTTCTGTTTTTTTTTCTTTATCGAAATATTTTCGATATGCAAACTATCACTTGTGTGGTTTTAGCATCGTTTTTTAACCTCTTAAATAAATATCTTGTAGCCAATTTGATATTATGATTATTATTATTATTATTTAAGTTTCTGTTTGGTTAAATTATTTAAAAAAATCTATATTTATTTTTATTAACTCCCTTTAGAAAAACAACATTTGTGGTTTTGTAGGAATTACTTTTTTTTAAATAAAGACATAAATATTCCACAAAGTTTGTAATGTTCTTCAAGTAATTCATAAATATTACTTTATGTTCGTTTTTAAAAAGTGTAATTAAAAAATTTCTCCATTTTTTTACATTTGAATAATTTGTTTTTTTAACGAATACTTTTAAATTCTTTTGAAGTATTTTTATACTTTCAATATAATTTTACATTACTTTCATACGGTATGACTTCTTTTTTAAATGTATCTTAAATTGATTATTCTCCAGAGGGCCATTAAACGTTAGTTGTGGATCAAAACATTTTTACACGAAAATGCTACGTAAATCAAGTTGATATATAAATTAACAATATAAGAAGGAAAGATACAAAAAGAAAAAAAAACTGCAAACGATTTCATTTTGTATTTACACTGCATACTTTTATATATTTATTTATTTAGTAACTTTAATGTTCTTTTGATGAAATTGTCTTTGAACTCAAGAAGGGGAAAATTTAAGGATTTAATTAAAAATAAATCTTTAGTATGGCAACTGTTTTACTAACATAGGAAAGAAATTTGTTAACATATTTGTACCCTCCATCATATGTATGTGAGACTTTCAACGTCCTTGCTATAGAAAATGGATATAGATCTATGGTCATAAGTTGACACCTTGTTTCTGCTAGTTAAATTGAATGAATTCTCCGTAATACCAAAGTTATTTTCCATCCTTATCAAATAATGTAATTACAACGTCGGTCTCGAAATGACAAATTATAACCATCAATACGTTGGATCAATTAGCATAAGGGTGGAATGTATTTACAAAAATGTCGAACATCGCGATAGAATTTTCAAATATAACAAATATTAAAAATTATTCTTTAGTTGAGCGCCCCGGTAGGCTAGTTGGTAGCGTGCTAGCTTATCAGTGCGGGGGTCGTGGGTTCAATTCCCACCAGAGGCTCTGGTCTGTTTTCGCTACAACGAGCCGAAGGCCTTTGTTGCTAGTGCTCGGTTAGGGTATTAACATATAATTTGTAATTATATAATTAATAAAGAAAATAAATAAATAAATAAATAAAATAAATAAATAAAATATTCTTTAGTTACAACTTAATATCTTAAAAGTCCGATTATTGATTTTGATTTTTCAGGATTTTCTTCTTTAAATAAATTTATTTTTCACTCTTTTGTGGTGGATGTTTCGAATTCAAGTTTCAGATTTTTAACCTAAAGGTTTGCAGATGTTATTAAAGTGCCACTTTTCGCCTTTTTTATCCAATTTTTACCACTCTTTAATTAGATGTAACAAAAAGTATCTCTTTAGTAAATAAGTCCATAACCAGAGTTTTAAAGAATTAATTTTTTTTGAATGAATTCGACATAAATTAAATTTAATTTTTATCTAAAATGAACAAATTGTTTTTTTGTTTAAATGCATTTTTTTCAATTAATGATTATTTATAATGTTATAACGATTTGGTTTCATTGAGTGCAATCATTTTATACTTCATTACCATTAATAATGCACCAATTTAGTAACAAAAATTAATGTGTCAAATAAGTTTTCTAAAAACGTAAAAATAGTGAAAAATCGTTATAATTGAAAAAAGATTGTTCAAATTATAAATACAATATCACTTAAATCTAGGGTCGCTCCATTCCATTTCTATCCCAATTCCAAGGTCTTAATTATTGCTGGTTTATCAGCACAAACCGTGGCCCCACAGCAAATAATCGGGAAAGTCAAATCCCTCGACCTTGGAGGTCAATTGACAGGTTCATTTCTTAAAATCAACTTATCGCCAAATTTTGATTTTAAAATGTCCATGGTTGCGTATGGAGTATGGCACGTTGCGCCATCGTGTTAAAACAACATCTCGGATGTAGTAGAGTCTGTAGGGTCTGTTGTGGATTAGTTTCAGTACATTTGCAGCAATTTTGTATATGTAGTAACGCTAGAGTACTAATAATATTTTACATACATAACAAAAATTAAAGCGGAGCTCGTCGAATCGACGAACATTAGTACTCTAGGGTTAACAAACCCGTTAAGCCAAAAATGAACACAATTTTACGATAAAGCATCGGATCAGTTTGCACGAATTGATAACTGATATTTACTGTAACTCTAGATAATTTAGAAGCGTTGTTCCAACGTCAATATATTCATGATGTTTTGTCTGAGTATACTGCTGATAAATGTCAAAAAGTGAGCGCAGTATGACAGTTACCTTTTGTAAGGTCTATCGGGCTTAAAAAATAGCCTTTATATTTAAAAAGGTGACAAAGGTAAGTATTTACCTTTAAAATAACAAAAAATAAATATGTTTTTAACCATTTTCAACTATTTGTAACTTTTATTTCTTTAACCTTTAAAAAGCAACTAACAAATAGAAAAAAATAAAAATAACAAGTAATGTCGTAAAAGTAACTGATAAATTTTTACTACAATTTTTGTAAAACAATTAAAAAAAATTGTTTAAATCTACTGTTTTTATAGTTAATTTCTTTCGTCATTTTAGTAAAAAAAATTTCTTACGGCTACAAAAACTGTGTAATTACTTCATGATACTTAAAACGGTACTCCAGTTATTGTTGTACGTTCTTAATCATTGCAGATTCAATAAAATTTTCAGATTTTTATTTGCAAACCAAGAATATATCAAAAATAACAAAAAATACGGTAATACGGTTAAAAAGATATTTGAAAAAACACAACAAAATTCTTTATTTTTTAAAGATCTATAAAAAATTAATTGTCTACAGTTAATTTGGTGGTTGTTTGTGATTTAAAAATTAACTGTTTTAAATAACTGTTACGATAAATACAGTCGTTTTCGTTGGTTGCTTTTTTAAAAAACTGTAATAAAAGTTGTTTTGTATTTTTCCATAGAAAAATAACTGTAATTACACTCACCAAAAAAATATGTAATGGCAACTGAAAACTTTGCTGTTATTACGGGAAATTTTGCTAATTTGAGCCCAGCTATATTTTTTGCTAATCTCAGCAACACACGTCTGCTGACGTGTTTATTTATTTATTTATTAATGTCATATCCTGCACAACAAGATTTAATCTTATAATTACAGTACAGGAATTACCAAGCAAAAATAATAATGACAATTGGTAAAACATATTTAGGAATAGGTTGCAATTAGGTAAAATATTTTTAAAGCTTAAATTTAAATTACACAAGATTAAAAATAAAAATAATAATAATACTAATACTAATAATAAAAAAAATATATTTAAAGCCAAACAGGAAAAGTAAGAAAATATCAAGAATAATTTAGAAAAACAAATTTTTTTAAATGAGTAACGTTGCTGTTAAGTTGTTGGTTTTGTGGAAGCATATTCCAGAGACGAATTGCATTTATATAGAATTGCCACTCAGATACTAGACAATGATGTCTTGGTAAAATAATCTTTTTGCCCCTATTAGACTGAGCAAAACGAAGTTTTTCATAGAGGTATAAAGGTTTTTGCGTGTAAATGATTTTATGTAAAAAGAGAAGTACTCTTATCTTCATAAGATTTATAAATGAAACACCAAAAATTTTCTTTGAGAAATCCGAAGTTCCATCACATCGCCTTAATCCAAAAACATAACGAACAATGCTATTATACGCCACGATAAACTTAGTTTGGCTTGCGGAGTCGCTATTGGCATAAAGTTCACAACCATACAATAACCCCGGAATCAGGTATGATTTGGCCAGCAGCAATCTAATTTTTAAAGGTGTAAAAGATTGGGCTGCCCAAAGTTGTCTTAGTTTCATGAATGTCTGACCCACTATTGTGTTAATATGGTTTGTCCATGTTAGACTACTATTTAGTATTAGACCAAGATTTTTAGCTGTTGGGACAATGTTAATTTTCTCGTTGTTAATGGCGATAACATGTTCGAAAACTGGATTTAAAGTTTTTTACGAATTACCAAGCATTTGGATTTTCGTGGATTAATACAGAGCCCTTTAGCTGTTGCCCACCGGTATAAACTATTAAGATCAGCGTTGATTTTATCAATATTCTCTTTTATAGATTGAACAGGACTGCTCAAGTAGAGTTGTACATCATCTGCGTACATGTGTATCTTACAATACGAAAGATATTCAGGTAAGTCATTAATATATATGGAAAATAGCAGCGGACCCAAAATCGAACCTTGGGGTACACCTCTGTCGAGATTCAAAGATTGGGATGACTTATTATTTACATATACGGATTGCGTACGATTCATGAGGTATGAGGACAAAAGCTTAGTGGAAGTAGTTGAAAAATTAAAAAAGCGTCTAAGTTTCATACAAAGGGTATGGTGGTTGACCGTATCAAAAGCTTTTGAGTGGTCAAGAAGTACAAGAAAGTTTATTTTGCTATCATCCAGTTCACGCCTAATGTTTTCACAGACATTAACCAGGACTGTCACGCAGCTATGATTAGGACGAAAACCAGATTGCTTATCTGACATTAAACCGGTATCCTGAATATATCTACTCATTTGGGTGTGCAAAATCTTTTCAAAAACTTTCGAGAGATAACATAGTATTGCTATTGGTCGAAAATCCGAGTTTGTTTTTGGGATTGGGATAATTTTGGCATGTTTCCATTTGGAAGGAAAACTACTGGAAGTTATAATGTGGTTGAAGAAATATGTTACATAAGGCAGGAGTAACGGTAACAGCATTTTTATAAATTTAGGGTGCACGTTATCATACCCCACAGCATTCGACTTAACCATAGAGAAACAAGACAAAACATCTAGTTAAGTTACGCATGAAAATTCAAAGTTATTTTCTTCAGTGTTGGTATTGTTGAAAGTATAGAAATTGTTATCGATCTGAGCCAAAGGTAGGTCTGTAAAAATTGAGTTCAATTCATCGGCATCAGTCGTACAGCTATTGTTGTTAGCTTTTCCAATACCAATTTCTCGGATTGTTTGCCAAGTATTTTTGGATTCCAAAGCTGAAGAAAAACGTTTAGAATAGTATTCGGCTTTAGCAATTCTGATATTTTGGTTGACTACCTTTCTAGCCGAGCGATAACTATTTTTTAATTCGGGGGTTTTAAAACGTTTCCATCGTGTAGTACTATAAACTTAGTAGAAAAAATTAGTAGCCGCTACTAAATTTAAGTAAACCTTTTGTAAAGTGGAATTTAAAATCGGTTTGCTAAAACCAGAAACAAATTTACTAAATAATATTAATATTAGTACAACCGAATTAGTATAAAAGTTAGTTAGCACTACTAAATTTTAGGAAATTGCTGTGAATTCAATGAATTGTAAAATATAGCAATAGTCATATTCTTTAGGGTGTGTGATATATAAGTCTGTTTTAAACCATGAGTTGTTTGTGGTTGGTCGCTCAGGTCGAAAGTGTGCACTCCCTCAAGCGCTGATCGTCACAATTTTTTTCTATTTAATAAAAAAATTTGTATTTACTATTTGTTAGTAACACTAAATTATGAGCCTGATAAAAATATATTATTTAAACAGATAGATCATATAATATATACAAACCTTACTTAGCAAAATTTTAATTTATAAAAAAAAAATATTAAAATGCACAAATTAACTCAATTATATTTAGATACACTTGTTACACTTTAAAGCTGCTAATTCCTTTTTTATATTGATATTTTTTATCGAGCAACATTTTTTTTTATTTTATTTTTTTTTTAAAAAAATATTTTAGAAAAAATTAAAAAAAAATCAAAGGCTTTAAAAATAGTAAAAACAAAAGAAATGTTTTCATTTTCAAATTTTTGTTTTGAAAATTATTTTTAGTAAATTTTTTGGATTTCAAGGTCAAATTTGAATTGTTGTAAGGGCTGATTTTTAGAACTAAAATAGTTTTTCGTGTTATTTTAAGTGGATATTGAATTTTTGAACATGAGTCTTCACTTCCGATCTCTTTTTTCAACCTATGTAACATTTTAAGGCAATTTAAGTTAATAACATTTCCTTTTATATCCACATTTTAAAGTTAGTAATTTTTTTTCTAATTCTACCAAATTGGTTTTCAAAAATTTTAAGAATTATTTTTAAAATAGCAACAAAAATTTGTAAATATTCTGTAGTTTGTAAATTTTTTTTTACTAAAAGTCAGTACAAACATAGTAAAGTGGGACTGAAAACCACTTACAAATTTTTCTACAAACTTTTTTTTCTGACTGTAATATTAATTCATTATTTTCACTTTAGTAGTAATGCAGTGGCCAGGTGCCATTTCGCGCACCTGCATTTTCGGGGATGGTCGTAATGGACATATTTTCATGAAATGAGCCAAGGAATACGCTGGTGCAATTCGGCGGGTCGTTACTGCATCACCCTGTATAAGCAACCAATTGGAATAAAACACAAATTGGATTTTTTTGAATATTTGTTTTATTTTTTTTTTTTGAAACAGACAGCAAACAAAATTTAAATTTTAAACAACTGTAACGAACAAAAATAAACCACAAATTTTCGTTTTGTGGGTAAATTTTTATTAAATTTAAAACAAATGAAAAAAAAATGAAAGTGAAAACAATTGGTAACTGATAGTTAAATATTTCGAACAAACAAGTTAAAATAGATATTTATTTGAAAAATAAAAGTATGTTCCTTTATTTTTAAATGGAATGGAAAGCTTTTTTATTAAACTAAAAACAGTCAACTTTTTTATTAAACTGCAAACAGTAAACAACATAATATTCTGAGTGTGTGGTATAAATATTATCGATATCTAGGTATCTTAGGTTTACATGTTCTTTTTATGTGGCATCTCCGATGTATAGGGGATAAAAATTGGCGCTAAAAATTTATACATTTTTCGCTTTTTAAACGTTCTCTTTTGACAAATACATAATTTTTGCATTAAAGTTTTTGAAGTTTCGAAAATTTTCAGCATGCCACCGAACAAACAAATACCAAAAAATGATTTCTTTTCTACACCAGTTTTAGCCCCCTTAATATCAGGGATGGCACTAAAAGAGTATGAGATCAACAAGGTTTTCTTAAAACATACTACTGTGCAGCATCATTGAAAATTGAGAGAAATTCCTTAGACTTCCCATGTTTTGAAAGAAAACTGATTTTCGAAAGGTCCACATTATTCTGACTTTTCAATCTTCGCAACATGTTTTTATTTAGTCGACCGAGATGATATAAAAACAAAAAAAATTGTAAGATTCCAGCAAAACTTTGGTAGTGAGTGCGATGTTCTCATGCGTTACCTTGTAATGCTAGCTCGTTAACTTTTTTATTATTTGCAAGCATAAAGTAATTAGTTACTGATTATTGATTACGTAATATATAATTTATAAATGTAAAGTAATAATAAAAATATTTTTGAAAATCTATTTTTAGATACATTACTTTGTGTTTTTTTGTCAGCAAAAGGGTAATGTATGTTTGTTTTGACAACACTAGCGAAAAAACGAAGCGCAACAACTCATTTAAGTTTAAAGCAATCAAATAATATATGCGTCGATAGCTCAGTGAGTAGAGTTCTTGGCTGGCAACCAGAGTTCCTGATTCGATTCCCATCATGAACACATTTTTTAATAACGTTTAAAATATTTGTAATAACTTTTTTTTATAAAAAATTCCTCTTTTTTAAAAATATATTTTTAGACACATTACTTTTTCCATTCTCGTAACCATATAAGTAACCCCTTACATTATCACCTCTAAAGTAATGGGTACATACATTACTTTGAGTTCATCGTTGTAAAATTCATCAGTGAAGTAAGGTGTAAAATAATCCATGAGCCCCTATGGCTACACATAACTTTACACATTATTTGGTAATGTGTGGTTTTGCTGGGATGTGTAGTATATCTAGTAAGTAGATACTCTTTGGTGAAATTCACTGACTGTGATTACGCTAAATATATTATGAGTTTGCCATCGGTTTCGTTACTACCCAGCAAAATCACACATTACCAAATAATGTGTAAAGTAATGTATAGCCATAGGGGCCGATGGATTACTTTACACCTTACTTCATTGAAGAGGTGATAATGTAATTACTTTAGAGGTGATAATGTAGGGGTTACTTATATGGTTACGAGAATGGAAAAAGTAATGTGTCTAAAAATATATTTTTAAAAAAGAGGAATTTTTTATTAAAAAAAGTTATTACAAATATTTTAAACGTTATTAAAAAATGTGGTCATGATGGGAATCGAACCAGGGAACTCTGATTGCCAGCCAAGAACTCTACCCACTGAGCTATCGACGAATATAGTATTTGATTGCTTTAAACTTAAATGAATTGTTGCGCTTCGCTGTTTCGCAAGTGTTATCAAACAAATATACATTATCCTTTTCCTTACAAAAAAAAACACAAAGTAATGTATCTAAAAATAGATTTTCAAAAATATTTCAATTATTACTTTACATTTATAAATCATATATTACGTAATCAATAATGGGTAACTTATTACTTTATGCTTGCAAATAATGAAAAAGGTAACGAGCTATCATTACAAGGTAACGCATGAAAATATCGCACCCATTACCAAAGTTTTGATGGGTATTGTAAGCGCTCATCATTTAATTAAGATTTAAGTTATTGTAGTTGTAAAAAGTGTTTTGTTTAAGACACTCATTCTTTTAGTTTATCACGTTTATTCGCCAAAATAAACAATTATAATTAAAAAATATACAATTTCATATAATGTAATCATATTAACATTCAAATTTAAATTTGAACTACATACATATTTAGGGATAGTTACAAGTTGAAATCCAAAAATTTATTTATTTATTTATTTTTTTTTTGGAACAAATAAGACTTAAAGTCTCTAAAAGTACCTCAACCAATAGTAAATAATTGCAATTTCTTTGAAAATTATAAAAAAAATATCTAGGATTATAAAATTATACAGTATAAAAACTCTTTTAAATCACACACAAAGTTTTATTTTTAAAAGTTATGATAACTGATAATATTTTTGGTTGATTCAATTACAAAAGTAATTGATAACAATTGTTATATGAAACCAAAATAACAGAAGAAGCTTAATGGGAAACTCTTATTCAAAATACATCTACAATACAATAAATTACAACAATTTTTATTTTAGGCCGATTTCACCAATATTTTTTTGTGTGGCTATCAATTTATGATCAGCGTTATTACAAAAAAACTATGTTTACACACATTTCGCTTGTATTGTATTTAGTGGAATATAGCAAACATTTTTACATTGTATATTCATAACATATTTTGTTTGCTTATTAATTTTATTATCTTGGAAAGTTCAATGTTTTAACAATTGCTACGCATAATGAATGTGGGAGTCTCGGTCTATCTGTCGGTTTATTCAATTAATTTGTCTGTCTATCTGTTGGATTGTTTTGTCAGTTATATTTATCTGAATGTAAGTATTGCTATTGTTTTATACACTTTTTAATAAGAAATTATGAGTAATATTCATAAAATTAATTATAAAAAGTTTAGCTTTTATTCATTTATACAAAATTAATAATTAATATTTTGAATACAAAGATACTATATCTGATAAAAAAAAAGTACATTAACGTATAAAAGCGATAAAGAACAAAACTTTATCTCTATCGGTAGGCGACAAAGTTAGCTACGCTTAAAATAACTAAAAATTTTATTATTTTTAGCTTTTAAAAATAGCTTACAAATAGAATAAAAATGACTAACAATAACTTAAAAATAACAGAGAAAAATTTACTACAACATTTTTTGACACAATTGGCAAAAACTAAAAAAGATAACAATTTTTTAACGGCTTGCACCCAGTTTCAGTATCTGATGCGAGAATTTTTCGCATCTAGAAATTCATAGTCACCCTTATATATACAGGGTGACTTAATAAATGATAAAGTTGTTAGCATTTTTAATGGAATTTTTATAGTTTTTAACTTACAAAGCTGTGTACACATTTAATTTTGTGAAATTTCTTATTACCGTTAATGAGAAATAACATGAATAAAGTGCATTATTATCCTCTTTCAATTAATATATATTTAATTGCCTGTGACTCATCCTATAGAAATCATAACAAGGTTGAATTTTACATGTATTTTGCGAAAACTTTATCGATGAGAGAAATACAGAAACAAGACCCTGGTAGGCTAGTTCGTAGCGTGCTGTGGGCCAATACCGAATAAAATTGCTTTGCGAAGTGATAAATAATTTATTATTTTCGCTTAACAGTTATTTTTCACTTCATGTTTTCATTTTGAGCGATTCCCATTCTCGTTATGAAAAAAAAATGTTCCGTGAGTTTTAAAGCAAAATTTTTTTAAAAAATTTCAAGTAATTTTTTTTCATTAAAAATATACGTTTATATATTGAAGTTTATATTTTATAGTTGATCTTTTTAATACTTATATGTATGAAAATGTATTTTTAGTTTGATTCGAGATCATACACTCAGAATATTATGTAGTTAACTGTTTGTAGTTTAATAAAAAAGTTTTCCGTTCTATTTAAAAATAAAGGAAAATACATTTAATTTTCAAAGAAATATCTATATTAACTGTTCTATACATTTATTCGAAATAATTTACTATCGTTTACTGATTTTTTTCTGTTTCATTTATTATTTTCATTTGTTTGAAATTTAATAAAAAATTACCCACAAAACGGAAACTTGTGGTTTATTTGTGTCCGTAACAGTTATTACAAATTTAAATTTTGTTTGCTGTCTGTTTCAAAAAAAATATTCAAAGAATTTCAATTTGTTTTTTTAATTAAATTGGTTGTATATATACAAAATTTTTCAATACAAATTACAAGAACTTCATAAACACACATACATACACAAATACATTCACACAAAAAGTGTTTATAGCTTCATATGCATACATACATTTTGTATTGTACGAGTATATTAAAAAAAAAAACAAAAAATACAAAAACGGAAATAATTTCAAATAAATGAAAAATACATTTATTTTTTAAGTATTGGTAGGTAAAATTTTGACATTTATTTTAACTGATTATATCATTTGTTTTTTACGGATGTGTCAGTTGATTAATCAACATTTAAAAATAAATAGCAAATGGCATTTAATTTAAATGAAAATTAAGTAGACCGGTTTTTAAATGAAATATCATTTATTTTAAATGATATTTTCAGTTATTTTAACTTACAAACTTTTTTAAGTGTAGGAAAAGTTTTTTTCAAATGAAAAATTTTTTTATTTTATTTTTTTTAATTGTAAGTAAACATGGAGAATACACAGAAAAAGTTATTAGACACCAGCCGAATGGAATGCATTTTCTGGTCAGCTACGACTTTCATCAACATTCTTTGTGCCGAAATACCAATTGTAAATATCTCTATTTAACTCACAAATAACATACAGTTGATTCTTATTATTGAGTATAGATGAAATTTACTAACTATTTTTGTGTTATTTATATTCTCCTTTGTTTACCGTATGTCCAAAATTTCATTTGAAAAAAACTTTTCCTATGATCTCGAATCAAACTAAAAAATACATTTTCATACATATAAATATACGTTTATGTTAAAATATAGAAATGTCTTTATATGCGTTTCTGCTTCTGGGAGAGAAATAGGAGGCAAGTTATTTTTTGTTTTCGTTTTTATGCAGGGACATAACTGTTATAACCAATATTTGAAAAAATCCTGAAATAATTATTTATCACGAATTTTTAAAACCTGCTCCCTAATAAAGTTACAAATAACCAATATTTTTTGGTCTTTGATAACCGTTATAGTTTGTTTTTGTTTTTTTTTTTTTGGGCTTCCATAACCATTAAAAAATACTTTTTTTGGTCTTCTATAACCATTTTTTTGTGGTCTTCTTTAACCATTATGAAAGATTTTTCTTTTTTTAGTCTTCCTGTATGCAAAGAAATTTTCATTATAAGTAACCAGAAGGTTTCTTGGCCGCATTTTTTTAATGTTGTTCTTGCTCAATGACGTGTAAGTTTCCGTATTATTTATTTTTAATTATTTTCTTTTTTTCGTTTCTGTTATTAGGGAATTATCTTCATTTCATTACTGGTATTTTCGGTTAGGTAGAGGTGGCAGCTTTTTTTCGCTCACATAGACACTGAGTGTCCGTTGCGATACCACTGCGCTTCCAGTCATGTGTAATGAGGTGAGTTGCATATTCTTAGGAAACATGACAATACTTACAGTTCAATGCTGAATCCGAACGGCGAGATTTGAAGCGCTTTAGAACAGAAATTACTTTCAGTGGTTCGCTCAGGCCAACCGAGAGTGAAAGATGTTCAGAAATAATTATTTCTTTTTGAAAAATATTTTTTTTTTGGTAGCTCGAGCCAGGAATCGAATCCGGGTGCTACTGGTTTCAGAGTCCACATTTTAGCTACTACATACACCAACAGCACTCACTACTCCATGGTATATAAATACAATTTTACTGCAAAATTTCGTGTATTTAAAAAAATTGGCAAAATATGACTAAAACTAGAGGGATTTTATTCAAACTCAGCACCATGATTGTGTGGCATAATTTGTTCTTATTTACCAAATATGAGAAAGATATCAAAAAATTTGCAGATCCTAACCTAAATCAATAAAAAAAAGTTCGTAATTGTGCAAATATAAAGTCAGTGTGCAAAATTTTATAAAAATATCTTAAGATTTGCGAACTGTAGCGTGGTTATAGAAGACAGAAAAAATAAAAATATTTTATAATGGTTATAGAAGACCAATAAGAATAAAAATCTTTCATAATGGTTACCAAAGACAAAAAAAATAATAATCTTTCATATTGGTTACCAAAGACCAAAAAAAAGTAATAATCTTTCATAATGTTTATGGCAGGTTTACAATTTTTTGGGTAAATTATAATTATTATTACAGGACCAATCTTTTTTCAGTTATTTTTTCTATAACCTATTGCATATTTAAAAAATAATAACAGTTATTTCGGGTCCCTGTTTATATGTTTTATTTTTTTTGTAGTGTTGCAAACGACGATTTTTCGAATACGATTTGAGCATTTTTTGTTTTTATAATAAAATTGAAAATTAAAAATTTCGTAATTAAATCTATATTAAATAAAATGTTAATAAATTAATTAATATAAATAAATTAAATTATATTAAATATAAATAAAACATATATTAGAAAAAATATAAAAATTTTAAAAATAATGAATTTAAAAAAAAGTCGATAACAATGTTTGTAAAATAGTGCAACACTCACATTTGTTCATAAACTTTCACTTAGTGAAGAAAAAAAAACTCATATGATAAAATTTTGACAGATAGTTTTCGCAAAAGTTAAATCAAAAATCGGATTCTTTGCGAAAATATATATCACTTTACAGCTTCACACGTTCAGAATCGGTCCCCTGGACTACCAGTTCGGGGTCGTGGTTCAATTGCCATATAACGCTCCAGTTATTGCGTTTTATGCAGTTTATGCATTCGCAAACTTAAAATAAAAATGGTGGTCCAAATACAAGCACACTCAAAATATTACACTCATAAAAAAAAAGTTGGTACAAAAACTTGTAAACGGTTTTCAATCACACTTTACTACTTTTGTACTGACTTTTAGTAAAAAAATTATTATTTAGTAAATTTCTTTTCTCATTACATTTTACAAACTACAGAACTTTTACAGAATATTTACAAATTTTTGTTGCTAACTTCAGAAATCTTTTTAAAATTTTTGTAAACCGATTTGCTAAAATTAGCAAACAAATTTACTAATTTTGAAAAAGTGTATATTGAAGGAAATGTTATTTCTAACATTTAAAACTTATACATACAAACTTAAACTGCCTTAAAATGTAACATAGGGATCGGAAGTGAAGATACTTTTCACAACCTTTTTTAGTTCTAAAATTTGACCCTAAAATCCAAAAAAAACAAAAATTAGCAAATTAAAACAAAATGATAAATTCATTTACTTTTTAACTATTTAGTCTAAATATTTTTTGAAAAAAAAAACTAAATAAAAAAATGTTTGTTCGATAAACAAAAATATAAATTTGTATATTAGAATTCGTTAGGCAATTTCGAAAGAAATTAGAAGCTTTAAAGCAGTGATAGGCAAAGAGTCGCCCATGGGCGACTCACTTATACTAACATACTAACACAGATAGCATGAAAATAAAAATAATAAATCAGTCTCAGTTGAGCTTTCGTTCAGCAAGGTGATGTCGACGGATAGTACGTACATTACACTGAACGAAATGTCTTACGAAGAATGGGAGTATGATTACCTGTTTGTCGAAAATTTTTTCGGCAAACTTTAATACGCCAGCGTACGATGCCACGCGTAAGTAAGTATTATTTAGAGAGGTATTATCTTTTATGTTAAAGGGAATATGAAAATATTTCTAATGACGCAAGAAGCAAACTAATTTTGATTGTTGATTTTGAAGAATATAAAATAGAAAAAAAGGAGTATATTAAAATCTTTAATATTTCTTTTTTTTATTTCTTTATTTTTTTATTTATTTATTTATTTATTTATTTTTTTTATTTATTTATTTATTTACTTATTTATTTATTTATTTATTTATTTATTTATTTATTTATTTATTTATTTATTTATTTCTTTATTTATTTATTTATTTATTTATTTATTTCTTTATTTCTTTATTTATTTATTTATTTATTTATTTATTTATTTATTTATTTCTTTATTTATTTATTTGTTTGTTTGTTTGTTTATTTATTTGTTTATTGATTTATATTTATATATATATATATATATATATATATATATTTATGTATTAAAAATTCATATTTAAATAGGGAAGGGTTTGACTTTCCCAGGCTGTAACTGAGAAACTACTTGGATCTTTGAAGATTTTAATTATAAATTTTCGTTTTTTTGTTGTTTTTTTTTATTTGCTTTTGTAATTTTTTTTGTTATGATTTTTTTGTTCTCATCCTTTGTTTTTTATGTTTGTTTATATGCACATAGCTTTAGGAAAATTACAAACACTTTTCTTTCAGTGCATTAAGAGAGGGAGAGCGTAACTAACCCATACAATGGCAAAAATATGGTTGTATTAGTTTGCCGATCACTGCTTTAAAGCAGTGATGTTCATTGCATGGGACAATTGTCCCCTGCTTAACTCACATGTATTCTTACGCTCTTGCCTTTAGTCGTCACTGAAACAGCGACGAATGAACACGTGTGGCGGATGTATGCTGATTTTTCTTTAATGCACTGAAAGAAATTAATAGCAATATACGAAAAATATTTTATGATAATACAAGATCTATAAAAATCTTTAATAAATTTAATAAAAAACGCATCTTTTAATATAAAAGTTGATTCGTTCATTCATTTATTCCGATCAAATGTATTGTATTTTTTTCCTTCCAAAAATAGCATTTTTTTAATAGAATATCATAATAAATACATACATATAACAGATATTTTATTAATATGTAAATATGAGGAAATCATTAATATTGATGGAAAAAATTTACAACTTTTTGTTTTTTATAAAATGAAAAAAGGCACCCTAATGTATATATGTATTTATTATTTTCCTTTCAAAAATTTACTTTTTGTTTAATTCATATTTCTTTAAAACTGTTTTACACAACAGTTTCATATTTTATATAAAAATAAATTCATACAGATACTAACACCCATTGAACATTTCTTACAGTGCAATTCTCATTTTCTCACCAACACAACTACATTTTTATTTTTGAACAGCACTGCTTTAAAGCAAGGGTATCCAAGCCCTATGCTCTTGGTGCTCATTTGTTTTTGTAAAAGCACTTAGCTATAGGCTGTGTGTTTTAATACACATAGAGCACTTAGCAATAGCAATACGAAATACACAAACAACATTGAATTATTAGTTTTTTGTCGTTCTTCACTGTATATACGCAAGTGCAAAACAACAACACTTTCGTATGCTTTGCTGGTAAACATTGACGACAGCGATCATCAATGTAGATTTTGTTTTTGTTTAACGTATGATATGAAATAATTTTTTTCTTTTTTTTGTATGTATTCGTTTTTACAATAAACAAGTAAAAAAGGTCTAAATTCGGCTGTGCCGAATCTTTGAATACCCTCCACCAAAGGGGATGAAGATAATATACGTATATACTAAATTTTGCATGAACTGTAATATGAATATGTTTTGTCAATTTATGTAACGAACTTTTGTTATTTAGTTTCAGCAATGTTATTTACAGAGGTCTGCTCTGTTAGCTACTTTAACATTGTTCATTTTTACGTTAACTTAGTTATCATAGTATGTAAGACAATAAATGTAATCGAACAATAAGAAGACTTAATAACATTTTTACTTACTTAACAGAAAAAAAAATAGATACAGAAAAATTGTACAAATTTGTATGGAAAATTTAGAGGTACCTTCACATTTTCACTCATAACTTTTGAACCGCTTGACCGATTTTGCTCATTTTAAATACCAAACTGCTCGGGAGGATGTTCAATAATCTGGGTAAAAATAGGCACCCCCGCTTGCGTCTTCGCGTCGTGATCGTGATTTCAACAGACAGACAGACGGACATCGCTAAATCGACTTAAAATTGCATAAGGATCACGAATATATATACTTTATGGGGTCTTAAACCTATATTTCGACAAATTACAAACGGAATGACAAACTGATATATACCCTCACCATATATGGTGGAGGGTATAAAAATATTGAATAAAAATAAGTTATTCTTTAAATGTATTGGTGTTTGCTCTTCCATAAGGAACTTTTGGGCACCCCTGCTTTAAAGTATTATAAGTGTATCTAAAAATAGTTGAGTTAATTTGTGCATTTTAATATTGTTTTTTATTATTATAAATTAAAATATTGCTTTATTTTAGAATTCATTAAGTTTACGGCAATTAACTAAAATTTAGTAGCGCTTCCTAATTTTTTATACTAATTTAATTGTACTAATATTAATAAGACTGGTTTACAGCCAAAAAAATACCAAGAACGCCACATGCCTAGATAAGTAAACACGAAAAACGCTGTTATTTTTTTCTAAGTACCGTTTTTTAGATAACGGTACTTTTGTCTTTTTCGGTGTATGGTCCCACTCAAACCCTTGTGGAGTCCAACCGAAAAGTCCGAAAAGTAATTGAATGCCTTTTCCGTCGATATGCTGCAAAATTCTATCTGATAAGAAATGGCTGAGATATGGCAAAGTTCAAAATTTGCCTATTTTTTACGTTTTTTTAAAAATTTTTCATTTATATTTCATTTTTTTCTACGTTATATTGAAGATCTGGAATGTTTTATTTTTTTACGAAATAGTTTATTTAATATTTTAAGCGTTATTTGAAAAAGATCGGATGAAAAACAAAGTTTTTATTAAGGATTTTGTGGAACGACAATATTTTCATTTTCATTGCTCACACACTATATTCGGCGTCCATCAGTTTTAACGTATTTAAAAAAACGGAATTTGAATCTCTATATATGTTGGTAGCCCTGATTGACGAAATATGACATATTGCTCTCTCTATGTCACAGTAAACACATGTCAGTTTGGCGTTGTACGTGCAAAAAATAAAATGTTTTATGTTTGTGGTGTTCTTGTGAAAAAGAAATCACAAACAAAAGTTGCGAAAAATGAATACGAAAAATTTATCTGAAGCGTATAAGAAGTATTTCGGCTTTCGACCTGCGTCTCTCGACAAGCCGTGGACACCGAATAGTGCATGTAACAACTGCCGAACAATATGAAATAAAATTGGTAAGGGTCAAGAGTGTTTCTTCACATTTGGAAAGCCAATGCAATGGAGAAACCAGATCAACCATACAACAGATTGTTATTTCTGTTTAACGGAAAAGGCTATCGGACGTAGAATTCAACCAGTTTATCCAGTTGTTAGCTCGGTGACGCTCCCAGTGCTGCCCTCAGTATCGTGCCCCAAACCGCTGCTGATTGTAGCGGGCCCCACAGAAATACAAGAACGAACAATAACAAATGATTCATCAGATGAGTGCAGTGAATTAGAAATGCAATCAAATAAGAAACTCCATTTACTTACTCAGGCCGAGCTCAATGATTTGTGCCGAGATTTGTATTTACCGAAATCTGAATTACTTGCATCACGATTGCAACAGTGGGGATACTGTGCTCCTGAGACACGTGTTACATATTACCGTGATCGCAGCAAAAACGGCAAACTTTTGTTTTTGTGACAACGCTCTCCAACAAAATTATGACCCAGAGGAATGGCGTCTTTTTCTGGATGGAGGCAAGGATAGTTTGAAGACAGTCTTGCTTCATAAAGGGAATACGAAACCATCAATTCTAATCGGATATGGAAAATACATAAAGGAAACATATAAAGCAATGAAAGAACTTCTTGATCTCATACATTATGACCAACATCAATGGAAAGTTTGCTCTGATTTTAAATTAGTTGCCATACTATCTAGATTGCAAGGGGGCAATACGAAGTTTCCCTGTTTTCTATGTCTATGGGACAGCCGTGACCGTCAGAATCACTACACCCGAAAAGTTTGGCCCGAGCGAAGTAGACGTACGCACGGAGAGTACAATATCAAAAATGACCCACTCATTCCTCAGGAGAAGATAATACTTCCTCGATTACATATTAAACTTGGGTTATTTAAAAATATTGTGAAAAAGTTGCCAAAAGACAGTCTTGCCATGAATTACCTTAAACAAAAATTTCCGAGAGCCACAGCGAGCAAAATTGAAGCTAGTATATTTGATGGACCTCAAATTCGGGCTCTGTACGGTGACCAAGCATTTAATGAGTGTTTAGGTCCAGCTCATTTCTAGGCATGGAAAGCATTCCAGGACATCGTTCACAACTTTTTGGGTAACTACAGAAGTCCTTATTACGCTGAGAAGATCGATACATTACTGCAAAAATTCAATGCCATTGGTAAGCGTTGAGTGAAAACATCTATAACAAAAAGGCCGTTATCATTTGAAAATTTATTCTTTTTAACTTTTAGGTTCAAATATGACACCTAAATTACACTTCTTATTCAGTCATTTGGATATTTCCTGGTGAAAGATTTCACCAGGAAATGGAAGAAATCGAGAGACGTTACAAAGGCTGGTGGGATGAACAAATGATGGCGGACTATTGTTGGTTCCTCATTCGCGAAGATCCATTCGAAAAAAACGCAAAAGTTCAAGTTTAGAGTATTCAAAAACCGAAAACCGGTCAACCGGTTTCTTTATTTTTAAAAACCGATCGGTTTCGAATATTTTGTAAATTCGAAGAAAACCGGTATTTTTTGTTCGGTTAACCGGTTTTTTAATTGCACCACCAACTGGGTTACTTGGTTTCTTTTATTTTTTCCGAACACTTATAATCCTTTGTTTGGTTATGAAGATTTAGATGTAAGGCTGATAGATTCCGATAAAGACTTAACTTTGGATATTCCAAATTCAAATAGTTAAATTTCTGATCTTAATATCACAATAAACAGAATTCAAAATCATAACAAAGAGACTGTACAAAATCATTCATCATTATATGATGATTTCATATATCTTGATAAATGCAACAAAAGAAAGACAAAAGAAAAGTTGAAAAATTTATATAAATGTCTTTTGACTATTTGCCCAACATCTACTATTAGTGAAAGAGTATTTTCCACTTCTAGCTTTATCAAAAGCAAACAAAAAAATCGTCTTAAAACGAAACATTTAAATTGCATATTTCTTGAATACTATTTTAGAACTGAAAAATAGATTTTCTTTTTACATATTTAAAATGTAATATTAAAAAAACTTATTTAATGCCAAACGTTTTAAAGGTTCAAATTACTAACGTACCTAATTTTACCCAATTTACAAACTTAATGATCTCTATTCATTTGATATGAATATAGTTTTATAATATTAATTTTTAAGATATTATATTAAAAAATAT
Organism: Eustalomyia histrio; assembly: GCA_949748255.1. NCBI lineage: Eukaryota > Metazoa > Arthropoda > Insecta > Diptera > Anthomyiidae > Eustalomyia > Eustalomyia histrio. Next base: position 105,634,488 of record OX456524.1, on the reverse strand, counting down.
TGGTTTCAAGTTCATTTTTTGTTAAAATGAAATACAGTAAAAAATTAAATTTAAATGAATATATATGTATTATATATATTTTGTTTCAAAGAATGTATTTTTTTTATTTTTATTAATAAAAACAATTAACAAATTATATAAGCTTTTTATTCAAATTAAAAAAAAAACGAAAAAAAACGGTTGACCGGTTTTTTCTGCAAAAACCTAAACCGAAACCGGTTTTTTTTAAATTATATTTTTCGAAGAAAACCGAAACCGGTTTTTTCAAAAGGCCGGTTTTTTGAATACTCTATTCAAGTCGCTCATCATTTTAATTTTTTGAATTTACGCCGAATATAGTGTGTGAGCAATGAAAATCCTTAATAAAAACTTTACTTTTCATCTGATTTTTTCCAAATTACGCTTAAAATATTGGTAATTAAATAAACGGAAAAGGCATTCAATTACCTTTCTATCGATATGCCACTCATCTCGATCGGACTCCACAAGGGTTTGAGTGGGACCATACACCGAAAAACACAAAAGTACCGTTATCTTAAAAACGGTACTTAGAAAAAAAAAAATAACAGCGTGCTCAGGAGGTCCCAATTAACTTATCTAGGCATGTGGCGTTCTTGGTATTTTTCCAAATTAAAAATTTGTAAACCTGTGTAATAGATGGTAATTTTTTTTGATGATTTTAGCAAACCGATTTAAAATTTCACTTTACAAAAGGCTTACTAAAATTTAGTAGCAACTTTTTTTGGTGAGTGTATGTAGTTTACTGTTTGTAATTTAATAAAAAAAAAGTTTTCAGTATCGTTTAAAAATTAAGGAATATTTATTTTAACTTTTTTTATGTAGTGTGTTCATAATGATTTACTGTTATTTACCGATTTTTTGTTTCATTTATTATACCCTTCACCACAGGTGGAAGGGTATTATAAGTTTGTCATTCCGTTTGTAATTTCTAGAATATTAATCTTAGACCCCATAAAGTATTTATATTCTGGGTCCTTATGAAGAGCGAAGTTGATTTAACGATGTCCGTCTGTGTGTTGAAATGGGTTTTCCGAAGACCCCAGACATGGTAGGGACTTGATTGTTATATATTTCTGTTTCATGTAATCCAGTTCTGTTTGCTATTGAAATTCAACCATATCGGCTGTTAAATGGCTGAGATATTAGCAAAAAAAACACGACCATCTTAAATTTTTTCCGTAAAATCACTTTGTTAATATGTATGTTGAATTTTACGCATAACAAACACATCCTCACATCTTCACCTTTTATACACAAACAACAAACACATACAATGATTTACTATTTAATAAAAACCAAACAAATCTGTTAAACGAATACTCTTTACTTTTACTCCTATTAACGACGATTGTGTATGTCCTTCAATGGCTCAGTGGTCTAAGCACTTTGTCACAAATAGTTTTTTTCTTTTAGTCGCGTGATCAAGCACCGTCTATTTAAGTTTTTTTGTACAATTTTTTTTTATATTTTCTTACACTTTTTTTTTATTTTCTTAAGACTTTTTTTGTTTTTTTTTTTTTTAATTACAAATACGTACAGCACAGTTGACTTAACGATGTCGGTCAGCTTTTCTGTATATTTGGAGAACGGAAAGAGGAAAAGTTCCCAAATAAGTTACAAGCATCTTGGTTATCAATACACAACATCTGACTAAATGTGGGCGGAATCCATGAATTGGGCGTGGCACAAAATAGATTAATTTATATCTTACGAACGGTAAGACCGTAATTAAATAATTCATAAATGGGCTAAAAGCATCAAAATTTTTATAAAAACTAAAATTTTAGAGCTGTAATATGACCTATGGATACATCTTTTATTTAAAAACATCGAAAATCTTTAGTAGAACATATTTGCTAAAAAACTCGGAAATATCGGTTCAGATACAAAAAAGTTATGACCAAAACATAATTTTTTTTAAATACCTATTTTCGGGAACCATAAATCTTCCCGAGTCCAAGTTTTATCACTAAACTAAATGTTTAATTTCCTCTTAAAGACGTCCGTATATAAATCTGTCCATTCCATATATGTCCATATATAAACTTCAGTTTTTTTTTTCCAACCATGGTGAAGGGTATATAAGATTCGGCTTAGCCGAATTCAGCGCTCTTACTTGTTATACCCTCCACCATATATGGTGAGGGTATATATCAGTTTGTCATTCCGTTTGTAATATGTCGAAATATAGGTTTAAGACCCCATAAAGTATATATATTCGTGATCCTTATGCAATTTTAATTCGATTTAGCGATGTCCGTCTGTCTGTCTGTCTGTTGAAATGGCGATCACGACGCGAAGACGCAAGTGGGGGTGCCTATTTTTACCCAGATTATTGAACATCCTCCCGAGCAGTTTGGTATTTAAAATGAGCAAAATCGGTCAAGCGGTTCAAAAGTTATGAGTGAAAATGTGAAGGTACCTCTAAATTTTCCATACAAATTTGTACAATTTTTCTGTATCTAGTTTTGTTTTCTGTTAAGTAAAAATGTTATTAAGTCTTCTTATTGTTCGATTACATTTATTGTCTTACATACTATGAGATTAATAACATTTTAGAGCTATATGTGTGTTACTCTAATTATTAGAGTCTAATAGCTAAGTTAAGTTAAAAGCAACAATGTAAAAGTCGCTAACAGAGCAGACCTCTGTAAATAACATTGCTAAAACTAAATAAATAACATTACTAAAACTAAATAACAAAAGTTCTGTTACATAAATTGGCAAAACATATTCATATTACAGTTCATGCAAAACTTAGTATATACGTATGTATATCATCTTCAGCCCTCATGATTGCCGGAGGCTGGGCTCATATAGAATGAGGTAAGGTCCAGAGGAGCTGCATCGTCGTTAATACGTCCATTAAGTATACCGACAGGAGAAATATATGTAGATCCAGCCCAGATGGTTTTTTTCTCGCTTTCGTATATTTGGCTGACAAGCAATAAATCTGGCTTGCAACGACATGGAGTACCTACAGAAGGGTAGAACATTGGCATTTTCATAGACGTAACTATTTGAAAATAGTTTTATGAAATTTTCATAATTTCTTCCAATGCATTTTCTTAGGATTTTTAGTTCAAATATCTCCAATTCTTTGGCTACTATAGGAGATATAGTAAGCCAGGTTGGGTTTTTCTGTTAAGCTTTGTTGGTTTTTCGTTTCATTCCATAAAATGTATTTTTGTTTTTGTAACCAAAGACATTTATATCTAAAGAAAGAGCAAAATACATAATTGCTTTAGTGCCGCTACTTTTGAATAGGTGGCGCAGAATCACATTAAAACTATTTCCTAACCCATGGCGATATAGCCTTGGATTAGGCTTTCAATTAATTTATTTACCAAAAATATTTAATTAACTACATACTTTAAATTATAATGCATTCAGATGTTGCTAGTAGACTTATTACATGGGTTGGGTATAAAATTCTGTTCGACGAAAATTCTGGTTTACAAAATTCTGTTTTACAAAATTCTGTTTTTCAAAATTTTGGTTTCCAAAATTCTGTTTTTCAAAATTCTGTTTACAAAATTCTGTTTGTAATTGCATTTTCAGTTAAATAAAAAATTATTTAATAATTTTTTATTTAACTGAAAATGCAATTACAAACACATACATAAAAATAAAACAATTAAGAAATCACTTTGCCCTAACTTTCCCTTACATTTTGAACAAAATACTGTTTAAAAAAACCAATAACAAATAATTTAACGGCATTTTTTTTCTCATAATGAAAGGGAATAACATATTTCAAAAACCAGAATTTTAATAGACAGAATTTTATTAAAAACAGAATTTTGTAAAACTGAATTGTTTCAAAAAAGAAATTTTCATAGAGGAAAATAGTATTTTTTTTTTATTCCATTAGTATTTTTGAGAATTGAGGGATTGCCAAATGTATGTATATGTTATGTATGAATAAAGTGCAATATTGTGCTCTTAAACATCTAAATGAATATTGATTTAAAAAATTAAGGTATAATATGCACATAAAACATATATTTTTCATAGTTTTTGGCAAATATTAATTTATGTTACGAAGAAAATAGAAAATCAATAATACTCTACTGCATATTGTAGCACAATATGGCTAATGGAGACTAGCTCTGCAGCAAAATATGCGTAATGGAGATTGCACCATCTGATGGGCCATCTATTGACAAATAGTTACAACTCATGTTCTTTCTTCAATAAATTAATTCCTTTGTTGTATTCTCTCTATTAGACAAACACACTTCAATTTTTTAAAGAAAGAACATTCGTTGCAACTATTTATCAATACGTGGCGCATCAGATAATGCATTCTCTCCATTAGGCATATTCAGCTGCAGAGCTAGTTCCCATTAGCCGGAACAAAATTGAGTATTTGACAAAATCTATGCTTTAAAATGTGTTTTTTGTGCAGTCCATGTTTAAAAAAACTAGTGAAAATGTAAAGGAGCCTCTAAATTGCCCATACAAATTTAGTACAATGTCATAGTAGCGACTGATACATAACATATTTTCTCATATTTTTTCACCAGTCGCTTAGCAGTAAATATTTTGTATTCACCTCAAACATTTTTGAACCACTAACATTTTTTTTCACCACAAAAAATTTTTTCACCTTAAAAATTGTTTTCACCTCTAATTTTTTTCCAACAAAAAAGTTCTTTTCACATCTAAAAAAGTTTTTCACCTCAAAAAATTTTTTCTCCTGCATAATTTTACTTCAAAAGTTTTTTTATATTATTTGTACAAAAACAGAAGAGAACATCTTTTTAGGATATTGGTGGAGGGTATTCAAACATTCGGCACAGCCGAACTTAGCCCATTTTTACTGGTTTTTTTTCTGACATTTGCAAAAAAAAAATTTTTTTCAAAAAATTCAAAATTTTTTTTTTATAGATGGGAAAAAGCTCAGTTTCTACGGAATCATACACTAACAATGAAAAAAAGAATTTCGCATAGTCATATGTATTCTATAAGGTGTGTGATATATATGTAAGCCTGTTCAAAACCATGAGTTGCTTGTGGGTTGGGTGGTTCTTAAGGAGGCTGAAGACAACCTGGCTGCTCAGGTCGAAAGAGTGCACTCCCTCTATCGCTGATCCTCACAATTTTTTCCATTTAAATAAAAGAATTAGTATTTACTATTCGTTAGTAACATTAAATTATGATCTCGAGCCTGATAAAAATTAAAAATATATAGTTTTTATATAATTTTAATTTGTCCAGTAAGGTTTAATTACACTCAGAATATTATGTAGTTAACTGTTTGTAGCTTAATAAAAAAGTTTTCCGTTCCATTTAAAAATAAAGGAACATACATTTATTTTTCAAAGAAATATCTTTATTAACTTTTTTATACATTTATTCGAAATAATTTACTATCATTTACCATTTTTTTCAGTTTCATTTATTTTTTTCATTTGTTTGAAATTTAATAAAAATTTACCCACAAAACGGAAACTTGTGGTTTATTTGTGTCCGTAACAGTTATTACAAATTTAAATTTTGTTTGCTGTCTGTTTCAAAAAAAAATATTAAAAAAAATTTCAATTTGTTTTTTTATTTAAACTGGTTGTATATATACAAAATTTTTCAATACAAATTACAAGAACTTCATAAGCACACATACATATACTAACACATTCATACAAAAAGTGTTTATAGCTTCATATGCATACATACAAGTATACAAGTATATTAAAAAAAAAACAAAAAATACAAAAACGGAAATAATTTCAAATAAATGAAAAAACATTTATTTTTTAAGGATTGGTAGGTAAAATTTTGACATTTATTTTAACTGATTATATCATTTGTTTCTTACGGATGTGTCAGTTGATTAATCAGCATTTAAAAATAAATAACAAATGGCATTTAATTTAAATGAAAATTAAGTAGACCGGTTTTTAAATGTAATATCATTTCTTTTAAATGATATTTTCAGTTATTTTAACTTACAAATACATGTTAACTACAATAGCAAAGATAAATTTGAAGTGTTTTGTTTAAGATATTCCTTCGAGTACACTGAATATTGCTAATTTTCACGCATAATAATGTAATGAAATAAACCTTTCAAATTAAAACTTCATACACATTACACGATAATCATACGTGGACAACCAAAAACCACCAATACTTTTTAAATAATTAAATCGCTAAATTATACAGGAAAAAAATACTTTTAACAAAATAATTCATGGCTAATTACTTTTCTAATTAATAAAATAAATTAAATTGATCAACATTATAAGTGATATTTAATTCACTTTTAAAAAGCCACATTGAGTAAAATTAAAGCTGTACTTAACTTTTTATCAAACATATTTTAATATAATATTTAAATATAATTAGTTGATTCAATTACAAAAGTAATTGGCTATAATTTTATATTCTATGAGCCATAACACACCAGTACACTCAGAAAAGAAAGTTAGTAAAAAAATTTACTATTTTTGTACTGATTTTTAGTAAAAAAAAATATTATTTAGCAAATCTTTTTTATATTTACATTTTACAAATTACAGAATTTTTAGAGAATATTTAAAAATTTTTGTTGCTAATTTCAGAAATAATTGTACAAATTTTTGAAAACCGATTTGCTTAAATTAGCAAAATAATTTGCTAATTTTTAAAAAGTGCATATTGAAGAAAATGTTACTTCTAATTAAAACTTACACCTACAAACTTAAATTGCCTTAAAATGTAACATATAACAAAAAAAATGGATCGGAAGTGAATATACCGACTTATGTTTAAAAATAGGACATCAACTTAAAATAGCACTAAAAAGTTTTTTAAGTTCTAAATTTTTTTTTCAATTTTTTCTAAAATATTTAAAAAAAAAATAAAAAAATTTTGAAATTTTGTACTACTATTAATAGTATTTAGTATTTTTTTTTGCTGATTTTAGCAAACAGATTTTAAATTCCACTTTACAAAAAGTTTAGTAAAATTTAGTAGCGGCAGCTAATTTTTTTTACAAATTTCATTGTACTACACGTCAGCAGACATGTGTTGCTAAGATCAGCATAAAGGTGTTCGAACAATTGTATAAAAAACTGTAAAGATTTGTATTACTTGGAAGAAAATTAGGTCGAAAATTAAGATGAATGCAAGAATAGGAATGGCACGGCGCAATCAACTTCGCCCAGCCAAAACGCCTGGAGCTAAGTAAAAGTTTGATACGTAGGTTCTTCCTACGGTGTCGACATTTGCTTAGATGGGATTTGTGGAAATTCCAAACAGAGGCAAAGTATTTTTGTTGATGGCCTGGCAAAAATTTTAATTTTTGTAATATAAAATATCTAAAATTGCCAACTTCATTGATTTTTGTTAATAAAACTTTATATTGCCAACTTTACGTACGGTTATCAATTTTTAATTTAAGTTGGCAATATTGAGTTTTTTGCACAGAGAGAATTTAATTGGACGAGTTTTTATGAATATTTTCAGTAAACTAATGAAGATTTTTTTATGAAAATCTGCATTATTTTAATGAATTGTTTCAATGGCCGAATTATAGCGAGACTTTATTGATTAAAGCAGAAATTTAATAATATCATGCAGAAAATTCTTTCAGTATACAAAAAAGAATAATTTATTCTGGTTTACAATACCGGTAAATACCGGTATTTATGTTTCGGTATCGGTTATACCGATACTGACACAAATAAAATACCATTATCGTTATCAATACCGAAACAAATAAAAATCGATACCAATACCGTTATTTAATGCCCTGCAAACATTGCGATACGAAAATATTTCGAAATCGTATCGCCTGCAACAAAAATTTTATTGCGGCAATAATAATTTTCTTATTGCGGAAGATCGTACCTTCGAAAATGAATGTACGATTCAAAGCGAAACTTCAAAAAAAAAAAAAATACGAAAACAACACTTCTGGAAGATAAACGGGCAACATTTTCAAATAATCATTTGGAAGACAAAAAGAATATATGGCTATATTATCATCCTTAAGCAGACCTTGAAAAAGATAAATCTTTATTGAATTAATTCGCGAAAAAATTATCCTTTTTAATTCAATCAATTTATTAAATCAGATTTAAAATCATAGTTGAATTATAAATTTCATTTAAATATTTTTCGATTCAATTGAATCAAGTCATTTCAAATATAATTCTTTTTTTGATTCGCGAATTAAAAAAAAGGTTGATTTGATTTGCGAATTAAAACATAACAAAAAAAACATTTAAATTGACTTGAAAATCTCGCTTAGTTTTTTAAGGTCTGCCCTGAAGTTAAAAAAAACATTCTGTTTTTTTGTTTTATAAAAATAAAAAAATACTTTACAAATGACAAAATAAAAAAACAAATTATTGCTTTTATGTTTTTTTTTTCAAATGATAAAAGGAAGATATTGCCTTTTTATCTTTGGAAGATATCTTCAAATGTTTGAAAGGTGTAATTTGTAAATATAAACACCAAGCAATAAATTGTTAAAATTCGAATTATAATTGAAATAAATATTTTTTTATTACCTAAAGGGTGATTTTTAACTATTTGGGGTTTGAAAATTGAAAAAAAAACTAAGGAAATTTGTAAAAGTGAATGAAATATTTATATAGTCGAGTGGGGTTAACTTGCATGATATTGCCTGCCAATGGACTGATCCAAAGTGTGAGATTAATTGCTCACCAGACTCGCCTCTCAATAGTTTCATGGTATCGCGTGCCGTGTGGTACCGTCTTGTTGAAACACCATGTCAACCAACTCCAATTCTGCCACTTTGGGCAAAAAAAAGAGATAATCATCGCACGGTACCTTGCCCCATTGACCCCAAGAGCGATTTTCATCTTCTTGAGGAAGTACGTTCCAATGATGCCGCCGGCCACAAACCGCACCAAGCAGTGCATCTTTCACAGCTTTTTGGCAACTCTAGAAATGCCTCTGGCTGCTTTTTTTAAAGAAGCAACACTCAGGAAATTCTTCCTACTTATTACTCGTAATGTGTTGTTTTCTTTAGAAAGGGGACAGAGGAAAAATGAAAGTTGGTGAAAGATGCAAGACTTCAAATATGGCAACACTGTAATTGCGCGAGATGATAAATCTCGCCAAATTCGGCAATTCTGTTTGTTAACGTACCCAGCTGCTGTATTTTTCGAGCAAAAATAAAAGTTATTTCCTAATAATAATTTAGTTGACTTTAAATATTGGCTCTGTGAAATGACAACAAAGAATGTAAATAATTTGTTCTGTGTTTGAAAAATTACTTAGAAAGCATAACGATAAATATATCACTATGATATTACATTACCTTGCATATTACTTTTATACATAAAATAATCACTTATGCTAAATAAGTTTAATATTTTATAGTTTTTTATACAATTTGTTTCTAAATAAGATTTAGTTGATTGAGATAAATTACAAAATATTTGTGCACCAATATAATTTTACAATTAACCACATTTTTAAATTTGTGTTTTACTTAAAAAAGATCTGTATCCAAAATAAACATTAGATATAAAATTTAGTGTTGGTTTAGAATAACAACGTGACGTATAACGATTATCGCTGTAAGAGACAATACACCCAAAATAACAACGTACGACGATGTAAAGAAGACAAATAAAAAACAATACATTTTTTTTATTATTTTACTAATATTTGAAAATCGAACATAATAATTTGGTTAATATCACTTTTAACATTCGCATATCGCTCATTTGCGAGAAGTCCGCCATAACTCAAAAAAGCGATTTCGGGATAAATGCATTTAAAGTTTTCAATTTAGCCAAACTACTCAGTAAAATACAAAACACTTTTGGTCACCATTTAATAAGGGAAAGAGATATCCATACCATTTCTGCATCATTAACTCAAAAATCGTGTTTTTTTGGGTTATGCCGGTCTTCTCGCGAATGAGCGATATGATCTCATATCATGTTAGCTTACAAAAATTGTTAAAATGAGGCAACCCTGTTAAAGGAATGAGAAATTCAAAATAAGAGAATAAGAAAAAACGTTGGTAAAATAAAATAACTGCAAAGACCGGCACCGGTACCACAATTGTCAATTTGTATGGAAAAGAACGGCACGTTGTTATTCTGTTTCTTCACTTATTCAATTCTAGTAAAATAAATTAAAACAGTCGCTTTTAAATGTAAGTAAGCAAAAACCTTCAAATTCAATAAATATTCACCACTAGGCAAAGGGAAGAAAAGAAAATTGCTTTCATCTAAAAGAAGATCTTTTACAATTATATTATCCTAAAGAAAAAAAAATAATAATGAAATATAAAACAATCGGTACAAAAAAAAGGAATTAAATTTTATTTAGACCTTGTGGGAAGTGGCTAAACTAAATACAAATTAATTTAAATTAATGTTTTGTTTAAAAAATGTGACAAATATTACAGAAACATAAATTTAGATTAGCCAATTAGCACTCAGTCTCAATTGTACTTACGTTAAAAGGACATGAATGATTTATATTCGAATATTGTGTAAAAAAGTTAAAGAAAATTTTTACTATTGAGAATTTATTACTTCGACCTAAAAATACACAAACATCTTCAGTTTTATTTGTATACAGAAATGGATGGTAACCATTTGCCTTCTTATACAAGCTAAAATTTATCTAGAAATAAATATATGTATAAATGTGTAAAAATTGTGTATAATACCAAGGGTCGAATTACGGCATTCGTGATCGTAATTTTTCGATCAAAATTAGTTTTTTATTTCTAAAAATCAAATATTAGAACGGAATATTTTCCATCAGGGATGTTGTAGTTTGGCCCCAGATTGGAAATAAAAGTTAAAGTTGGTGTTATCATTATTAGTATTATTGTGGTAACTTTTTTAAAAAACAGTTTTCGAACAATTTCGTTCGATCACGAATGCCGTAATTCGGCACCAGTACTTGTGAAACATATTTTTTTTTTTAATCACATATTGAAAGTTTACTGCGTATCTCAAAAACTAGTACTTATAAGGAGAGATAAAACGCGTTTTTTTTTTAATAAACTTCTGACATTTTTTAACAATTTTTTTTTTTTGAAATTTATAATTCATCATTACTTTTTAAATTCGAAAACTATTAGCACATGTCGCAAGTTTATTATAAAACGTTTTTTTCTTGCTCCTCCTGAAGAGAACTAGTTTTTCAGTTACGTAGTTGCTGCAGCAAACCTTCGATATGTAAGCAAATTTAAATTACTCGATCGAGTTTTGATTGATAGTGCGATTTTTTAATATTCATTTGTCTTAAGGAAGTCTATATTAAACAGTATTCTTCTAAGCTTTATTTTTTTAACTTTATTCTTTTATTAAAAAAGTTAAGAATTTTAATTTGAAAATTTTTTAAATATCTTTTTTAATAAACTAAATTGAAATACAAATTTTTTTTCTTGACAGTAGCTTAATTTTCAACAAAATTAATTGGTAGCATTGCTGTACATTAGAAATCCTTTTCACGCATACAGAACGTTCCCCTGACATTAAGGAAAAGTTGAATAATTTTAATGAAACTTCCACTTTTTTAATAAATTCAGAATTTTTCAAAATTTCAGTTTGCACTCGTAAATTTTGATATCGTTATTTAAACTTACTGTTGTATTTGTAACTGGTGGTTTAATTAATTTTACAATAATATTTAGTGAGACTACACCGCGTTTTATAACATTTAAGGAACATTTTTTAAACAAAGAAAAAGTTTTATCATGATTTTCACATTTGACATTGGTAAATTTTGCCAACATATTAATCGTAGGTAAACAATTTAAAATAAATAATAAACAATATATTTTTATTATAAATTTATGTTGTCTGCTTGAATACATTTTGATAACTGTGATGTGTGATGTATTAGGAAGTTTAATTTAATTTAAAATATATTTTTAATATATTTTTAATAGTTGTTGTGGGGTCTCAAAAATAAGATGTTTAATGATGATTGAACTTTAAATGCTTTAAACTTTAAATTTATAATTTAAATTGCGAAACAGCTTTTGAGAGGATGTAATGGTACTTCTTGAATTATGACCGCTGATGTAAAAATGAGCCTTGTCGCTCATGATACATTTTGATCAAAAATCCTCCGCTCCGTTTAACTTCCGTTTTTTAAGGCATACAGCAATTAATTGTTATTCACTATAAATTTATTTCACGAATTTCAAATTTAAAGCGACATACGATGCCATTTGCAAAAATAGCACCACTCTCCGATAGGATGATACTTATTGCCCCACCCTGTACTTTTCATGTAACAATCTTATGTTCAAATTTACTTTTTAACCATTATAGGAATGCTTACTGTATAATTTTAGTAAAAATAATTAGTAAATGGAACAAATATGATGTTTTTGTAAAAGCGTTTGTAATGGTTAGCGCTTTAGACTGTTGTTTATCCCTAACATAGCACGCAAACCCACCGAAGTAAAATAGCATAACTAAAAAGCTTCAACCTTTCATCTCTCCTCCTTCCTCTTTCCAAAAAAAAGTAACACATTTATTAGTAGGAAGTATTTTCTGATAAAAAAAAAATAAAAAAATTTTAGCATAGAAATTTTGCACACAGTATCAAAAAATTCAACAAAATGGGTTGGCAGTAGAGGCTACGGTCAAAACCGGTCGATCGGACCGAAAGACCGGTTAGACCGAACTTTAAAACCAGTCGTCTGGTTTTAACGATCTACTCGGTCTTTACAATCTAGACCGGACGACCGGCTATAGAATTTAAAATTTTAAAAAATCGATAGCTTTTTTTTCAAAATTGATAATAACGTATATTTAGTTTATAAATGCCTACGTATTTCGTATACTACACATTTATGTTTTGTATATGAAGCTTGCAATGGGTTAAAATTTTGTAGAAACAATATAGACATAATTTGCATTTAAGATTGAACAAATTTATTTAAGCTGTGGACCGTAATTGTTCCGAAACTGGCTGTTAAATTTAGAAAGTTCTACGCTTTTCATATATTTATATAAAAATTCTACGGTATTTTTCGATCCCATGTACGTAGTTTTTATGACTTGACTTACAATGGACTTAAACTTTGCAGAAATATTCTAGACGTAATTCTGACTTGAAACTGCAAACTCTTTAGCTTGTGGAACAAAAATATTCCGATACTGGCTCTTAAATTTAGAAAATCTTTTTTCGGTCCCATGTCCGCCGTTTTTATGACTTGGTTCAGAGTGGACTAAAACTTTGCAAAAATAATCTAGCTGTAATTCAAACTTGGAGCTGTAAACTTTTTTTAAGTTGTGAAACAAAATATATTCCGATGCTGGTTCTTAAATTTAGAAAATCCTGTACCAGTCATACATTAATATGAAAATGAAAATGTCTTTTTGCAAAAATATTTTTTTTTTATATTAATCATATAATTACAAATTATATCCTAATATCCTAACCGAGCACTAGCAACATAGGCTATCGGCTCATTGTAGCGAAAACAGACCAGAGCCTCTGGTGGGAATCGAACCCACGACCCCGCACTGGTAAGCCAGCACGCTACCAACTAGCCTACCGGAGCGCTCTTTGCCAAAATAATCTGCATAATTCTGACATAAAATTTATATAAATTATAGGAATTTTTTTATTTAATTACACTCGCCAAAAAAAAGTCTGTAATGGCAACTGACCATTTTGCTGTTATTACGGGAAATTTTGCTAATTTGAGCCCAGCGGTATTTTTTGCTAATCTTAGCAACACATGTTTGCTGACGTGTAGTACAATGAAATTAATAGAAATAAAAATTAGTAGCCGCTACTAAATTTAAGAAAACCTTTTGTAAAGTAAATTTTAAAATCGATTTGCTAAAATCAGAAAAAAAAATGACTAAATATTATTAATATTAGTACAAAATTTCAAATCTAATTTTTTTTATCGAGCAGCAAATTTTTTTTTTATTTTATTTATTTTTTTCGGAAAATATTTTAGACAAAATTAAAAAAAAAATCAAACGAATTTATTTTGTTTTAATTTGGTAATATTTTAGTAATTTTCTTTTTTAATTTAAAGGTCAAACTTTAATTGTTTTTAGGGCTGATTTTTAGAACTAAAAGAACTTTTTAGTGCTACGAGTATTTTAAGTGGACGTCGTATTTTTAGACATCGATTCCCATCCATTTTTTTTTAATCTATGTGAAATTTTAAGGTAATTTAAGTTTGTAGGTGTAAGTTTTAATTATAAATAACAATTCCTTCAATATCCACTTTTTAAAAATTAGTTAATTATTTTGCTAATTTCAGCAAATCAGGTTTCAAAAATTTGTAAATATTCTGTAAAAATTCTGTAATTTGTAAAATGTAAATATCAAAAAAAGTAAAGTGGGATTGAAATTTTTTTACAAATTTTTCTACAAACTTTTTTTTCTGAGTGTAAAAGAAAAAAGTACCAAAAAAGTGAATATGAAACAGTAATACAACCCAGTTAACCGGGTAGACCGGCAACCGGTCTAGACCGTAAAAACCGGTCTGACTGGGTAGACCGGTCGACCGTAAAACCGGGTAATGTGGAGCTCTAGTTGGCAGCACAATCGTAAAGGGCGTGGGTAGATATTGGTGGCCTTTCACCGCCATGTAGTTTGGGTGGCATCTGCCTTATCTGTTGTTTATTATGCATTTACTGATGCTAAAGCATCATGCACTGAAAGTCATCTTTAACGTCGAGGCGCATTTTTGGATGAATTGCTATGTTAAGAAGTAAAATTGCCGCATATAGGACGACGCCAAACCACACGAGGTTCACCAGGTGCCAATGCATCCACAAAAAGTTACTGCTGGGTGCGGATTTTGCGTCTGCGGCGTCATTGGTCCGTCCTTTTTTGAAAACAGCGTTAGAGAGGCCATCACCGTCAATGGCATGCGCTACAGAACGATGATAATCGATTTCTTATAGCTTCTTTGGTTCATTAGTTTAATCAAAAAAAGTTCCTAATACAATTCACTTGTTCCCAAAACAACACAAACCAGCAACAAAAAAAATACGCTTTTAGAAGCAACGTAGAAGCACATTTTAAGCGCTACTCTCTTCTTTCCTTTCTTTGATGTTGTTGTATTTTGTTGTAATTTATTGCTTCATGTCATATCATGTCGATGATACATTACAACGTGTGGGGTTAAATAAAGCTAATTCAATTTTATGTATACTGGTATTATAACATAAATATGTATGTACATCAATAATTCATTATTTTTATGTCAAACATAAACATGTGTACGTACATATAATGTTATTATTTTAAATAAACAAATATAATGAAATATTTCAGCAATGTTAACGTTGTCTTTATAAGGTAAATACAGGGTAGTTCAAATACAGGTATCTTTTTAAATCATACAATATATTATTTTGACACTTATAGATTGTTTGCTGTTCGAAATATTGTGTTGCTTTAAGCTTGAACAACGCCTCAGAGGATACGTCAAAAAACAAAAATGCCGCATCTAGGGATCGAAAATCCGGCACGTTATTGTCAAGAAGCCAATAAATACACAGCCAGTGACAGTTTGGTGTGTATTTTGGATTGTTGGGATCATTGACCCAATTTTTTCGAAAAAAATGTGGGAAACGCCATTTTAGTTTTTACGGACTTTTTATGGTCTGAAATGGGAGATATGAACTTGAATATTCTTTGGTTTAAGCATGAACGCGCACCATGTCACACAGCAAATCAAACAATCAATGTTTTGAGCACTTTTCAAATTGGCCTCCTCGGAGCTGCGATTTGGACCCTTTAGGCTTTTTTTGTGACCGACGTTACGCGAATAATCCAGAAACGATCCACACCCTTAAGGTTAATATCGTCCGGGCCATTCGTGAGATAGAACCAGTAACCATCAGTTACTGCGAAATAATGTTCTATAAATATTATTTGGAATAAAGCCATTATATAGCACATTAAATTAATATTAGTTCATTTTATTTAATTTTTAAAAACATACTTGAATTTGGACCACCCTTTATATATGGATGCAAATAAACGCTCAAAAAACTGCAATGGTTAACACTCTAATGCTTAATGCCGACTTTAAGATTTATAATTATTTAAGACATACAATCCTGAATTAAAGGACTTAAATTATTTCAATAGAAAACATATTTAGTTTACATTTGTGTTTAAAAGCGAGAAATAATCAAGGACGAAATTTCGTAACATTTCAAAATACTAACTTTGAATAATTAGTGAGACTCAGTCAGTCAGTCAGTCACTGAATCAACTACACACACTTAACATCGCTCAGCCCAAACCGCAGTAGCTAGGAAGTTGAAATTTGGAGGAACACTTCGACGTCTGAACGAATGAAACTCTTCGATGTATACATTCGTTCAGACGGGATTTTTGGAAATTCCAAGGGGGAGGGGCAAAACGAAGAAGTCTCCCCCGTACCGTCTTGCATAAAAATTTTCAATAGAAATCCGAAGCTTTAAACGTATGTTCTCTAGAATGAGGTAGATTTTGGAATTTTCGCCAGGAATGTAGTAAAAATGTAGATAAAAAAATGAGAAAAGTCTTCCTTGGGGGAAAAAAAAAGAAATTTACACCAGTAACGTGATAAAAAGGGGATTCAAAAGGGCAAAAGTCCTGCCCAAATCGCTGATAAGATACTTTTTGAAATTTTCGGCAAAGGTTTGGGAAAAGTTCTTCCACAAAGCGGTTATGGCTAAAAACCTAATTTTTAAAGAATACGTGGAACGAGCGTAATTGGAACGGCAGTCAAGGCGAACGAAATGATTAGGAACGGGTAACAAGACTATTTGAAACACTGCAGAGGGAAATGAATTGTAATGAACTATTAAACACAAAGAACACTATGGAGTGGTGCGAGCCCGCATTTTTATCATATTTATCGATTTCAATTTATTTTTTGATCGATTTTAGCAATTGTTCTCAATTTTTATATTTCACATATTTAAATCATTTACACTAATTTAAAATACGGTAATAAAAATAATTTCACTGCAATTGATATGACTGCAATGAAAATGATATCAACAGCTAATAAGTACATTCAATTTGTTAGGCCCATGATGGGCAGACATTCCTTACTTAACGTTCTTCCCAAACCCCTTGGCCTAAAGGAGAAGTAGGAGCTAATTCAGCTATAAGATACATTTTAAAATTTCGCGAAGAACGTGATAAATTTCGAAGGGGGAATAGTACCGCGCTGCCCAACTCGCTAAGGCTTTAAACATTAAATTTAGAATATATGTTTCGTAGATTATTGCCCTAATCACTGAAAGTAGGAACTTTAAATTTGCATAGGTTTCCACCAAGACGAACTTTTGAGAAATTTTCATTGTAAGAGACAAAAACTGAAAAACTCTCCTCCATGGGCTAGAAATCTGATATATAAAATATTTGCTCCTTGAAGTGTGGGCTTTATGACAATAGAGAAACTTTTTTAAATTTCTAGTAAATATTTACGGGAAGAAGCAAAAGGAGAACTGTCACTTCTTAAACGTTTTTCTAAATACCTTCTGCTAATTTGAAATATGCTTACCGGGGATGTGGGCTAATTCACTGATAAAGTACTTTTTGAAATATTTAATGAGAACGAACTAAAAATCGATTCAAAAAGGGAAGTTATCATCACCCAGTGCTACCGTTTTAGCTAGGAACTTAAACTTTGGGATATAAGCACCACTGAGGCGAGGTCTTAAAATTTTTGAGTGAATCCAAAAAGTAAAAACTTCCCATTAGTGTCCTGACCAAAATTATCGGCTAGAAATCAGCCATTTAAAATATGTGTTCCCTGTGTTTAAAGGTTAAGTGTAAAAATAAACAACTTTTAGATTTTAAATAATTTGTTTTCAATCCAGAAAACAGTTAAATATTCTGTTATATTAACCGATATTTTTAAGATATTTCTATTAATATATTATTTTGAGTGTAATATGTGCTAACATATTTATCTTTTTAAAATAGAACTCTTACTAACCTTATTACTCGTACTTAAATCTAACAACCCTCATGCATGAATAAAGTATGAATGAAAGTGTTTGATGTGACATACTGACATTTTCAAGTTCAACGTATTTATCATGGTTATTTCAAAGTTAATAGCATAAGCTAAAGAACATCCAATACATACATATATTATCAGCACGTTTATGACGTTTTGTAACTGTTTACACAGTCAGACCAAAAGACCAACCAACATCTTTATATGACATTAAAATGGTAAAATGCCAGTGAGCAGGTTATTAACATGCGGTTGTCGTGTACAAACAAAATTTACCTGTCAGACCTGTTGACTGTGAGTTGTGTACATTTTGCACTTTTGTGGTTAATATGCTTTTAGACAAGCTATTGTACAAGTAATGTAATTGTATTAGCCAAGATAAAAATTAGGTTGAATATAATGACTTTGAGGGTGGAAAAATGATTAGAAATTGAAAATTTAAAAATTTTATTAATTTTTTTTGTTGAAAACTTTAAGCCAATTTAACTCTTATTAAATTAGTAAAAAATTTATGCCCAAAATGAACAAAATTTTCTTAACATCAATACAAAATCTCAATGCTCATTAATTTAATGAAATATTTCATTAATTTTATGAAATGTTTCAATAATTTTTTGTGATATTTCTTTGCTTTATACAAAATATATATTTCATTAGGTAAATATAAAATTTAATTCATTTTATAAAAAAAGTGTTGATTTAAATTTGAACAAAACTGCCTCAGTTTTTTTACAACAATTAATAAATATAATGAACATAAAATTTCAAAAATTTTATATAATGTTGTATTCATTAAATTAATGCATCATTTCACAATTTTTATGGAACTTGTTTTAATTGATTTTTTTTAATAAACGTATAAAACATTTTATACAATTGTTATGAAAAGTTTCATTAATTTTAGGAAATGTTTTATTAATTTAAAGAAATGTTTATTAATTAAAAAAAAATCATTAATTTACTGAAATTTTTCATTAATTTAAAAAAAATTTTTTCATTAAAATAATGAAAAAAATCCCTAATTTAATAAAAAAAAATTCATTAATATTATAAAATAGTTCGTTAATTTAATGAACATTTTATAAATTCAATAAAAATATTCATTGTTGAATTCACCCAAAATACCATTGATTTTATGAAACAATTCATTTATATTATAAAAATAATTTCCTGAGGTTATGATGATGTACTTATTTAAAATGTTCCCTTTTAAATATCATCTTCCCTAATGTGCTATAAAATTTTAAAAATTATTTATGAACATTTTTATGTTCATATGTTAAAAGCAAACAAGAGTGTATAATGTTTACACAGTGCACAAAATACGTATAATGTATCACTGAACTTTTTAAATGATATAAAAATTTTACATGCGGTAATAAATTTTATGATCTATATGAAGAAAAAATACAAGAAAGCAAACAATATTCAGTAAAAATGTTTTTTTTACAAAATTATTTTTTTCCTTTTCATCATTAATATTCTGAAGTTTTTCTTTTTTTTTTTTTTGTTGCTTAAAATTTAATTATAATTATATTCAAGAAAGGTGAAAAATTATATTAAAATATACCTACGAATCTGCAAATGAACAACAACGAAAAAATTATTTATCATTTCTCGCGATGAAAATTTATAATTTATATTATTTAAAATGAAATTCACATAAATAAAATAAAAAAATATTATAAATTAAATGAAAAATCTAATCATTTAACCATGAACAAAAATGTTTTATTAATTACCACTAATAATAATAACAAATAAAAATAAATTTTAATTGCGGTGCCAATTTTAAAATATTAAATTGCTAAGTTTTTAATACAAACATGTAGTTTTTATGGTTAAACCAATTCGAATATATTTATTTTAAACGTCACAAAATAAGACAGAAATATAAAAATAAATTTAACGATTTCTCTTTTTATAAATGTCAACAACAAGCACGAGTTTCCTGTATTATACAATACATTTTTCCAAAAATTAAAAAAAAAAAATGTTTAAAGAAAATAACTTAAATGTTCTAGATTTTATATATTACCAGAGTTTTAGGCTGAGCGATTAAGAGGCCACTTTTCCCTTTTAAACTCGTTTTTTGCCACATCCATATTGGAAATTCTAAAATGTATCTCCTAAATTAGACCACACCCAAAGGAACTCATATTTAAAAATATCCAATTTCTATATAAATGCGAAGATGGGAAGACCATGTGCCAGGCAAAAATTCCAAGTGGGGAACACATATCTGCATGCTCCTTTCTGAAGTTGTTCATCTACATAACCAAATAATTTTCGTGTGCTGGCTAATCTGTTCACGCAGAGGAAAAACATGGTTGCAACATGATCACTGCTACTATATTATGGTTGCTGCATTCAGATATGGTTGTAACAATCAAGTTATTGATTTATAAATATGTTGTAACCATTAACATGGTCGCTACCATCATTATTATAGTAACATAAATATATTATTTTATAATTTTTACTTTCTATTTTATAGCATGATTGGCAGTAATCATAATGTGGTAACAAAAATTTTGCCTACGAAAAATAAATGATAATTGTGGAACTATACATATAATGCTGACAACAATCAATGAATAATTACACGCTGCTACAAAAAAAAAATTGCAAGAACTTGTGAAATGACCTAGTGTAGGTTGTAGGTCTAGCTGAGTGTATTATATAACCGGTTTTATAAGTTGCAATTTCGGGATATGGGGGAAAGAGTATTTTTTTGGACTGCCGCACTTAAACTTTCTAACTCAGTAATTTTTTAACCGATTTCGAAACGGTAAACGGCATTAATTAGAAATGAACGCGCTCTTTTCATTTTCTACGAGGGTTTTTTTCGAATCTTCTTTTAAAACAACAATAATCTTAAGTCAGTGTCCTTCTGTAAATCGGTTAAAAAATTTCGATTTCGATTATATGATTCAACAAAAGATATAATTTAAAGTACGAACTATTTTTTTTTTAATTACGTTTATTTTTTAAAAATCTTTACTTAATCTACTACGTTTGTAAGGCGACCAGCAGTAATTCGCTAGCATTCTGATCTGACTATTTCCTTCGAACCGGTTTTCCATTGTTGATAGCTCTTGGTGGAAGCGTTCGCCTTGCTCGTCTCTAAATTAACCCAGATTTTCTTGAAAGAATTCCAAGAAAGAATGCAAAAAATGTATTTCGATTCACATTCTGCATTCCATTTCTCCATACGCCTCTAGAAATTCACTAACACACTCAACTTTAAATAAATCAAATGATTTTTATAAACACTTAGCTTATAACACAATTACATAAATATTTTGGTTAGCTTTTTTAAGAAAAACATGTTGTTTTTTGGAGCTGAACCACTAATACAAACTAGTAAACAACTTTTTTGCAAGTATGAAAAAAAAAGTAACGGTATTATTACAAAAATAATTTAAATAATGCCTTATTTACAATGATAGAGTACTAACCTATACAGAGTGGAATTTCTTTATTTATCCTTCGCACTTATGTCTTCTTTGTATCATACTCGTATAATAAGTCCTTAAACTAGAACCGTAATTGACCTAAGTTCCTTAAGTTGGCTTTGGCATACGCCGAACTTGAGTAACAATCTAAAGTAAAAAACAAATAATTTTTAATTTATTTGTTAATTGAAACGCAATTTTAATTGGGTTTTAATGGCGATTCGTTAACAAAAATAAGGAATTCTAATATCTCTTGATTAGAAAAAGTACTATAACTTTGTCAATTTTTAACCGATTTACACAAATAAAAGCTTGTTTTACTAAGAAGGACACTGACTTTAAGATTATTGTTGTTTAAAAAAAAAATTAAAATTTTTTATATTAGTGAAAAAATCTCTACACATTTATATAAATAGTATACGGGAAGTATATACATTTCTAAAGAGCGCGTTTATTTCTAATTTATACCGTTTACCGTTTCGAAATCGGTTGAAAAATGACTGAGGTAGTCCAAAAAAAACTCTTTTCCTCATATCTCGAAATTTTGAGGGTATATTGCAACTTATAAAACCGGTTATATAATACACTCAGCTAGACCTACGACCTACTCTAGGTCATTTCGCAAGTTCTTTTTCAGTGTAGCACCGTGTTATCAATCAAATAAAACATGATTTTGACATTTACAGTCATAATACTGTCTTGTTTTCATAAAAAAATTGTGACTGAACCGCACCCAAGAAAAAATTATACCATATGATCATTTTCACCTGGGGGGTTTTATTTTCCAAAATACCTTATACATATAACATTATAATTAACACTTATCAAATCATTGTCAAAAAGATTCCATATATGAATTTTATATTTTTTAATTCTTTTCAATTAAAACAATAATAATTTCAATTAAAACAATAATAATAAATATGTCTATTAATTCATTTCATTTAAAATAGTGACTTTCTTGTGGAAAAGTTACTCAGAATATTAATAAAATAATTTTTTATAAGAAAAAGTCAGTAGAATCCACAAGTTGTTTTGTGCGGAAAGGTTTCTTATGCAAAATATTAGATTTTTAGAAATTTTTCTAATAGAAACATTTTAAGATTCTATGGAGTTTTCCTTAAAGTAAAATTCTCAGATATTGCAAACTTAGCCTCTTAGGAGTTTCTTTAAATGAAAAATTTTTAGATTCTGCGGACTTTTTTTCATGAGATGCTAAGGACTTTTTCTAGTAGAAACATTATTAAAAGGACATTTCCTAAAAAATAATTTTAAGATGTCTTAAATTCTAAGAAGTTTTCTATTAAAAAAATAAAATAGAAATGTTTTTTTTTATAATCCAATATAATTCCTAGGAACTTCGCAGAGTTTAATAGACAGTCTGATACCGTTCAATTTAGAAAGGTTAAAGCACCCATTTTAACCACAATCCGCACTCCAGGAAACATTTGCTTTAAATTTTAGATTGCTAGGAGAGACTTTTTCTCAATAAGAGGGAGACTTTTGACCTTTTCGCCCGCCCTCGTTAAAGTTTTAGTTAAAGTTAAAGTGTTAGTTGATGTCTACGTCAGAGGTGGAACCTATATACAAAATTTCAAATTCCCAACTCCTCCGTTTTCTGATCTTAATTATTTTTAATTAATTAATTAATGAATTAGCCCTTACTTTGGGAACACCTAGTTTACCTTTCAGGTTTCTAGCCAAAATGGTTTGTAGATGCCGTTAAGAGAGAAACTTATTCTCCTTTAAATACCCCATTTATTTACCACATTTCTGATGAAAATTCGAAAAAGTACCATATATTTTAAATTTCGGGTTTCTAGTCAAAGTTGTTTGGGCAGACCGTTAAGAAACCCCTTTTCACTTTTTGCCCCTCCCCCTAAAAGTTTCCAAAAATACCATTTTGTTCATTGCCTATATCGGCAGAGAAACCTGCACCCCAAATATCTTGATGGCTGGGATGGGCGTTGATTAAGTTTTTTAAATGTGTTATGTATAGGGTCCGCCAAATAACTTTTTTTTTTTTTTTTTTGAAAATGCTCTAAAAAAAAACTACTGAATATTTTCTCAAATTTCTTTTTTTATTTGAAAGTACAATCCTTCCTGTTAATAATGGCTGCCTCGGTTAATGATTGCTGTCTCGGCTGGCCATGCAGTAGCCTACACGATCGGTCCAATTTTTAAGCACATTATCGATTGTGTGCAGCTGTATTTCACCTATGGCTTCACGAATATTGTCCTTTAAGGCGTCAATTGTTTTTGGCTTGTCGGCGCAACACTTATCTTTGACAGCACCCCACAAATAACACTAGGTCACAAATAACAAACTTTTGTCTGTTATTTGTTTCTAGCATACTTTTTCTCATGGATTTGGACCTACTGAACACGAAAATGAATTTTAAAAATTTTTCTGTCGATTGGTTTGCGAGATACAAATTTTTTAATTTTTTTTTTTTAATTTTTGGAGGTACACTTACTATTTTGAGCATATCTTTAGTCTTCTTTGACCTATTTTATCCTACTACTACTCAAATTAAAGACAATTGAGCCGTCTACAACTTATTCTCAGAAAATTTTCAAATCAGGTTAGTAGTTTTGATGTTGGCGGCTTAAAAAGGTTAAAAAACTGCGTTTTTTTAGTAAAAATGTGGCTGAAAAATTCATATAAAAATTCATATAAAATGTAAAACGCGATGTTAACAGCGATTTTAATTTTTTACGTATAGCTGACACTTTTCCAAAGAAAATAAGCCCTTACTTAACAAAATCTGATGACAAATGGCTGACTTATTATTTTTTTGGTAAACGACCGAAATTCCGCTATTTCACGATTTTTTAATTTTCATTATTTGCACAGCTTACCTACCCAACGCAAACGAATAAATACATTTGAACTTAATTTAAAATAAACAAAGTAGTCTTCGTATATTTTTTTTTAATTTATTTACAGCACTACATGCTCAATGTATCGCACAATTAGCTAAACTAACGAAATTAAACTAACTAATTAAATTAAGCAAATCAACGCACAAAAAAATGAGTAAAAACAAAGATATAAGTGTACATTTTATGCCATGTGGAAAAACTGCTGACTTCTTCTTTGTTTTTTGTATTCGCTGCAATCGGTCTCACGTATTAGGGTCCAAATATAGTCACCCATCATAGCCGTGTCATAGTTGCCCTGATAGCGTCGTTCCATAGCCTTCAATTCCTGATGAAAGCGCTCGCCGTGTTCGTCGCTCACGTCTCCTAAATTCTCAGGGAAAAAATCCAAATGAGAATCCAGAAAGTGTATTTTAAGTGACATGTGCACTCCCATGGCTTCATAGTTCTTTACCAGATCCTCAACTATGTCCTTATAATTCGGGCTTTTGTTGTTTCCTAAAAAGTTTTCCACAACAAGCCTGAAGGAATTCCATGCTGCGGCTTCGATGGGTGATAACAGCTTTGGGAATTTTTCATCTTTCAACATTTTTTTTATCTCGGGTCCTGCGAAGACTCCTTCTTTAATTTTTGCCAGCGAAAGGTAAGGGAAAATTGACCGTAAATAGGCAAAAGCTTCACCTTCTTTGTCTAATTTTTTGGCAAAATTTTTAATCAAACCCAATTTTATGTGCAGCGGCGGAAGTATTATATTTTCACGGTTCTCTATTAGTGGTTTGCGCTGAACATTCGCTTCTCCAACTACAGGTTTCGTTCGTACCGGCCATTTTTTTTTTATATAATGCTGATCATCAGCGCGGCTATTCCAAAGGCACAGAAAACAGCAATGTCGCGTATAGCCTCCTTGGAGTCCACACAGAATGGCCACAACTTTAAGGTCGGCGCATATTTTCCAATTGTATTTCCTATACTCTATGCATTTCAGCAAAATGTCCATAGTTTCATAGTTCTCCTTTGAATGAACCGCATGAGCAATAGGAACAGATGGCTTTTCATTCCCATTATGTAAGAGAACTGCCTTCAAGCTCTCTTTGTTGCTGTCAATAAACAACCTCCATTCGTTGGGGTTGTGAATTTGGTGAAGCTCTTGGAACAAGCCTGAAATGTCGCTGCAAAAACATATTTGGTCTTTCTTTGTATAAAATTTTGCATACTCCTTGTGACGGTTTCTGTACGCTGATACTTTCACTTCTGAAGCCGCAAATCCACACTGTATCATCCGAGACGCAAAAAGTTCGGATTTCTCCTTAGTGAGACCAAAATCGCGCACCCAATCGTTTAGTTCGGCCTGTGACAGTAATTTTCGCTTTGCACCCGGCTCAAATTCGCTTGCATTTGACTCAGACTCTTCTTCTGACGATTCTGCTTTTTGAAGAGATGCACCAGGGCACACTGGATATGGCACATCATGCGAATGTGGTACTGGAAGCGCAAACGATCCCACTTGAGCGTAGTTCCATTTAAAAAATCTTCCTACCCCACTGTTTGTGGTGAGGCAAAAATAACAGTCTGTGGAATGGCATAGCGGCTTTTTCCACATCATTGGTGTATCGAATTTCATATGGCGGCTAAAATTAAAATAAATTACTATATTCGCTATGTATAATGTGTTTAAATAAAAATTCTTACCTTCCGCCAGCTGCCCAGTTGGTTAAGATTATATAGCAAAGATCACACAGCGACTTAGGTGTCCATGGTTCTGTGATATTTGGTGAAATACCAAAATAATTCAAATAGTGCAATTGTACTGCTGGAGTAAACTTGTGTGCGTGATTTTTTTTTATAAACTGGCCACAAACATTGCAGAAATTGTCTGGATCGTTCAAACACTCGAACACACGTTGTCTTTTACTCATTGTCTTCCTTGCGTTTTCTAAATATTAACTTCTTTACACTTTCACAGACAGTTTTGAAATGCAATTGATAACCGTGTCTCCTTATGTTTAAATATGTATGAGCATGTAGTGCTGTAAATAAATTAAAAAAAAATATACGAAGACTACTTTGTTTATTTTAAATTAAGTTCAAATGTATTTATTCGTTTGCGTTGGGTAGGTAAGCTGTGCAAATAATGAAAATCAAAAAATCGTGAAATAGCGGAATTTCGGTCGTTTACCAAAAAAATAATAAGTCGGCCATTTGTCATCAGATTTTGTTAAGTAAGGGCTTATTTTCTTTGGAAAAGTGTCAGCTATACGTAAAAAAATTAAAATCGCTGTTAACATCGCGTTTTACATTTTATATGAATTTTTATATGAATTTTTCAGCCACATTTTTACTAAAAAAACGCAGTTTTTTAACCTTTTTAAGCTGCCAACATCAAAACTACTAACCCGATTTGAAAATTTTCTGAGAATAAGTTGTAGACGGCTCAATTGTCTTTAATTTGAGTAGTAGTAGGATAAAATAGGTCAAAGAAGACTAAAGATATGCTCAAAATAGTAAGTGTACCTCCAAAAATTAAAAAAAAAAAAATTAAAAAATTTGTATCTCGCAAACCAATCGACAGAAAATTTTTTAAAATTCATTTTCGTGTTCAGTAGGTCCAAATCCATGAGAAAAAGTATGCTAGAACCAAATAACAAAATGGCTGTTGCCTAGTGTAATAGTCCAACGGTGTCACATAGCAGCTCCGAGGTAGACAAACGTTATCAGCTCTGCGGCTGATAATGCGATCTTTAAAAACAGGGCGCAAAACATCGAGTGTAGCTTCGGCTGTGTGGCACGTAGCGCCGTCCTGTTGAAACCAAATTGTTGCCAATATCCTCCTCTTCAATTTTTGTGAACAAAAATTCGTTCAACATGGCCCGATAACGATCGCCATTGACTGTAACGGCCAGCCGAGGCAGCCATATGAATGAAATTATTTTCCATTATTAAGCGGAAGGATTGTACTTTCAAATAATAAAAGAAATTTGAGAAAATATTCAGTAGTTTTTTTTTATAGCATATCCACATATAATGCATTTTTTCATATGTGATTTTACAATAAAAAAAATCCCAAAATCTACAGAGAAATTTATTGCCGCACTCGCAGAGTCAAATTTTTGTTATGAAATTGAACATTATCAATCAATGCTAGATGTAGGAAGAATGTAAATTAATGTATAAGATTTACAGCCTTAGCTAAGGTCCATTCATTCAGAAGGCAGTTAAAAAATATCGATTTATTTACAAGTTCCCAAAAACAAGGTAAAATATTCAAGGTACTTTTTCAGGTAAAATTGGCAACACTTGGGAGATATTTTTAAAATATTGACTTTGGAAAATTTTTGCAGTTACAAGCTCGAAAAGATTTCTTATGCTGCCCACAGACAAAGGAACATTAGTAAAAACATGAACATGTTCGACTTAATTTTCCATCGTGTGAAGCAATGTTTCCTGTGGAAATTTATGTTTAATTTTTGGTTTTTCAAATACCCAGCAACAATGAAGCTGCCAAAGAAGCAATAAAAGCATCACTACTATGGCAAAGGCATTACTTCTTTTCTAATGGTTTCATCGATGAATTTAACATTAGTGTGTCATAGGATGGAAGTATTAAAATGTAGCTACTAGCATTACTCATACTTTACTCTAAGGAAGCAATGATAATACAATGATAAGGTATTCTGATGCATGAGTGGAAAATGTTCATATATTTTGTAGTATTTAAGCTTTGATGAAATTTTAATTCATAAGAATGCAGAAAAATAGGTTAAAGGAAGCGAAATGTATGCATTGATATACAAATACTCTTTATTAACAGAAATAAATACTTCTGCATTAGTAAAAAAGCATTTTTGAAACATTTTTCAAAAATTTTAATGAATTCTTAGACAAATTCTAAAATATTTTTGGATAATTTAAAAACTGGTTGTATAATTTGGAAACATTTTTAGACAATTTTAAAATATTTTTGAACAATTTTAAATAAATTTTGCACAATTTTAAAATATTTTTGGGCAATTTGAATTAATTTTTACACAATTTTAAATTATTTCCATAAATTCTGAATTAAAACTGGAAATGGTGTAGTGTTAAATAAAAAACATAATGCTGAAATGCACAGATTGCGTCCTCATAAATATTTAAGGCTGAAAAAATGCAAATGACAGGCCAGCTAGTTTGAAGTAAAGGTTCAAAAAATCTGTTTTTCTTAATATTTCAAAACTTTTATAAAAATTACAAAACTGCATAAATTCTAACCCTCATGAAATTTTAAACTAAAATATAAAAAATGATTTAATAAAAAAATTAAAAAATTTCAACAGAACTATTTTTTCAATTTGAATAAATGCTTTAGATTCAAAAAGATATACGATATACTATAACATATGCTTTAGAAGTAATGAAGAGTGATTTTTTAAGATATGCATCGGGTTTATATTCAGATCACTGCATTTGAAATATGAACTCATCAATTCTTCGGAAGTGCCTTAGAATAACACCAAAAAATTATAAAAGAATGTCAACTGAAGTTTAGGAAGCAATGAAAGAAGTTATAGTCACAGAATGACTACCATTTTTTTTGCTGGGATATCATTTTATTCATATTTTATGACTCCAAACATAATGTTTCATCGTCTGTATCGATTTCTACTCCGGTTTTTTCTATATTATTTCGTTGAGAGCAATTGTTTTGTGCGGTGCTTTTGCAATACGCGGAGTAAATTTTATTTTTATAGAGACGAAAATGGTGACAACTTAAAATAATAAAAATTGGATAAATTTTATAAATGAATATAAAAAAATTAACGTGAATTATGGGACATGAAATGTGATATCTATAATAATAAAAGTTAAAGCAACAGCATATGAAAAATTAACAAAAGGAGATAGAAATGAATTTAAAATATTTGCTTCCGCGTTTAGTAGCAGTATATTCGATCAAACAGAGCTGATGTTTCGTTTATGGTTTTGTTTTTTTTTTTTTGTTTCATTGTCTGTACTAAAAAAAAGGATCGTTAGAAGAAACACAGGTTTCTACTAATGTACCTTCGTCTGTGGGTAGCATTTTGATCGTTAGTGTATAACAGAGAACTGCAACTGCAGATTGCAAAACGTCATACGCAATCAACACAAGATAAAATAAATATGTGTTTGTGTTCAAACGCTGAATATACTCCAACACACATATTTGTTGATGATTTTAAATCAATCAAACGACGTGCATATTGTTGTGTCACTGATTTATAATCATCGGTCGTTTTCATACCATTGATTTTATTCTGTTCGTTCGAGCGAACAATAATTATTTTGATGTAGAATGAATCAGAAAAAAACAACAAACAACGTGTATGTGTGTATTCATAATTAAAACAAAATAGTTTCTTATCTTTAAAATGGGGGTGCTTTTGTATAGAAATACATTTCATAAATAATATAATTTACATTAGGGTGGGTCTAAAATCCGTTTCTTAGAATTTTTATTAGAATTACCAAAAATAATGTTTTTTGTGAATTTTTTTTTTTTTTTTTAATTTAGGTCGATATCTCAGGCTCACCCAAACCGGTTAAAGTTAAATATTGCCTAATTTTCCAATCAAAATAGATGAAAAAAATTTTGACAATATCTAAATTTTTCCGGATTAGGCAAGCCTGAGATATCGACCTAAATTTTTTTTCTAAAAAATATTTTTATTTCACAACGAAGAATATTTTTAGTATTGTATTACTAATAAAAATTCTAAAAAAGCGGATTTAAGTCCTACCCTAATGTACACTATATCACTTATGAAATGTGTTTCTATTTTGTTTTAATTATGAATACACACATACGCGTTGTTTGTTGTTTTTTCTGATTTAGTCAACGCTGACTTTTTGTTGAGTGATTACATGTACATAAAACATAATCGACAGATGATTCAAACTGATCCGAATTACGCGTTCAGTAACATGATGCTGATTTTATTCTACAGTGAATTTTATTAAGTTATTAAATGTGAACAAGAATTTATGTGTATGATTAAATCAAGAAAAAATTTGATTTTGCAGTTCTCTGGTGTATAAACACATTGCAAAAATCTCCAGAATTTCTTAGTCTCTCAGGTTTTTTCTTACCACATTTGCCACATTGTTACAAAACCATTGCAATTTTAGGTTCAAGTAAAGTTTATTAAAAATTACTCCGTAACAAAATTACAGAGAGTAAGACAAAATTTACTTTAAAAAAGAAAAATATACAAAAAAGTACGCAAACTAAAAATTTGTAAGAACTAGTAAGATAGTTAAAATAGCTGATTGTAAATACCAAACACCAAAGTAAATTAGATGTGGTGTTCTCCAGAGACATTGCGGACTTCCATCTTACTCCTTCCATCGTAAATAAGCTGATATTTACACATTTTTTACTTTTATAAAAAAAATATTCAATGTGTTTTTACAAATTCTTTGTTTTTCAAATATATTTTTTTCCAACATTTTTTTTTTTTTCCTACAAATTCTTACTGGCAGAAATTTATCCAGTAAAAACAGTAAGTTCTTTTGCATTAAACTGTCACTTTATTCTCAATTTTTGCTCTCTTGTTACTGAGTAATTGTGCAAACAAACACCTTCCAGTAAAAACTTTTACAAATTTGTACGAATTTGTACAATTTTTAGAGTTCCCAAACACACTTTATAAACAAAAAAACATATGTTTTGGAATTTTTGTTGTGAATTGTTAAAAAAAAAAGTTTGAATAAATAAATAAAATGGCTATAGAAAGAAAAATTAGAATATATAACTAAAAAATAGAGATATATTTTCATCTTAAAGTCTACAGATTGATCAAATAAAAATTCAGTTTTTCGATTCCGTTGCTATTTTGTGAACATTTGTTTTTCGTCACTATTTAAGATTCTTTTTCCTTTTGTATTGTGTTCATACTTTTAAATAGTAAAGATGTTCACTTAATTGTGTTACTTACATTTTATATTATACTACAATCAAATTACAATTCATTCAAAAAGTTTGCAATCAGTTTAAAATAAAATGTTTACAACTTACTTTTCACACACATGTCCATTACGATTAGAAACAGCTAATGATTTTTTACGTCTTATGGCCAAATGACGTTCACGTGTAGGAAATTTTGGTTGTTTACGTATTAAAATGGGATGCACTTGAAAATTATTACACAAATTCACATTAATATTATATTTAATATCATAAATGTTTTCGAATAGTGATGGTTCATTAACATTTGTAGTTATGGCTTTGGAACGCATTATTGGTTTATAAAAGATAATTCGATTGAATTTTAGTTTTTTTTAAATCTTAATTAAATCTTTTATTTTATAATAAATTGTTAATATTTTTTTAATAACAACCAAATATCAAACACTTTCACTTCAATACTTTAACAAGTTTTAATACAAACTAGAGAGAGAGAATTGTTTTTTAAATGAAATAAAACTGATTTTATTTAAATATGTTTTTAAAACAGAAATACTGTTTTTTAAAATGTTCATACTACATGCAAGTCAGTGTTTATAGATGATAAGAAAAAATGTATATTGAATTTATGTCACTATTTTTAATACACATATATTTCAATATATAAATAACACACCCCATATGACAATGTCATCAATAATGAAAAGTATTTAAAAGAACATTAAACGAAAAATATGTTTGCGATAAGTTTTCATATTTCCAGTGATAAGATAAGATTTATTATTATTCTTTGTTTTTAATAAATCAATTTTTTTGTTTTCAATCTGGTAACACTGTTTTTAATGCATTTTGCTGTAATAAATAAATTATAGTCTATTCACACTTAAGAGAAAAAAATTAAAACATTTTAAAATTTATGCTTAACAAACATTTTCATTTTGTCTAAAAGAAATTGTGATCTTAAACTCAGTTTTATATTTCTCATCATTATGAATAGTTTAAAAACGTATTTTTAAATATTTTAAAATATCTTCTTCTTGTGTTTTTTTTTCTCAAAAATTCCCTAATTTTTTATACCTTTTACAATGCCAAATATTGTTTATACAAAAATTTAGTATATAAATATTTTTTTTTTATCTTCACAAATTTTAACTACTAGTTAATATTAATAACCGCACAATTGTTAAATAACAACTGTTTTTTAATTTTAAAAATATTTAATTAAAACTTACGCTTAACTGAAAGCTTAGATATATCTTACTCTCAAATAAAATTAAAAGACGACAAGTGTACTTATTTATAATATGAACATTGAAAACTTAAGCTCACAATTTCTTAATACTGTAAGATCTTGAAATTGTATTGCGTGCGTATTCGTATATGAGGTGTTTCACACAAAATGTCCAAAATTTCAGTTTATTTTTTATAAAATGGTAACTAAATAGTATCAACTAATCAGGCATGGAAAATTTGATTTTCATTTCAATATCAAAATAAATTAATAATTAAAAGAACTTTTTTGACTTTGAGAGATGTTTTTAACATTTTTTTACTAAGCGGAGTATTTTTCGAGCTTTTGCGAAATTATCAGTCAAATTCCACAATCTTTTTTTTTTGGTGAAATTGTTTCAAAATGGCAGCGAATTTTTTTCGTATCAATTTAATGTACGAAAAACTGCCAATTAATTTTGTTGAAATTGTGATTATGTAATGACTTTAAAAAATAGTCGAGTTTCATAGTTTTTTATTAAAGCAAAGAACATTCAGTAACAAATGAGATTTTTAAAGAGTCAAAAAAGAATAAACTACATAAAAAATTTGTTTTAAATCACTGTCTTAAGACAGCTTTTTAAACTAATTTATTTTATAAAACAACAGTAATTTTTGTTTTCTTATTCTTTTGTCACAGAAAAGAATTGGAACATTTTTTTCCAATTCTTTTCTTCTGGTTTTTTTAAAACCAAGAGATTTTTTTAATGGAGTTACTAATGGGGAAGCCAATATGGAGCCGCGAAAGAGACGCTTAAAACATGTTACGGAATCTGTTTGAAAAATTGGGGGTTGCTGAATATGAATACGGATATAAGGTTTCAAAAACGACAAATCTTATATGGCGGTTAATTTTTTAAAAGTGATCGGTTACGTTGTAAATTATTAATCGGGATAGTTGTGTCGTTGCTAAAACAATATAAGTTTTTTTTTTTTATAAATTTAAAAGGCAGTTTTCAATAGGGCTAATGTTTTTTTTTTTTTTTAAGAGATCGGATATGTTTGAAATTATTTAAGAGAGAATTTTTGAAAGTCGACAAAAATTAATCTGACACTAGATTTTTTAAACCTAAAGGGGCTGATTCAATTTGAAGGGTGATTTTTGTTTTAAGTAGTAGATTTTTGTTTCAGTAGTAGATTTTTGTTTTAAGTACAAAGTAGTAGATTTTTGTTTTAAGTACAAAGAATGCCGTATACATTTATTTATTTATTTATTTATTTATTTATTTATTTATTTATTTATTTATTTATTTATTTATTTATTTATTTATTTATTTATTTATTTCTTTATTTCTTTATTTATTTATTTTTTTATTTATTTATTTATTTCTTTATTTATTTATTTATTTATTTTATTAAACATATAATTACAAATTATATCTTAATACCGAGCACTAGCAACGAAGGCTTTCGGCTCGTTGTAGCGAAAACAGACCAGAGCCTCTGGTGGGAATCGAACCCACGACCCCCGCTCTGATAAGCTATCACGCTACCAACTAGCCTACTGGGGCGCTCTATATTTTAACCAACTGAACTCAAAAACAAAATATTGACATTTTAATGATTTTTTTTTAATTTTCCATTTAATTTAGGAAAATAATGATCTGCAAAGCTACAATTTATATAAACATGAAATTTAAAAAATAAATAGAGAAAAATGTTCAAATATTTGGATATCAATTAAAAATCAGTCAACATATGTAATAGTATACAATAAGTTGCTGGAGTACTAAGGTACTTTCTTAAATCAAATAGTATCAAAATAAGTACGATCCTAACAACTTTGCCATCCCTGGCCCTAATATAGAAATTATTGTTTACCATGAAATTAAAACCGTGTGCTTGGCATAAAAAACAAACAAAAAAGACATTAAAAAGTAATTTACAAATTTCGTTTTATCGCTTACACCCAAAAAATTATTTAAGTGGAATAAACTGTAAATAAGAGAAAAAATGATTGCATTTGCAGTTAAAAGGTGTACAGTACATTTGCAGTTACATTAAATAAAATGCAATATGTAGTAATTTTTAACTGTTAAAAATCAACTGACAGATGTATTAACAACAAATGTAGTAAAAATCACAGAAAAAACGGATAATTTTTGGCAAAAAATAAATACAAATGTATTGTAGTTAAAAATAACTACAACTCTAGTTAAAAACAAATGTAGTTAAAAATAACTACAAATGTAGTTGAAACCAACTGCAAATGCACTTAAAACAAATAAAAATGTAGATAAAACAACTACAAATTTAGTTTAATTATCAAACAATTTTCTTTCAAAATTGGCATTGAATTTTTTACCAATGAATTTATCAATTTAAACTTCTTATATTTATTACATTTAGAAGATTTGATATAAACATTTTTACCCAAAAGTAAACGAGAATTGTACAGTAATAAAAATACAAAAAAAAATAACAATAAAGAATTGTTCCGAAATGCTCCACCAACTACATGTGTCAAATGCTACCAAAATGCCGTTATTATTGCAACAAAAAAACTTTAAAATCATTGAAAATTTTTTCCTAAGTAAAACAACTGCATTTGTAGTTGAAATAACTACAACCGCAATACTACACAAATAAGTGACACATATTAACTTTAGAATGAAGATTAGGTGATAAAAGTAAAAAAAGAAAGAAAATTGGGGATGTGTACACAATTTACCTTTCACCGAGATACAATAGTTTTTGCTTTAAAATTTTTTACAATTTTCTTAAAACAGTTCTTTTAAATGGTAAATTCTATTTTTTAAACCTAATAACACTAATTTACATTGTTTTTGTAAAAAAAAATAAGCTGGTTTTCTTGTAAAACAGTTGGCATAGATGGATTTACCGATAGTACCCAATTGAGTTTTCCGTACCGGTGCAGTTGGTGTTTAAAGCCTCATAGCTATAAATGGATAAACACGTCTGGTATTAAAATAATTTTATAATCATATGTATAACCAAGTAAGTTTGACTTGTGTTCAAGTACAATGAACACATTAAAAAATAATAATATTTGTATTAACAATACAAACAGTTAAAATAAAAAAAAAAACAATTTGAATTCATATGTAAAACGATTAAAAATAAACAACAAAAAAGGGTAGATATCTACATTCAGAGAGTAACTCATAGAGGAAGAGAGATAAACTGTTTTTTTTTTTTTTTTGCAAAATAAAATAAACTTTTAAAACAGTGACATGTGCAACCCTTTTAGGTGAATTGTAATATTAACCCAATGAGAATTTTTATACAGAGGATCATTTCAGTTCAATGAAGTAAAACGATTATTTTATATACAGGGTTATTCAGTCACGACCCGCCGAATTTCACCAGCGTATTCCTTGGCTAATTTCATGACAATATGTCCATTACGACCATCTCCGAAAATTCAAGTGCGCGGAATGGCAGCGGTTTTAAAATTTTCGGATTGGTGGCCGGAGGGTAGTATGTTAATATTCTGAACCAGTGGTCGGATTTGTTTGTTTGCTTTTGTCTTTGGGAGACCTTTCAGAATCAATAAAGAAAAAATTAAAATCAAATGAAATCGCATTTCAGTCAAATGGTCGTAACTTTGGAACGGTAAGACCTCTGGGCTTTGTTGAAGGCATTTTGGAAAGGTAAGAGGTAGGGCTACCTTTTTAGAGAAAAAAAGTATAAGTTACCTGCCATCTGGCTGAGCAAATTGAGGTTATGTGCACGTTCTTATGTCTTTTTTACATTTTTTTCAAAACATGGTTAGGGTAATAATATTCGAAGAGTATTGTTACGATTTTACCCTTTATAAAATCGTTGATTTATTTACCTTTTAAATAAATCGAGTTCTTTCTATATTGCAAATAATAAACACTGTTTAAAATTATTTATAGCTCTATTTATTTATAACAGTCACTAAAAAATACAGAAAAACACTTTAATAGCACACTTTATTTACATGATGCAGATAGACTAAACGTTAGCCAAGCTTTAGTTCTTCACACTTTGGGTTTTACTTATGAACTGAACTACTGCGTCACCGAGTACCAGTATTTATATGAGTAGTCAGGTATTTTAGTTATTTCTAGTTTATTACGACACTAGATTTTTCCAGCTGTCAAAATTTGTGTGAAGAAATTTCTAGAACTAGAAATTTCTTGTAACAGTATCATTTATTTTTGGGTTTATGATTGATAATAAAATAACCAATTTATTATCATAATACACAGAGAAAACAGATTCATTGTGACAACCGAATTTCTTGCCAACTGAATAATTTAGTTGCAGCAACTGAATTATTTGGTTGTGGTAATCAAATATATCCTGACACAATTGAAATATTTTGCTTTAACAAAAATTCTGTTGTATTAACCGAATTTCTGTTGCCACAAACAAATATATCGGTGGCCCCAACCGAGCCATTCTGTTGGCCAAAAATTTGGTTGTCATTATGAATCTGTTTTCTCTGTGTGTAATATGGAAATATGGAGTATCTTGTTATAATGGAAATATTTTTATTATGATCCCAAGTGATGATAAAATCCTTCTCAGTGATAATAATATGATCAATGAGTGTTTTACTATGATAATTTTGACAATCAACAATTATGTTGAACAATCTTTTTTTTTTTTTTGTTCTCTGCATGATCGAGTTAACGGAATAATTAATATATTTATATAGTACATGCATATATATTTCAAACATTTAAATTTACCCGTCTGATATTTTTTTTTTTCACTTTTAGAACAAAAAAATTTCGACATTGTTGTGAACAACAAACTGACCAAAAATAATACAAAATATTTTTTTTTATATAAAATTAAGACAATAATATGAGTTTAAATATCAATTGAATTGTTTAATTTGATTTTACAATGTTCAGTGATTGTTGCCATCATTTTTTAATTGCATAATTATCATATATTTGTAGTAGCCAGAATTGTTACTACAGGATGGTTTAAATCAACTATATTAAAAAATTGAAAGTGTCAAATCATGAAATAATAAAATATTTACCACAAAAGTGATGGTAGGGAACATTTGCAAACCAATAACATGATTGCGGCAACTATATCCGAATGCAGTGAGCATAATTTAGTAGCAATGATCATGTTGCAACGATGTCCAAAATTTAGCTTGATATACACACCCAGCAACAAAAAAAAGTAGCAAAAGAAGAGAAAAAGAAGTAGTGATTTTGATTCCGGTGTTGTCAAAATTTTGATCGAAGCCAATGATTTTTACATAGGAGTGTCATGGGGTGGAAGTTCTCTTTTATGATCCTTCTTCATTGCGTCTAAAGCCCTTCTTATGGTTTAGTGAAAAATAAGATTTTGTGATGTTCCCAAATAAATTTTGAATTTGTATTTTAGATTTTAGCAGGACCTTAGCCTTAGCCTTAGCCTCATTTTCACAATCTCCCGTTAGCTTCTACCTGAGAATTTAACTGGCACATTTGTTGTTGTTTCTTATATAAAGTTTGAGTTTTACTGTTGGTTAAATTATAACGGGAAATTCAGTAATCGGGTCTTATTTATTAAATTACTCTATTCGAAATTCTTGCAATTTTTACTACAATAAATTGTTTACTTTTTGTAGCAATAATAACAATGATTTTAAAAATTTAAAATCTGGTAAAGATTAAAATAAATCACTTAAAACTATGGTTTAAATATTAAATTTATATAGAAATATCTATGATTAATGTTTAACTTTGGTTATTTTTAAAATAAGTTACCCGTAATAGATTCGAAAAGTGTTCAATTTCATTAAAAATCACATTTTTAGAAGTTGTGAAAAAGAACTGCCTTAGAAGAGGAAAATCAGAACTAAACGATACATTATAATCAATAAAAAATTAATGCAATAAGAATCACTTCCATTTATGTTTTCTGGGGAGTTGAATAATGACCTAAACTTAAGGTGAGTATCACTAATTTCAAAAAACAAGTGAAGGTAATGATGGTGAAGCTAAAATGGAGGCGCGAGTTGAGGTCCTATTTTAAGTTGAGATCCTATTTTAAAACAGAGTGATGGGATCTACAGAAGTTTCGATATTTGTTTTAAAATTGATACTTTCTAGTTTTTGGGGTCACTGAATACGAATCTTACATTAGATTTTCAAAATGGCGGATGATTTTACTAACAAGTGAACAGATTCGTATCAGATTTTCAAAATTCAATTTTCAATACTCAAACTACTTTCAGAGACGCTTAAAACATGTTACGGTGTGACGAGATCTGCTCAAAAATTATTACACGAAAGTTTAGATTTTAAAATTTAAAATGGCTAATCCAATATGGCGGATTATTTTTGAATGTTTCGGAATTTGTTGCAAAATTGATACTTTCCAGATTATGGAGTCAATCAATACGAATCTGACTTAAGATTTTTAAAATGGCGAGAGATTATATTAAAAAGTGAACAAATTCTTATCAGATATATTTTTGAAAAATTTTGGGGGTTGCTGAATACGAATCTGATATAAGATTTTCAAAATTCAAATGGCACATAATTTTTGATCATTTGAAATGAAATTGGTTAAATTGAAAATTATTCATCGGAGTTCTTAAGGGGTCGAATAATATAAATATAATATCAGTATTTTAAATTACAAAAGTCAGATTTAATATGGCGAATGATTTTTTTTAAAGCAAATCTGATATGTTTCAAATAACTTAAGTGTGAATTTTTGGCAGTTGATAAAAACGAATCCAACATTAAATTTTTCTAAACCTAAAATGACTGATCCAATATGGCAGATAATTTATGTTTTATAGTGTATTCCGTACATATATTTTAACCAGCGGAACTCAAAAATCACTTTTTGATATTTTCTTCCGGTTGAAGTTAATACTTTTTAATTCCTAGAAATACGGTAACAAATACAAAACGAAGAAATTAAAATATAATATAAGAAATTCCATCCATAAATTCCGAAGATATGACGAATTAACCCAATAAATCCAAGAGGGTCTTTAAAATTTTTAATTGCAGATTTTTCAAAAATGGTGCGTGCCAGAAAAACTTGAAATCTAGATTTCGATTCAGGTATGCCAAAGTTTTATAACAAATATAAATTAATTCATGGAATAGCAAACTGCGTCTCAATTTGTGGATGAAAGTAATCTCGAATTATTTTTTTATTTAAACAAAAATATATCAAAACAAAAAAGGTAGTACTTAGTTTAATTTAAACTAGTTATAAACAATTAATTTTTTGGAAACAATTGTAACTAAATATGCAAAATAAAGTCAATGAGCAATACGCTCATTACCAATAAAGCATTAAATATATACATATATAAAAAATAACATGGTCGGCCCATGACCAATATAATTATTGTTGATCTATGAAAGAGAGAATGAATATGAGCGGAACTGCAAAGTTTATTACGTATGCTTAACACATATGATTGTTTTAAACTTAAAGACAAACCAACGCGTGTAGATTGTCATAAAATCTACTAGATTTTAATTGGCAATTGTCCAACTATATTTTAGAAAGATATTGTTAATGATTTGAACAGCCAATAATATATATGTTTACAATCTATCATAATAATACAGTCAGTTTTATAGAGAGTACTGAGTGCGATTTTTTACTAAAATTTTAATTAAGCATTAAATTTTATTATTTAAGCAAAATTAAAGTAAAAATTTCTACTAAATGTTAACCATACAACTATCTTATTTGAAATTTTAATTTTATCATTTTATCGTCAAATCATTCAGGGGAATTTTTTTTTATATAATTTTATTAATTATTCAAATTATATAAAAAAAATCTCTGCAAAAATCACCCAATGTGGTGATGAAATACTGGGATAAAATAAATAATTATAGTTTTTTAATAAAAAAAAAGGATTTTAAACAAAATATAAAACAAGAAGTTTGAAAAAAACTAAACATTTTTTTAACAACTTATTTTTGATACGTTTCAAAATCGTTTCAAAGAATTGACAGATTCGGAAAACATAAATATATATTTTTAGTTGAATATATTTTTGTTTTATCTTTTGGTCCATACTATTTTCATTGTTAAAATAATTTAGGTATTAAATCATAAATTTAATTACTGTGTTGCCACTAATTTATGGCAATTTAATTGACCAAAAAAACAAAACAAAAAATCCATAAAAGAAAATTCAAACACATTTCAAAGTAATAAATGCACCATTAACGTCATTATTAAAGACCACAAGAAAACAACAACAACAAAAAAAACCTACAAAAAAAATAACATAATAAAATAAACATTCAGAGATTTCTGTTGCTGTGTTTAATTAAAATTTTCTTCTTTTTGTTTATAAACAAAACAAAAAATAACATTTTACAATTCGTAGAAATAAACCATTTAGCGTCCTACAAAAACTAAAAAAAAAATTGAAAAAACATCTATAAAGAAAATAGTATTTACTGTCAAAATAAAAAAAAAATTGGAAAATAAACAAAAACCATTTAATTTAAATTGTAGTTGATGAGATGTATAATTGTAGCGATAGGCTTCAAATAACAAAATAAATTCATATTAATTTTTTACAAAAATTTAAATTTTCCTAAAAAGAATTGTTATAGCAACATCTACTTAAATATATTATCAGGCTCCTCATATGCTTCTCTTAGGTACTCTACACGTACTCTTTATTTTTGGTGGCGATTTATATGAATAAGTTTTCTTATGGGGATTTTCTCCTAATCAATAACGGTAATATATCGCGTCCCTAAAATACGTACTCTCTGATGTTAAAAACCTTTCGCTTGGATATTTGTCATTTAAAGCTCGTCGTTATAATTGTAATTTTACCATGGAACTGCGTTTTCACTAAACAAATTTTTAATTGTATAAAAAAAAGTATAGGTAACTGCAAAATTTAATATTGTGTCTAATCGTTGTTTATAATTTAAAATCATGTAAATATCAGGGTCAGCAATCGATTCATATGGTTGGTTGTAATCAAGCAGAGAAAAAACGTGGTTGGGGCAAGCATATTTAAAGAGCGTCATATGTTTTTGGAATTATGATTATGCCAGCCATAGATACTAAAATAACCATAATTTCACCTTGATATGTTTCCTACAGTTATATTATGATTCGAAATTATAAAAAAATTAAAAATTTTGAAAAATTTGCTTTTATGCATATTTTATACAATATATTTATTAAATATGCCTAAAACTATTTAGGATCGGAATTTAGACTTCTTCGAATAAATATTAGTATACATGCCAGCAATCCGTTTCTGTATCTGATGTGAGAAGTTTTCGCATCGAGAAATGCATGCGATTCATTAATACAGGGTGGCTTAATAAATTTTTATTAGATAGAGAAATAACATGATTGCATCGCCTTGTTATCTTCTTAAGATTAATATATATTTAAATGCCTATGACTCACGCTTTAGAAAGCAGAACAAAGTTGTGATTCATATGTTTATTGCAAAAACTTTATCGCTTCGAGGAATACATGAACAAGGTGCCGATTCCCAATTCTTATTATTTTGTAATTCTGACTAAGTGCAAACTTTCAAATATATGTATGTATGTATGTATATGTACTCTTTACACTAAAATAAATATGTCATTTTTCATAGTCACCGTCGTACGTCATTATTTTGGTCGGTCTTCTTTTACTTTTCCAAGAAAACTTCTTTGATTCTATGAACTTTTTTAAAGAAAAACTACTAGAAAAAAAATTTTGAATTCTAAGGACTTTAAAAAAAAAAATTATAGATACTATGGACTTTTTCTAATAGCAAAATTCTTAGATTCTAATGACATTTTTAAGATTTTTTTTAGATAGTCCTTAGGGTCTTATAATTTTTATTTTAGAAAAATTCTTTAGAATCTAAGAATATTTCTACTATAAAAACTTCTTAGAACCTAAATACTTTTCATGATAAAAAGTCCTGAGAATCGAAGAATTTTTTAGAATCTAAGTTTTTTTAAGAATATAAGAAATTTTATCTAAAACAGTTTGCAGAATCTGAGAATTCTTCTTTAAGGAAAATTCCATAGATTCTAAAAAAGTTTCTATCATAAAAATTTCTAAAAATCCAATATTTTGTATAAGGAACTATTTCGTACAAAACAACTTGTGGGTTCTACAGACTTCTTCTAAAAAAAATATTTTATTAATATTCTGAGTACTTTTTCCACAA
This sequence comes from Eustalomyia histrio, assembly GCA_949748255.1. Classification (NCBI taxonomy): domain Eukaryota; kingdom Metazoa; phylum Arthropoda; class Insecta; order Diptera; family Anthomyiidae; genus Eustalomyia; species Eustalomyia histrio. The sequence continues at coordinate 105,591,859 of OX456524.1, read as the reverse complement.
AAAAGTCGGTATTTTACAAGAAATGAAATAATAAACATATTTTTTTTTTAATAATTATTGTTTTTATTTAAAAGAATTGAAAAATATAAAATCTTTATATAGAATCTTTTTGACAATGAATTGTCGAAGAAATGAATATATAAGTGTAAATTATAATGATATATGTATAAGGTATTTTTGAAATTAAAACCCCCTAAGTGAAAATGATCATATGTTACCATTTTTACATAGGTGACTGAAAACAAGACAGTATTATGACTGCCACAGTATGGTTACTGCCAATCATGTTATAAAATAGAATCTTGAAATAATAATAAATCATGAAATAAAAAAATATATATTATAAAAATTATGGTAACGACCATATTGATGGTTAGAACCTATTTATAAACGAATAACTTGATTCTGACAACCATACCCGAATGCAGCAAGCATAATATAATAGCAGCGATCATGTTTCATCGATGTTTTTTCTCTGCGCGATGCTGTTTTAAAATTATTTCGTTAGGTTATTTTAAGATTATCGGTATTTTAAGTTATTTCCTTAGGTTTATGTTATTTCACTAATACCGTTTTCTTTTTTGACAAAAAATGTTGCCTTTTTCTCCCATTTCCCAGCAAAACCACACATTATCAAATAATGTGTAAAGTAATGTATAGCCATAGGGGCTCATGGATTACTTTACACCTTACTTTACTGATGAATTTTACAGGTGATGAGCCTCAAAGTATTGTATATACCCATTACTTTAGAGGTGATAATGTAAGGGATTACTTATATGGTTACGAGAATGGAAAAAGTAATGTGTCTAAAAATAGATTTTTAAAAAGAGGAATATTTATTAAAAAAAAAAAATATTACAAATATGGGATGGGAATCGAACCAGGGAACTCTGGTTGCCAGCCAAGAACTCTTCCCACTGAGCTATCGACGCATATACTATTAGATTGCTTTAAACCTAAATGAATTCTTGCGCTTCGTTTTTTCGCTAGTGTTGTTCAAACAAACATACATTACCCTTTTGCTTACAAAAAAACACAAAGTAATGTATCTAAATATAGATTTTCAAAAATATTTGAATTATTACTTTACATTTATAAATCATATATTACGTAATCAATAATCAGTAACTTATTACTTTATGCTTGCAAATAATGAAAAATGTAACGAGCTATCATTACAAGGTAACGCATAAGAATATCGCACCCATTACCAAAGTTTTGATGGGTAATTTAATAAATAATACTGAATGTCACGTTATAATTTAACCAATAGTCAAACTTTATATGGGAAACTATAAAAAATGTGTCAGTTAAATTTCCAGGTAGAACTCTAAAGGAAGATTGTGCAAATGAAGCTAAGGCTCGATTACTGATATCCTGTTAAAATCTAAATTACAAATTTGGGAATTTATTCGGGAACATTAAACAATCTGATTTTTCACTAAACCATAAGAAGGGCTTTAGATGCAATGAAAAAGGATCATAAAGAAATCTTCCACCCTATGACACCCCTATGTATAAATCATTGTTTCTTATCCAAATTTTCAAAAAGTATTTAAGAGACCTATTTAAATGTGTATAAAATATATTGAATCATGCCTTAAATTTCGTGAAAGATTAACGGAGCGTCACTTTGTAAAAAAAATCTTCAGGTTCTGAAGAGATATTTTGACAGCGTCGAAATTCATGTATCAGCCTAGCTAAAAAATGGTTAATTTCCTTTGTTTTTGAAAATATACAGAGTTTGTTAGCTAAGTTATAAATTAACAGAAAAAAAAAATAAGAAACAATCGAGTTTTAGATTGATAAATTTTATTTTATGGTTAATTGTTGTCAACCATGATAAAAAAGGTTAAATAAAAGCAAAAAATAATTACATGAAAATAAATATTAAAACAAAAAACAAGTAAAAAAGGGCTAAATTCGGCTGTGCCGAATCTTTGAATATCCTCCACCATAGGGGCTGAAAATGATATACGTATATACTAAATTTAGCATGAACTGTAATATGAATATGTTTTGTCAATTTATGTAACGAACTTTTGTTATTTAGTTTTAGTAATGTTATTTATTTAGTTTAAGCAATGTTATTTACAGAGGTCTGCTCTGTAAGCGACTTTAACATTGTTGATTTTTACGTTAACTTAGTTATCACACATATAGCTCTAAGAATGTTATTATTCTCATACTATGTAAGACAATAAATGTAATCGAACAATAAGAAGACTTAATAACATTTTTACTTACTTAACAGAAAAAAAAATAGATACAGAAAAATTGTACAAATTTGTATGGAAAATTTAGAGGTACCTTCACATTTTCACTCATAACTTTTGAACCGCTTGACCGATTTTGCTCATTTTAAATACCAAACTGCTCGGGAGGATGTTCAATAATCTGGGTAAAAATAGGCACCCCCGCTTGCGTCTTCGCGTCGTGATCGCCATTTCAACAGACAGACGGACAGACAGACAGACAGACAGACAGACGGACATCGCTAAATCGACTTAAAATTGCATAGGATCACGAATATATATACTTTATGGGGTCTTAAACCTATTTTTCGACATGTTACAAACGGAATGACAAACTGATATATACTCTCACAATATATGGTGGAGGGTATAATTACAATTGAAAATATCAATTTAAATCTATGTATGTAACTATAAATATTTAAAAGTATAAATATTTATTTTTACGTCAAAATCTTTTTTAAATTGTTTTTATTAAATTTCAAACAAAATTCATGTATACACGTTTTAACATTTTTGTAAATTTTAAAATAATCCATTATATCTCTGGCTGAAAATAATTTTTGAATATCATTTATTTCTACTAATCCTATATCTTTACTCTAGGTAGAGGGTATATTTATTTTGACAAGTTATTTATAATATATGTAGAAATATTTACCAGCACACTGAGAAAAAATATGGTTGAAACATGATATTAAATTATGTTACCTGCATTCAGTCGCAATCCAACTATTAGTGTGTAAATAGGTTGTAACCAACAAAAGGGTCGCTATCATAAGTTTATAATAATGATGGATTTTAACAAAAATTCTGGCTACGACAAAAATATTATAATTATGCAGTCATAAAATTAAAAATTAGATAAAATATTCATTTAACATTTAAAGTCATATTATTGTCTTGTTTTAATAAAAAAAAAAAAACAAGAAAAAAGTTATATTCGGTCAGCCGGACCTTAAGATACCCTACACTAGAGAACGCTTTTGAGTAATAAATAAATGATTGTTAAAAATCGTCAAATTTTAAGTAAACTTTAACTTTTAGTGCATATATTTCGATTTATATGTAGTACATGAACATTTTGTTTTAATTGCATATATTGGTACACATTTTGCAATTTTTACTGCATATTTTAAAAGCATATTTTTGATATTTTAGTGCGTGAAAATCTCTGTCGTAGATTTTAATTATGTAATTGTAATATTAATTATGTCCCTAACTGGATGCAAAAAAAATTTTGTGGACGTAATTGGGGATTGATTGATCTTACTGATCACTTCGGATCAAATTATAATCACTAGGATAATAATATGGTCATTGCAAATTTCAATCTTAATATGATACCCCATCCCAACAAAAATAAATGGTAGTGATTCTTAAGGAATTAATTTTTCATTGATTCTAAAGTATCGTTTAGTTCTGATTTTTCTCTTCTAAGCCAGTTCTTTTTCACAACTTATAAAAATGTGATTTTTAATGAAATTTAACACTTTTCAAATCTATGACGCTACAAAAAGTAAACAAAAATATTGTAGTAAACATCGAATAGAGATAAATAAGGCCCGATTGCTGAATTTCCCGCTAAACTTTAACGAACAGTAAAACTCAAACTTTATATGGGAAACAACAACAAATCTGTCAGTTAAATTCCCAGGTAGAAGCTAACGGGAGATTGTGAAAATGAGACTAAGGCCCGATTACTGATGTCCTGTAGAAATCTAAATTACAAATTCAAAATTTATTTGGGAAGAACAAAAGATTTCATTTTTCACTAAACCATAAGAAGGGCTTTAGATGCAATGAAAAAGGATCATAAAAGAAAACTTCCACCCTATGACACCCCCATGTAAAAATTATTGGTTCCGATCCAAATTTTCACAACACCGGAATCAAAATCACTGCTTCTTTTTCTCTTCTTTTGCTACTTTTTTTTTGCTGGGATATTAATAATAATATTCTAATAATTTCATTACGATAACTATATTATATTTAATACTGTGATTGACACAATCAATAACTCAAAAATATATAATGTTTTTACATGGTTAGGACAATGTTTTTTTATTTATATGCACTTAATGTATGGAACTGTATTCATAAATTCCCTGCGGTCCCGGTCATGGGTTGTCCTAGGAGAGGGTCGAGGGCAGTTGACAGTGACAGGTCACAGGACTGGTCTTAAAGAACATGTCACACAACTGACCCCAAAAAACATATCACAGGAACAACGCAAAACAACATGTCATAACCTTTAAACCGGTCAGCACAAATCTTTTCTCTCTGTGTAGGTACTTTAGAAACCGATCCTCTTTTCACCAATCTCGTGATATGTATTTTCGGAACTGGTTTAGATTTCACCTATCACGAGACAGGTCCCAATACCCTACTGACCCCTTTTTTCCAGCAGGGTTGTTCTGCAACTCTAATATACCAAAAATATGACGAAAATAGTTTATGTTTTGCGGAGAATATAAAATGTTTGGGTAAATTTATTTCACATCAAAAATATCCCAGCAAAACCACACATTACCAAATAATGGGTAAAGTAATGTATAGCCATGAGCCTCAAAGTAATGAGTTCATACTTACAATTATGCTTATTAAAAAATAAAAAGTAATGGGTTACCTTTTTGCAGATATGGAGTAAAAAATAATTGGTTACCTAAATGATTACGAAGAGGTTAACAATAATTGGTTACTTTGACTTTAATTTTTTAACTTTAACTTTCCACTTAAAAAAAATTAATTTCAAACCAATTTGGGATTTTCTACAGAAATACAAACTAATAAAACACGATGATAGAGTTTCTGAAACTAAAAATGTTTGTTATTAATAGATGGCAGTAGTTTTTAGATTTTACAGTAGTGTGCATGATAAATAAATGCCCGTCCCGTAGTCTACAATGGAGACAAATATGTGGACATATATTGCAGCAAACGTTAAAATTAACTTATCTTCTGTGTGGATGACACGATTTCGTAAATATTTATTGCCGGCAATTTATGTTGCAATAATTCTTTGGCAATATTCGTTATCATTTTTTGCTATTACGTAAAACTCAACTGTCATTTTGGTTTTACAATTATAAAAAATCAAACAAAACATAATGAAATTTAAAAGAATTAAATAAATTTTAACAAATTATGAAAAAAACAAAAAAAAAATAGCATAAACTCGTTACCCATTACCTTATATTTCATAATAATGCTGAAGGTAAGGAGTATACATTACAATGTAATAAATTATGTATCCAAATATCGGTAATTAATTCCTTTTTGTTGAATTATAATGATATTGGTTAGGAGTATATATCGGTAACTCATTACTTTATATTGAAAAATAATGATATAGGTAAGGAGAAAACATTACAAGGTAATGCATGAGTTTGTCGCACCAGTTACCAAAGTCTTCCTGGGATATGCAAGTTTTTAGAAAGCATATAAAATCAAGCATATGAAGAAAACCAACGAGGAAAGTATCCCAACCTAAACACTTCGATTTTGATGAACTTTGGATATGTGATAGAGAAAAGAAATCTTAAAACAACCTACCTCACTTTTCAGCCATCTCGCGGATCTACGAGGTGAAATAAGAAGATAAATTCTAAATTTTTTTGGTACTACTTTGTTCGGCATCATGCCACAAACATCCGAAATTCTGTATAAAAACTGCACTTAAATAATGTATTCACCAAATAATGTAATCACCAAATAATGTCTATGTTTTAGCATAGAATTTTTGTTATTTTGAAAAGTGGGAAAAATAGGTTTTATGAAAAATTTGTTAAAATTTAAAATAGCACGAATATCAAAAAAAACTACGTATCCGCTAAAATTAAATAAAGAATAAATTCTCCATAAAAAGCTTGTAAAATTTTTAAGCTTTTACACTAGCAAACTCAAAAATTAAAAAATAGGTGCCAGTAAAAGTCCTCAATAAATCACTTTTGAACGATACTACACAATTGCATATGGTTCCTTAAGGTTAAATACCCTTAAAAGCGCATTTTAGTAATTCCGAGGTGGCCCGAATGCCGAGACAGGTCGATCTTAGATTTTTTGTTTTTTTTTTCTGATATCCCAATTTTATCCAAATCATAGTGTTTAGTTTGGGGTAATTTCCTTGCAAGTATTTTTCCAGAAAATCCTAAAACAAATTAAAAAGTTATTATTACCTAATCAAAAATTGTCACTGAGTACCTGTGAAATTAATTTGAGATGCTTTACCAGCGTTTGATAAACTGCTTTAAAAAAAGCTCTGCACTTAAATTAGTTTATCAGTTAAAATAACAGAAAATACCATTTAATTGAATGACATTTCATTTTAAAACCGGCCTATTTACTTTTCATTTAAATCAAATGAATTTTGTTATTTATTTTTAAATATTGTCTAAACAACTGACACTTCAGTTAAAATAAAAACAAATTATTATCAGTAAAAAATAAATGTTATAATTTTACCTACAAATCTCGTACAAAATAACTGATTATTCATTTATTTGAAATTGTTTCCGGTTTTTGTAGTTTTGTTTGTTTTTTAGTCTACAGTCTATTGACACATTTTATGTGAATGAACATATCTGGGTATGTGTGTGTGTTTATGAAGTTCTTGTAATTTGTATTGAAATAATTTTGTATATAAACAAATAATTTAAATAAAAACAAACTAGAGTTTTTTTTAACAACTGTAACGGAAACAAAAAAAACACAAATTTTCGTTTTGTGGAAAAATTTTTACTAAATTTCAAATAAATGAATATGTAAATGAAACTGATCAAATCAATAAATAACAGTGAATCATTTTGAACAAATGTATAAAAAAAAGTTAAAATAAATATTTCTTTGAAAAATAAATGTATTTTCATTTATTTTAAACTGAACTGAAAACTTTTTTTTATTCTGAGTCTTGCGAAAATTTGGCTTAGACCACTATGCCAGAGTTTGCAAAAAGTGATTTTTCCTACGGATGAAGGGTACAAAAAAATCATTAAAACCTAATTTAAAACTTTTACTTGTTTTATTATTAAAACTATTGTTTTTACAATAAATTAATTATATATGTAATTTTGTTCGAACCTACCAACGTTAAATGTTCAAAGCAAATCTACATTCAACCGATTAAAAAAATATTAATAAAAATGGTATTTTTTTCAATTATTAAATTTTTCATTTATTTAACTTCAAAAATATGTCTGTCTTTTGTAAATAATTTTTAAATTAACATTTGTTTATTTTTATTTCATATTTATTTTTGCATCTCTGGAAAATAATATTCAATTGCGGTTCATATCATTTAAGAATGAGGGAATTCATGAAACGCCTCGTATAAATATTCAATATGTATTTGCGTACGTATCTTTACAAATATTGCCACATTTTAAACATTTTTTGTCAGTTTTTTTTTTTCATTTTTAGAAAAAATATTTCTTTAAAAAAAATTCTCGTTTAGTTATAAAATTCAATATTTTATTATGAACAATACAAAAATAGTTATATTTAAGGATGTATGAAAAATATAAATAAGAATATTAAATAGATTTTGAAATAATTTTTCCAGGGTTGGTAAAACATTTTTAAAACAAATGTGATAAAATATACGATGTTTGCACCATATACGACATTACGAGAATCCTCTTAATTATTATTGAAATACACGTTTTGATGTTATATTTGTTAAATTCATTTCTTTTTTTTTGCAACGGAATTTTTGAAAAAGTTATATACTCGTATATTAAATGAATTAACGAATAACATGAAATGTTTAAAAACTATAATAATTTAGGTATATAAAATTTTATCTATTTATTTTTTTTTTTTTTTTTGCATACTTAAAATATTCCTACAATAGATTCTCAAAGTTCAAAGTGTTCTCATTGAAAAAAAAATACATAAAATTATTCTCAGTATTTCCTATAAATATATTTAATTATTTTGTAGCACTATTAAATAAAACGAATTTAAAAAAATTATATCCCTTAATTATACATATTAGCAAAATACAAATTATCTTATTAAGATTTTGACATTTGTGAAATGATGTGAAAGCGCAAAAGGCTAAATTTGCGTTTTCATAATTTGTCAGAGTTTTTTTTTATAATTTCTGTAAAGTGTACTTATTTTACTATGACAAATAACCACTTATTCCATGACGTCATATTTCGAAATCGAAAGTGTTTGGGATCGAAAAGTTAATGATTTGATAAACACAACCCATTTACAATATTTGTGGCGAATTTAATTAAAATCTGAGATGACAAATCCGAATGCTGTGCTGTTTGAGCTGGAATTGCCCTTGGTAACTTTAATTTGTCAGACATTTTTGTAAAAAAATTTTAAAAAACTTTCATTTTGTTTATATATGCTACACAATAGAGTAGCGAAATGTCGAAAAATAAGTAATCCCATGTAAAAATCGAAATATATATGAGCATACATGATCATACATGGGCCTGTATATGATCATAAATGGTATACATGGTCATATACGTCCATATCTTGTTCAATATATGACCATACATGATCTCATATATGATCATATATCTTCGGATCCGAAATTTGAGGGTATATGGACGTATATGTTCATATACGAGCATACATGAATAATATATGAGCATGTATGATAATATATGCACATATATCAGCATATACCCTCAAATTTCGGATCCGAAGATATATGGTCATATATGAGATCATGTATGGACGTATATGACCATGTATGCCCATATACAAGCCCATGTATGATCATGTATGTTCATATATATTTGGATTTTTACATGGGATATTAAAAAAAAAACGAATTAATATAAATAATATTTTTTTTACCATTATCCCAATAAAAACGGTCAAAATACCAATTGGGATGATGTATGTTGGGGTAAGGTCCGGGCTCCCAAAATCCATAGTCATACAATTAGAATGTTATGTAGTTTACTGTTTGTAAAAAGTTTAATAAAAAGTTTTCAGTTCAATTAAAAATAAAGGAACATACATACATTTATTGTTTAAAGAAATATTTATTTTAACTTTTTGTATACATTTGTTCAAAAAGATTTACTGTCATTTACCCTTGTTTTTATTTTCATTAATTTTTTCATTTGTTTGAAATTAAATAAAAAATTCACCCAAAAAACAAAAATTTGTGGTTTATTTTTCTTACTATTACAGTTATTATAAATTAAAATTTTTATTTGTTGTCTATTTTGCAAATGTGGTCGACCAAGCTGTTACCGTAAATGGTGTTCGCTATGGCGAAATAATAACGGACTCTTGTGGCCAGAAATTGAGGATATAGACCTGGACGATATGTGGTTTCAAAAGGATGACGCCACTTGCCACACAGTAAACGAAACAATGGCCCTTTTGCGCGAGAAATTCAATGGCCGTGTTATCTCACGTCGTGGTGATGTTAATTGGCCACCACGATCATGTGATTTGACTCCGTTGGACTTTTTTCTTTGGGGATATTTAAAAGAAAAAGTGTACGTCAAAAAGCGAAGAACAATTCAAGAGCTGAAGGATGAGATAATTTGGCACATTAACGACATTGAACATCAATTATATGTCAGAGTCATTGAAAATATGGATCATCGGATAGAGGTATGCCACCGAAGCCATGGCGAGAATTTGGCCGATATTTTGTTTCACACATAATTGTCATAGATCCTTCTATTATAATAAAAAATATTAAGATAATTATTTGAAAACTTTTTGTTTACCAATTGTAATTGTCGTGCATTATGGTTGGACCACCCTTTATTAATAAAATTCCAATTTTGTTTTTAATTTAAATTGTTTGCTTATATACAAAATTATTTTAATTCAAATTACACAAAGTTCATACACACACACACATATATAGTCATTCACAAACCATGTGTTTGTAGAGTGTGTAAGTCTTTTTTTTTCCAGATTAAAAAACAAACACAAATACAAAAAATCTAAGGAATTTGAAATAAATGAATAATCATTAATTTGTACAGAATTGATGGGTGAAATTTTAATATATACTTTTAACTGATAACTGATTTATTTTTACTGATGTGTCAGTTGTTTAAACACCATTTAAAAATAAATAACCAAAAACAATTTGATTTAAATGAAAAGTACAATAAGTAGACCGGTTAAGTTATCTGCGCTCAAGAAACAAAATCGTGGAGCATAATCAATTATTTTTTTATGTTATTTAATGTTGTTTTGTGGCAGCATTCGAATTATTTTGGTTGTCATAATCAAAACATATTTCAAGATCGATGAAAACATATTTTAACCTAAATTTCGTATATACAATATTAACTGAATTTCTGTTGCCAACAGGAATCGGCCACAGAAATTGCCAAAAACCTGTCAGTTTTCACAATGAATCCATTTTTTCTGTGTGGCTAAGAAAATTATTTCACGAATTTTATGCCAACATTTGTAGATACAAATTTGTATGTTTAAATTCGAAATTCTTTTCTTCTTTTCGAATGTATATTAAAGCGGAAGTACGTAAGCTTTTTAAAAATTGCCAGTGTACGCCATCTATTGTTAAACAATATAACAGTCTTAAAAGCTCTTATTAAAAGTATATATTTGTATGTACATGTATATATAAAAATATATACATATGTATGAATTTATTAACAAAACTGCCAAAGTGTAAGTGAACGTGATTTCAATGAAAACAAATCAAACTTTTTAAAAATTAACTATTAAAGGTTGTTAAATTATTTTCATAATATAAATTCATTATTGCATAAAAGTAATGAAATTGAACAGAATGGAATTCGTCCATTGAAATTTTTCATGAAGTTAAAGCAAGTTTTCATAAAATTTTTTTGAAAAATATAATTTTATTTAAAGAATTTATTATTTTATTAATTTAAAGAAATTTGTAATGAAAAGTTTCATTATTTTACTGAAAAAAATCATTTTCTTTCCTTTAACAAATTATCTCTGTTTACTATATTTAGTAGATTAAAAAAAACTATGTTACCAATGAAAACACAACAAAAAGTAATTTTTTTTCTTTTCAACGGTTTCTGGACAGTAGCCAAAGGCAAATAGGAGCAATGACGGAAAATCTTTCAGTCATAATTTCTACTAGAAATGGATCTTAACCCTAAAGGGGTGTATGACCATTGTTTTAAAAATCCCTACAGTGGGAATAGAAATAATTTCGTGGGGGTTTTGATCCGTCTACGTGCTAAACGGGTTAAAGGCATTGTATTCTACTATTACCAAATACATATGTGTGCACTAGAGTGGGTCGTACAACATACAAAAAAAAGTTTTGCCGGTCCCCCCTAGAATTAAAGATTATGTGAAGACGATCTTAAAAAAATTTTTTTTTTTGCCACGACCCACATTACAGTAACAAAAACGAGAATTCAAAATATGAAATTAGTTTCTCATATAAATATTTGGTACCATATGAAAGTAGATGAAATTCAACACCAATAACTGTACAAATTATGGATCTATGTTGTTTACATTTTTTGTTATACACCCAGAGAAAAGATTGGTTGCAATTCGATCAAAACTATTAACATTTATTTGTAAGGATTTTATTTTATTTGGAATAACCTATAATTCATTTATACAGAAAATATGGCATTGTGAATTAAAAAGATGGAAAAGGAACCAAAAAAGGTATTTCCAATCAACTTTATGAATAAAATTCATTTAGAAATTGTGTGCGGTGGAAGCAACCAATTATTTAGTGAACATATTAGAAATTTGGTACAATCTATCAAATTTATTAACAAATTGTCGATATTCAAAAGTGGTAACTACAAATACGGTTATCCTGATCATTAATTTAGGATTTCAACCGAATTGTGGATTGTATTGATTATAGAAGACACTAAGGAATGGTATTTGTAAACGAATTTTCTGCTAAATTTATTTTCCTAAAAAAATATTTAAATTCAAAATTAGTCATTAAAATTAATAAGTGTTTGTGGGTTAGTGGGTAAAGAGAGAGCTAGCCTAGAACTCCTAATTTCCAAGTTCAAATCCCGGTAAAAGCAAACATTTAAAACATATATTTTTTTTTAACTAAAATAAAATATTCAAATGTTTAAATAACAAATACATAAAAGAAAATTATATTGTGGTGCAGTAAGCAAAGGTGTTAACTGTGAATCTGAATATATTTTTTTAAATAAAATTATGTGGAACGTGATAATATTTCTGTGGAATATAATTATTAAATCGTACAACTGAATTTTGGCTTTCACAACTAAAAATATAATTTAATATGAAGACTTGTTGTCGTAACCGCCTGAATTTGATTGGCAACAAATTCGGTGGCCACAACTGATACTGTTTTCTGGGTGAGGTGTCCACAAAATTTTATTTTAAAAAAAATTTAATTTTAAGACTTTTCTGGTATCGAACCTAGGCATCCAGATTCATAATTCACACTCTTACTTACTGCTCCACAATTTCATTTAATTTTCTTTGATATATTTGTGATTAAACATTTGAATAATTTATTTTAATTAAAAAAATATTTTTTTTAAATTTTTACCCACTAGCCCACAAACACTGATGCATTTTGATGTCTAATTTAAATAGTTTTTTAGGAAAATAAATTTAGCAAAAAAAAAAAATCGTTTACAAATACTAATCGTTAGGGACTTCTATAATCGATACAATCCACAATTCCGTTGATTTAATTGAAACCCTAATTATATGATGTATTTGATCAGGATAACCGTATTTGTAGTTAGCACTTTCGAATATCGACAATTTTTTAATAAATTTGATAGATTGTACCAAATTTCTAATATATTCACTAAATTAATGGTTGCTTCCACTGCCCACAATTTCTAAATGAATTTTATTCATAAAGTTGATTGGAAATACCAATATTTGAATAATAGTATCCTTTTTTGGTTCGTTTTCCCTCTTTTTTGGGAAATACCATACTTTTAGTATAATAATGGATTATAGATTTTTCAAAATAAAATAAAATCCTTACAAATAAATGTTAATGGTTTTGATCGAATTGCAACCAATATTTTCTCTGGGTTTGCCAAAGGTGGGTTTAAATGCAAAATACGGTTTGTTTCAAAATGGCAACACTATGCATTTAAGGGTTAAACACAATAAAATATGTCTGTCTTAAATACCTTTGATACTTTTTTTTAGAGCTGGACCGATTTTCATTATTTGCACATGGCAAGATCGGCCTAAAATTGCTACAAACGGAATGACAAACTGTTATAAAAGTGTATCACTGGCAGAGATGCAAGCTGACACAAAATGATGGCGTCGGCGGCATCATCGGCTTGAGCTGCAAGTATTGTTCAGATCAACGACTCTTAAAAAGTCACGACATGTTCTTTTAGATCAATCCTGTGACATGTCACAGAGGGCAATTGACCTCCTAGGACAATCCTGTGACCTATCCCTATCGAAATGAACCGGTCACGTGACATGTCCCAGGATAGGTCCTTTTCCCGCAGGGTAGTTACCGGGATATTTACTCGCTTAATTACTTTTGTTTGCGATGTCGATTGTATAGATGCAATGCTATTTCGCATTAGAAACACTTTAAAATCTTAAAATTTTTGCAAAATCACTTTTTAAAGCAGATAATTTTCTATTTTGTTGTATAGTTTTTCAAAACAAATTAATCAATACATATTAAAAAAGCAAAAATACGAATTCGTACTTATATCAGTACCTACCAGTAAATCATTATTTTGCATGTACATATAAGTACTACTATGATCCATTATCAGTAGGTCATTATTATGTATTTTAAAGTAATGCAAATGGTTACGACCTATCATTACATAGTAATCTACGCAGTAATGACCTGTCATTACAATGTTTTTGCTAGGTTGCAAATATTAACCAACTTATTAAAGATATAAATAATTAATTTAGGACATTTTTTTTAATCTAAATGTGTTTATTAAGCGACTCAGCCGCCAGTCAGTTCCAGCCGATTGTGTCGGCGGCGACTGCGGCTGAGATAAAAACTTCTCGCCGGCGGCGGCTGTAAGACAACTTTCCGTTGGCTTGTATCTCTGATCTCTAGTTATATGGGATAAAAATTACAATATCTGATCAAAAATGAATTACAATCTAGTTCTTACAACAAACATTTTAAAAATAAACTAATCGATTAAAATACAATTTGAATTATAATATTTATAAAGAGTTCATTTAAATAGAAAATAACATTGGGATACATTTTTTATGTTTTAAATTTTTACTAATGATGAGATTTTCTTTTCTTTTATGACGGAAGGCCTTTGTAAATGTAGTGACAAAAAAAGAACATGAAAAATTGTATCACATTTTCATTGTCATTTCGTATTCTAAATGAACATAATTATTTGAGTAAATATTAATTAAATTGTCGGTATGAATAATTTTATAGCATAACATATTTTAAAGTGTAATGAAAATGATGCTGTTGTCTGATGTTGTTTTCATATTCTCTCTCTTTCATAAGTTCTTATAACACACAGGTTTTAATTTAATTTATTAAATACACAGTGCTACATTATTTTGGTATATTGTAAGGGGTATTAACTAAACAAAGCTATATAGATTAAATGAAGATAGCAAATTTTAGATCAAATAACTGTACAGTTTAACCTACAGCTTCAATAAATATTTCATCATAATGCGTATAATTAATATATTACTTATACGTATAAAGTTGTTTTTGATTGCGTATGATTAATATTTCTGTAGGATGTTTATTTTCTATAAAATTTTAAGAAATCGTTGATATGGTAGAACAAAATACAACTTAATTTTTGTTTTAGGTTTGCTTTAGATCTTATAATATCTGTTGCACTGTGTTCTCTTTGGAGTATGAATTGAAACAAGACATATCTTTGTTATATACAAATGTGTTCTCGTAACTTACCTCCAATCGTGTGCAGCAAATCCTGGACAATTTGTTTTACATTGGTCACAACGTACACCATCCTCCACTTCGCGTATTACTACACCCTGTAACAAAATAATAAAATTGATATAATAAATACTACAGAGTATTAATAGCAGAAAAGAAAACTAAACTGCACAACAAATTACGGGGACGGGCATAAAATTAATTAATGTTTGATATTAAAAGTTGTAGTAAAAGGAATAAAACAAAACAAATTTTAAAATTTCATTATTTTTAACAATAATAAAATATTATTATGCGACAACAATATTAAAAAAGAAATCTTTTTTAAAATGATCTTTTTTACAAGTATTTTACTAAAGATTTTCTTATTTTGACATTAATTTCGTACTGCCGGTAACACAGGCAGTACTGCCGGTAACACAGGCAGTTTTGAACATCGGAATATATTTAAAAGAAAATTTAATCATTTTTTTTAAGAAATCTCATCCTTGAATAGTGAGTGAACATTTAAATTTTCAGTTTTACAGCTTTAAAAGTTTGTGCAGGCCAATAATGGGGAACCCTTTATTCGACCCGAATAATCAATTAAAATAGATCGATTAACCGGTTAAATTTTTAATATGATTTTTTCGTTATTTTTTATAAAAATTTCTAATTTTCTTAACTTTGGCCAGAAAACCGTAGAAAAAAAAACATCTGCTAAAATACAATAAAATTAATTTCAAATCGACTGAATCAAAGCAAATGTTATATACACTCTAATTAATTTCTGTTGAAATTTACCCAACTTACAGTAGGAAACTGTACTCCTACTGTAAGTTGGGTAAATTAACTCGGTGTGCGTAAATGAAAAAAAAAATACACACATTATGCGTAAGTTAATGGACACAAAATAGGTAAAATTACATTAAAAGTGCGTAAAAATTCAATGAAACTTTAAAATAAAACAGTAAATTAACCAAATTTGTGCGTAAAGAAACACGATTTTCTTGTAAATGTACAAATAAAATGCGGAAAATCCTACGAAAATGTTCACATTTTCTACCATGATATTGAAAATTATAAAACAAAAAAATTTTTGTTTTGTAATAAAAAACAATAAATTTATTATTTAGTAATTCACAATAAAAACCATAATTTTATAGTTTGTTAACTCACAGCAAGAATAAACACAATAAATTTATTGTTAGAAACTCCAAATAATTGATAAATTTAAAAAAACTAATGGATCTATTTTTTAGGTTTGAAAATTTTATCGATTTTTTTTTTCAATTTCAAAATGTCATATTTTTTTTACTACTATAAGTTATTATATTTACAATCTTTGTGCGTAAAATTTTTATTTAACAAAACAATACTAATTTTAGGCATAATGTGTTTAATTGTAAACAAATAGTGTCTAAAAATACTGCGCGTGTGTATTATTGAAAGTGTGCACAAAAGAGTTTTACACGTTTGGTGTTTATATTTACCGAATATTCGTAATATTGCATAAAACTTTGCCCATTTTATAGTAGTAATTTAACAAGCATTTTTTAGAGTTTAAGCAAATGTTGATAGACATTATTTATTTTTGTTTCAATTTTCTTTAAAAAATAAATTTTAAATAATATAAAATTATATTTTCAAGTCCAAAAAATTTAAATAGAGCTTTTAACCTCCGTATACATTTTTTTCGAGTTGACAAAAGATCTAATCAGAACGCGAAATTTTAGAAAAACCTATTAAAATATATATTTTTCTCCTTAGCAATGAAACACGTGACTACCCAGAAAAAAACATGGTAATGACAGGTCGTTACTGTGTAGATTACCATGTAATAATAGGTAGTTACTTTTTTCGGTACTTTAAACAACAAAATAATGACCAACTGATAATGGGTGATAATGAGTACTTATATGCACATGCAAAATAATGATTTACTCTTAGTTGTTCTTTTACCATTATATTTATTAATTTGTTTTGAAAAACTAGAACAAAATAGAAAATTATATGCTGTAAAATTGATTTTTTGATAATTTTAACATTTTTAAGCCTTTGTATGACAAAATAGCAGGGACTGAAACCGAACCCGAACCCAAAAGGGGTTCAAGATCGCTGTTTATAAAAACTTTGAACCCGAACCCGCTGAACCCATAAATTTAACCAGGTTCGGGTTCAAAAATATAAAAAAAAATTATTGGACGCTGCATTAACTATGATGGATAATATTTGGAATATTTGTAAAGAATTCGTAGAAGTTTTTGCACCTGTTAAAAAATTAACGCTGAAACTACAAGAAGAACAGATGACTTTAGGCGATTTTTATAGAATCTGTCTTGGTTTTAAATTAGAGCTAACAAAAGATGACAAAACAAAAACCACTTTATAATAATCCACTTTTGACTGCAGCATTATATCTAGATAACAGATTTAAGTTAATGCTAAGTCGCGAAGATGTTAAAAATGCTAAAAAAAACATATTTTAAATACAATTAAAATTTTCAAAAATTTGCAAATAAAAAGAGTAGAAGAGAATTTTATGAGATATTCAAAATCTTATTATTTAGAAGATGTAACGATTTTCTAAATCAAAGACCAAATTTCAAAGAAGAAAACTTTAAAAAATATTAATTATAAAATTAAACGAAAATTTCTTTGAAAAAAAAAATCCTATTAATAAAACATTTATACTTTTTTAAAATACTGAACCCGAACCCTGAACCGAACCCGAACCTGAAATGTTTATTTCGATAAACCCGAACCTGAACCTATTTTTTTAGGATTTCAGTCCCCGCAAAATAGCATTGAATTATAAACTTGAATTTTTGAGTTCAATAAGTAGATATTTTGAAGATTTTTTATAATTTAAATACAAATTATTCTTGTCGATTTCTATAAGAAAATTTTACTTGATTAAGGTACACTATTGTTTTATTAAGAACAACTACTTACTTTTTTACTATAGGTAACCACTTATTTCTTACTTTTTTTGTAAGCGAGAGGGTAATAACCACCCATGAATTTTGGGACATCGCGAACAAAAGTAATTAAGCGAATAAATAGCCTGGTAGCTAATGCTGGGTAGGTATATTCCTAACAAGCACTATGACGTTACTCAACTTATAAAATAATAATTTAAAATTGCTTTAAATTCGAAAACTGTACTTTCTAAAAAACAGTTTCATTTAAAATTCTATGAAAAAAATTATAGAAACTAAAAAACAATATGGAATTTTGTTTCTAAATTGATTTATCAACTAATTTTGATGAAATAGGAACTTTAGTAGAATTAAGTTGTTTAGTCAAAAATATTGAAGAATTTGCTTGTTTATTTAATATTTTTTTTTATTCTGGACAGTGTCATATAAAGAAAACAACAACCAACTTTATCGACAATATGTCCCACTTCGGTAAAACACTATCTATACAGCGTATTTCAGCGTTTACTTCCACTAAACACGTCTGACAATTACTTTTTAAAGAGTCGTCAGATATCTCTGAAAAAAACCCGAGAATTTAAGGCATGATTCTTTAAAAAAATCTCAGGATGCTCTTTGTATTCTTATTGATTAAAGAAATACATTTATTTTCCATTAAACGATAAATCGATTAATGGCCAATTCTTTCGATTAATCGACCCGAATAATCGATTAATCGATTTTATTCATTTGTCGAATAGTGACCTAACCGATTAACCGGCAGGGTCGAATAATTGGAAACACTACTTAAAAGTTGCTGCTCAATACACTCACCAAAAGAAGCCTGTAATAGTAACTGAAAATTTTGCTGTTATAATGGGAAATTTTGTTAATTTGAGTCCTGCGGATTTTTTTTTTTTTTTTGCTTATCTTAGCAACACATGTCTGCTGACATGTAGTATAATGAAATTAGTAGAAAAAATTAGTAACCGCTACAAAATTTTTGTAAAGTGAAATGTAAAATCAGTTTGCTAAAATCAGCAAAAAAAAAAACTAAATATATAAGTACAATGAAATTAGTATACAAATTAGTAAGCGCTACTAAATTTTTGTAAATTGCTGTAAACTGCAATATAAACTGGATATACTAAAATCAGCAACAAATTTTACTAAATATTAGTGAAATAAAACCAGCAGTAAATTAATAACCGCTACTTAACATTAGTAAAATGCTGTACAAAGTTTATTCAAATAAATTAGATCTAATCAACAAAAATTTTTGATTAATATTGGTGAGCAAAAATCAATGAACTGTATATATACAGTAAGAGACTAAAGTTAAAATATCCCCTTCAAATTTAGAGTTTTAAGGAAAAAAAACATTTTATCAAAATTGTATGTCTGCTACAGGACCACTGTGGGTGTACACCCATCGAAAGTGGGTCCATCTTATAGAACAAGAAAACATAAAACAATAAGTTTCCGTACAGGTGAAAATAAATGCTTTTTTTACATTTGAAGTATAAATTGGGCCCACCCTATAGTTATCCCTGAGGAATTAATCCTGTCCAAAGTTCTCAGGAATCCCTTCAGAACCATGCTTTTTTGATGTATCGAACTAACACGGAAGTAACCCCTTGGAAAGAGGCGATCGCATAGCGAGTTATAATCCTGTCCAAAGTTCGCTGCAATCCCATTCAGAACTTCTTCCAAGAGAGCAAAAACGGCACTACAATAATAAATGCATTTTTTCTATTTAAAAGAGCCCAAAGGGTGCGAGCCCTTGAGAAATAGCTGTATGTTATAGGTCTTCTCGAGACCTTTAACCTGCTGTCCAAAGTTCTCGGTAATCCCAATATTTTTCTGGGATTTTTGGGTATTTCAGTATGCTTCCTACTAAATTCTACAAAAAATGTGTTTTATTTTAATATGTTGCCGTAAATTAAGGAAATATAAGTTTGTAAGCATAAGTTTTAATTATTAAAAAAAAAAATTCTTCAATATCCACTTTTTTAAAATTAGTAATTTTTCTTTTTTGTAAAACAATTTCTGAAATTAACAACAAAAATATGAAAATATTCTGTAAAAATTCTGCAATAACAATAAAAAAATACCAAATAATAATTTTTTTACCAAAAATCAGTTCAAAAATAGTTAAGTGGGACTGAACACCGTTTACAAATTTTTTTTACTCACTTTTTTTCTGAGTGTACCGAAGAAACAGAGCATGAAATAGATATTTTTTTTGTATGAACTCGCATAAAAATTTATTAAATTTATGAAACACTAAATAATTTATGATCACAATAAATCAATATTTTTAGAATAATTTTATAGTTGAAATGGTTTGTTAAAATTAATTCAAAAAGAATCAACAAAAAACTAAAATTAATTTTTTTTTTTGAATTTGATCTTATTGGAATAAAGTAGAAAGTTATTGAGTCAATAAAAAGAATTTTGCGAATCGAATTGTTAAAAATTTAAAATGAATTAAGGAATTATAATATTAAAGGCCTGAAGCATTTTTTAAATTATAAGGGGGAGAGTCGTTTTTCCCCTCCCGGTAAAAGTTTCTAAGAGTTCGATTATATTAGATATTTATGCGGAAGAAGTAACCTACAGACCAAATTTGAGCTGGGTGATTACTAGAGTATTTTTTTACTTTTTAATCTAATTTTTAGCATGTTCTGGTTGAAAATTCAAAAAAGTATTTCTTGGGTAAATTAGTCCATACTCCAGGAAACACATATATTTTAAATTTTAGCCTTCGAACGAAAGCTGTTTGAACAGGCCGGTAAGAAGAAGACTTTTCCACATTTTTACCACACTTCTGACGAAAATTCCAAAAAGTAGTAACCTTATCAGTGAATTAGACGATAGAAAACACATATATTGAATTTCAAGTTTTTTTCCAAAGCAGTTTGGAAACGAATATAAACAAGTAAGAGCGGCTAAATTCGGCTATGCCGAATCTTATATACCCTTCACCATGGTATTCTGAAGGAGATGAATACATCGTTGGAATCTACTACCTCATAGCTCTCCACAAACAAGCGGTATCCCCATTTATTTTTTCTTAAATGTCCAAAAATTTTAATCCAAAATAATATGTCATGTAAAATCTCAAATTTATATTTTTCCATATGTTTCAGCGCTTTTCTTGTCAAATTTGGCATTTTCTAGGCAAAAAAAAGTTGGCGACACTACTATTTGTTTTTTATTTATATCATTCACAATAGTTGTGAAACGTATTTCACCTACGTATTTATCTTCACACTCTTATTAAACAAAGGGATTTTACTGGAAAAATTAGAGGTAGTCCTGGTTTTTTGCTAATATCTCAGCCATTTATTAACCGATCTGTCTGATTTTTAATAGCAAACAGAAATGGATCACATGTAACAGAAATAAAAAAGAATCAAGTCCTCATCATGTCTGGGTTCTTCGGAAAACCCATTTCAACACACAGACGGACAGACGGACAGACGGACATCGTTAAATCAACTTCGCTCTTCATATGGACCCAGAATATATATACTTTATAGGGTCTAAGATCAATA
Organism: Eustalomyia histrio; assembly: GCA_949748255.1. Lineage (NCBI taxonomy): Eukaryota > Metazoa > Arthropoda > Insecta > Diptera > Anthomyiidae > Eustalomyia > Eustalomyia histrio. The sequence continues at coordinate 105,570,273 of OX456524.1, read as the reverse complement.
TTGTAGAAATTACAAACGGAATGACAAACTTATATATACCCTTCCACCTATGGTGAAGGGTATAAAAAGGACATTTTAAAGATGAAACATTTTTTTACCTTAACATTTTTTAAGCTATTTATAAATTATTATTTAATAAATTTGTTATTTTTAATTTAAAACACTTTCTCTATAGTTTCCAATTTTTGGCAAATATAATCTGGCAAGCTTAACAGGTATTGATTTTTGTTTTAATAAGAAAGAGTATGAGAAATTGTGCAAAAATTCATTGTCAACAATGACCGGCCATAACTGACACCTAATATTTGCCTTTTTGCTTTACACTCAGGAAAGTTTTAAGGTAGATTCGACTGCAAATGACAATTAAAATAACTGCATTTGCAGTTGAAAAGATGTACACTACATTTGCATTTACAACAATAATTAGTTATTTTTAGCTTTTAAAAATCAACTGACAAATGCAATAAAATCCAAATACTAGTGTATGAAATTTTGTATTAAGTATCTGATAAATTTTTTTTACCAATGTAGTTAAGGGTTCCTATACATGTAGTTTGAAACAACTATGAATGTACTTAAAATCAACTACACTCAGAAAAAAAGTTAGTAGACAAATTTTTTAACGGTTTTTAATCCCACTTTACTATTTTTGTACTGATTTTTAGTAAAAACAATTATTATTTCGTAAACGTTTTTGCTATTTACATTTTACCAATTACAGAATTTTAACACAATATTTACAAATTTTTGTTGAAATCATTTTAGAAATTTTTATAAACCGATTTGCTCAAATTAGCAAAGAAATTAGCTAATTTAAAAAAAGGTTGAAAAAAGGATGGGAAGTAATAATACTTTTTACAACCGACGCATGTCCTAAAATAGGACATTCACATAAAATAGCACTAAAAACTTTTTTAGAACTAAAAATCAGCCCTTAGAACAATTAAAATTTGACCTTATAATCCAAAAAAATGGCTCGTAATGGCCCACATTAAAGTCGGCTTTTTTCAAAAACGACTAAATTAAAAACATGTTATTAATATTTTGCTATTATAGTCAGAGTTAAAGCCAGTTTTTAAATGGCTATCACATCAAATGTACCAAATGCCAGCATATATTTTGTACTGAAAAATAAACAAGTGGCAACATTAATCAGCTGATTTTATATTAGCTGAAAGTAAAGTGTATTTTTATTAATAAAAATTTATTAAATTAGTACAAATATATCTAAGCGCAACTAAATTTTAGTAAATTGATGTATACTTAATAAATTGTAAAATATAGCAAACTTTTAATTCATAAAAAAATGAATAAAATACACAAATTAACTCAATTATTTTTTTAGATACACTTGTTATACTTTAAAGCTGATAATTTCTTTTAAAATTGCCTTACGAATTCAAATACATAAATTTTTATTCTTTTTATCGAGTAACATTTTTTTATTTTAGATAAAATTAAAAAAAAAAAATCAAATGCTTAAAAAATAGTAAAAGCATAAAAGAATTTATCATTTTGTTTTGAAAAACTTTTTAATAAATTTTTTGAATTTTAAGGTAAAATTTTAAATGTTTTAAGGGCTAATTTTTAAAACTAAAATAGTTTTTAGTGCTATTTTAAGTCGATGTCCTATTTTTGGACATGAGCCGGTTGTGAAAAGTATACTTCCGATACCTTTTTTCAACCTATGTACACTCAAAAAAAAAAACATGAACTAAAATGTAATCAAAAATTTCCTTCAAAATAGTTTATAAATTGTCCTCAATTTAAGTAAAATTTTATTAAAACTTAGAAAAATTTTCTTAAAAAGATTGAAAATTCCCAAGTTTGAGGAAAAACGAACTAGTTTATATACTCAGAAATAGTTCATATTTTTCCTTAGTAATATTTCTTGATTTTAAGAAAAAAACAAGTCATTTAAATAAAAATTTATTCATTTTAAGAAAAAACATCTTAGTTTTAAGAAATTTGTATACTCAAATGTAATAAAATTAAGTTTAGTTCAAAAAAATTTTTCGACAAAATTTACTCCCATTTAGTTCAAAAAATTTATCTAACTTAAATCGACAAAGTACTGGAACTTAGTGTTTTCATTTTCTGTTCGCGAGTAGTAAAATTAACTAAATTTTAGAAAGCCATTTCCAAATTCAGTTTTTAAGTATATTACCTTCTAATTTTGAAGAATTGTTTTCTAAAATTAGTTCATACAATTAACAACAAAACGTAATAAATTTTTTCCTATTAAATAATAAAAATTTTCATGATTTTAGAAACTGATGAACTATTTCTAAGGAAAATTTTAATGCAAATTAGTTCAGATAAATTTTAAAAATTTTAATAAAATATTCTTTTTTTCAAGTAAAAGTTTTCCTTATTTTTAAGGAAAAAATATTAAATAAAAGAAATTAAAGTAACCATTTAAAAAACTATCGTGCATGATTGTAATTTTTGGTTCGTGATCGTGCGTAAGCTTAAAATATATTTTAAAATTTTGTTAGCAAAGGGTAAAAAATTTGTTTGTTGACTACAATATAAAATATCGCAGGCACATTTTATACATTACGTCATAATGGCTTTCCTATAATTGACGTAGCGCTTATTAAACTTTATATTTATCGAACTATTTTTTTCACTTAATTATAAAAAAGTTTAAATTTATATATGTTAAATAAAGTTTAAGCTAAAAATCCCATAAAATAAACTTATGACTTTTCCATTTTCCAAAAATAACAAGAAATGTAACTGTGATATTTTGTATTTTTGCAACAATTTCCTTAAATTAGTTAATTTAAGAAGACAAAGGACCCCCAGTGTTCCTTAGCCATAGATGCCGTGTGTCACTTAGGGCGTCCCTTTTTGTAGTTCTCTCAAGCAAAACTACGAAAAGGATCTGACTTTGTCACAATTTATTACGTTTCCGGATATCCTGCAGTACATATTTTTAACCCTCCGATGAGTGAGAAGGTCCCTAGGGACCTTTTTGCCTTTTCAAACTGAAATTACTCCTACTTCGGCCACTACAACCCCCCCCCCCCCCCCCCCCAAGAGTATTTTGTTGCGCATCTTTTGGAAAAAAAATCAAGCCGATCGGATCATTATTTTAGGAGTCATTGAGGTTTTGGTGAGAATAGTACGCGGACGTGTAAATAGGTCCGTATGGACCTTGTACTGAATTTCACTAATAAATGCATGTTTTTGGGCATCATTATAATTTTTTTATTGTTTCAACACATATTTTACTTGTTCTGAACACAAAGACCTAAACTCAAAGACATTAGGGATGATGATAAAAACAAAACATTCATTCCACAGGAGTTCAAGAAGGGGATATAGCGTCATGCTCATACGTGCCGAAAAAAAATAAAGTGGTGAACGTGCTCTCCACAATGCACTACACCTGCCGCGTTGACGAGCAAACCGAGAAGGGGAAGTCCTATGCCATATTAGATTACAACGCCAACAAATGCGGCGTTGATACCATGGATCAAATTCTAGGCACTTACAGCTGCAAAAGAGCAACACAACGATGGCCGTTGGCCATGTTTTATAATATGCTGGACGTCGCTGCATTGGCTGCTTTTACGATTTACAACGAAATGAAGCCTAAAAAAGGAGTGACAGACGGCGGTCGTTCTTGTTACTGCTAACGAAACAATTGGCAACACCAAATATCGAAGAACGTGCCCTGAACAACCATATAACCTCATATCCAAGGATACGCAATGCGATGGAAACATTCGATGTCAGGGTAAGAAAAACATCTTCAAATTAAAGAATTTATTTGTTTTTTATTTTTTTTTTCAGGTGTTACCAAGACCGATGGAAGGCAATGCACCGTCGTTTGCGGCTAGGTCAAGTAGACCGTCATGTCGCCTTTGCCGTTCTGAGTACGGGCGGCAGCGGAAAACGCGGGCATACTGCTTCGGCTGCGGCAACGCTGTTTGCGGAGAACATAGCACACTTTTACATCGCTGCAACACTTGCGCACAGAGCGGGGGACAAGAAGTACACGCTCAACAGCAATAATTTTTAAACTTTTTTATAATAGTCTTAAGAAAATTCAAGCAAAAAAAAATCAAAAAAATTTAAAAAATTATTTTTGTATGTAGAATTTAGTTATAAACAATAAAAACAAAAAAAAATCAAAAAAAAAAAAAATTTTATATGAAAAAAACATGATTTACAAAAAAGGTCCGTAGGGACCTTTTCACACGGCCGTGAAGTTCAGAACTATCACTCATCGGAGGATTAATTTGTTTACCTTTTTGCTAATGAAATTTAATTTATATTTTAAATACATGAATTTAGTATAATTCAATTTAATTTTAAGACAAAAATGTATAGCAAAAAGCTTGTTAAGAGCAGTGTCCTCACAAAGCGAAAGTCCACCGAAAGTGCGAAAATACTTACTCAATGAGTTTAAAGTACTTAAAAATATATGGTAAAATATATTACCTTTTACATAGACGCAGGATAAGGATAATTTTCACTTTAAAGAAGTGGTATTTAACTTGTCGTTAAAAAAGTCCTAAGTCCTAGTTTTTAATAAAAAAAAAATATCTAATGAACTTAAATAAAATAAAATTTTTCTTAAAACCAAGGAAACATTTCCTAACTAACAGTACAATTTTAGATGATGTATGAACTAATTTGGAGGAAATTTTACTGTTTTCTAATAAAAATTTACTTCTCAGTAGTAAAATTTTTCTAAAATTTAGAAATTTTTACCAAATTTTAAGTAAAATTTTTTTCTTAATTTCAAGGAAAATTTTATTATATATTGGTAAAATGTGTCTTTGGCGCCGTTTTCATTTCAATTTATCCTCTAAATAAGTTAATTTTTCTAAATTCTAGTTAATTTTTTTTTTTTTGAGTGTTATACTAAAAGGCAATTTAAGATTGTATGGATAAGTTTTAATTATTAAACAAAATAAAGCGTGTCCCAAGAAGAGCGCAATTTTTAAATTTTAAATAAAACACAGATATGTATGAAAATGTATTTTTAGAAAATTATATAACTTTATTCGATCTTATTTTAATATTAATATTCAATTTTTTAAGCTAAAGATCTTTTTCTTTTTTTATATAAAATTTCTTATTTTATTTTCGATATTTCGCTAACAATTTGTTAGCATCTTCAGGAAAACAAAATTTTAATAATTATAAAAAATTTTGACAAACAAAAAAATATTTAACATTTAAATATAAAAAATATTTAACATTTAAAAATAAATTAAATTTTTTAAAAAATTTAAAAAATTAAATTAACATTTAAAACAAATAGAAGTGGTAATTTTATAAACAACATTTTCCTGCTAAAGCTCGTAAAAAATATTTTCATATTGGTTTAATACTTTAGTTTATGAAATTGAACATAATAAATGTTGTTTATAAAATAAAATAACATTATGAAATTAAATTATTATAGTTATTAAAAACATATCTATACATTTTAGTATCCTAATTTTTTACTAATTAAATATCTATAATTCTGAGCTAAATTTTCTGTGTCAGCTTTAAAGTTCATTCTCTGTGTCAAAGGTGTATTAATGATTTCTAACATTTCTAACATATAACGTTTTTTATAATTATTTTCTGTTCTTAATATTGAAACATTTTCAAAGTTAGGATGGTGATTTAATATAGAACAATGAGATGACAATGCGGTTTTTTCCGAATTAATATTTCTATGTTTTTGGTCTGATTTATGTCCTGAAATCCTGGTCTTTAATTTATTCTTTGTCGTTCCTATATATACCTTATCACAGTTTTCCTGATCATTACCCTGACAAGGTATCTTGTAAACTAAATTTGACATATCCCACTTATCAATTCTATCTTAAGTTTTGCTAAATAATTTCCCTAATGTATTTAAATTACGATAAGCTATTCCATATTTCCCTTTATCAAAGATGTTAGATCTCGCCAATCTCTCTGATAATCCAGGGACATATGTCAAAGATTTAAAAATTCGTGGTTCAGTTATGTATGTTCCATTTTGTGTCATCCTATTTCTATATTGACCTACTAATCTATAAGATAACTCAGCTAAATAATAACTAAACTAAAAATACATTTTCATACATATAAGTATTAAAAAGATCAACTATAAAATATAAACTTCAATATTAAAATATAACTTGACACGGTTAAAAGAATTGTTTAAACATATGTAAAAACAATTTTAAAAAACACATGTCTTTAGTATTAGCTAATAGCTAATTTGGACATACGGTAAACAAAGGAGAATATAAATAACACAAAAATAGTTAGTAAATTTCATCTGTACTCAATAATAAAAATCAACTGTATGTTAGCATAAAATAGCTTTTTCCGTTGATTTGTGAGTTATATAAGATATTTACAATTGGTATTTCGGCACAAAGAATGTTGATGAAAGTCGTAGCTGACCAGAAAATGCATTCCATTCGGCTGGTGTCTAATAACTTTTTCTGTGTATTCTCCATGTTTACTTAAAATTAAAAAAAAAAAAAAATATAAAATAAAAAAAATTTTCATTTGAAAAAAACTTTTCCTATGATCTCGAATCAAACTAAAAAATACATTTTCATACATATAAGTATTAAAAAGATCAACTATAAAATATAAACTTCAATATTAAAACACAGATATTTAAAAAAAAAATCGTGAAACTTTATTATATCGTAAAGTAGACAGAATGAGGTTATGTATGGAACAATATATCGTGCAGATGGCCGCCGCGGCTTTGCTGGCATGCACGCGATCTTTTAATGAATTTTTTAAAGACCGTTTTGCATGAATGCTGCGGTATTTCATTAATGCAGCGTCCAATTTCCTCTTTTAAGGCTTGAGTCGTCGTCGGCTTATTCGCGTAAACCATCGACTTCAAAAAACCCCAAAGAAAAAAATCTAATGGTGTTAAATCGCACGACCGGGAAATGACTGATGCAGCAATTCAATTGTTTCTCTGGCTGTATGACATGTGGCGCCGTCTTGTTGGAACCACATGCCCTCCACATTCATTTCTTCAATTCTAGGCAAGAAAAAACTGGTTATCATTTCACGATACCGAACACCATTGACTGTTTGCGCTTGACCTGCCTCATTTTCATAAAAAAAAAGGTCCAATGATTCCTCCAGCCCAAAAACCACACCACACAGTGACACGTTGAGGATGCATTTGCTTCTCGTGAATCACTCGAGGATTTTCCTTACCCCAAATGCGACAATTCTGCCTTTTAACGAAGCCATCAAGATGAAAATGGGCCTCGTCACTGAAGATGATTTTATCGGCAAAATCAGCATTTTCATGTTGTCTCTCCAATACCCAATTAACGAACTCCCTTCGCTGTCCATGGTCAGCTGGCTTCAGTTCCTGAGTCAATTAAACTTTGTATGCATGAAGATGCAAATCTTTCGTCAAAATTCGCTGCAAAGTGGATTTGGAGACACCAATTTGCTGAGCTCGGTGTCGAATTGAGGTGGATGGAGGTTGAGCGACATCATCACGTACAGGTGCGACATTTTCGGTCGATCGACCTGGTCGATGGCGCGTTGTTGTCTTTACATCACTAACAGACCCAGTTTCGGCAAATTTATCCATTAATCTCTTTACAGTTGACTCTTTTGGAGCATTATTGTGACCCCAAATTGATCGCAATTTGCGAACTGTAGCCGCAAAACTTTCACCATTTTGGTAAAACAATTTCACAATGAGAATGCGTTGTTCATTCGTGTAGCGCTCCATTTTTACTAACCTCGTACCTTCTACTAGCAAACAATAACAATTGTTCAAATGTCAAACAATGACACTTCGAATGTTGCCAGATTTAAAAATTGCGTTCTTTTTGGGACACCCTTTATTTCCTTTAATATCCACTTTTTTAAAATTAGTACATTTTTTTGGCTAATTTTACCAAATTGGTTTCCAAAAATTTTAAAAATTATTTCTGAAATTAGCAACAAAAATTTTAGATTAGCAAAAAAATTGATTGAATTATGTTTTTACTAAAAATCTGTACAAAAATAGTAAAGTGGGATTGAAAACCATTTACAAATTTGTTTACTAACTTTTTTTCTGAGTGTATTGTATTATAGTATGAGTAAAAAAAGCCTTTATAATAATTTCAAACCTCTTTTTATTTAAAATATAGTACTTGAACAGTAGGGAGATATTTTTTCATTAATTTTTACAAAACCTTAGACCAAAGGTTGCTCCTAGACAAAATTTCTGAGAAAAAAATATAAATTTAATATAAAAAATAAACTTACAATTATTATTGATCAATGCCAGAATTTTGTTTCAAACAAGTGATCTTATATATCAAAAAATTAACAAGAAATATCGTAATTTTCCAAACTGTTGCAGGATATAGAAAACTATGTTTCGAGCGTCGCGGTAGGCTAGTGTCAGCGTGCTAGCTTATCAGTGCGGTGGTCGTGAGTTCAATTCCCACCAGAGGCTACAACGAGCCGATTGCCTTTTTTGCTAGTACTCGGTTAAGGTATAATTAGTAATTATATGATTAATACACGATAAAAAAAACTGTTTAGCTTAAAAATAACTCCTAATTTAAATCTAGTTAAAAAAATTTGCTGTATTCGACAAAGTGCATTAAATTATGAGGGCTTTCCATATTTCGCTAATGTTTTTGGATGAAAAAAATTATTTTAGACTTTTCTTTTAGAAAACGCTCAAACTCCTCATATTCAAATTTTATAAAATCATGATTTTTACAAAAAAAAAAAACATCAAATCAAAGAATGCATTTAAATTAATTTTTTCTACAGTTTTTGTTTAAGTTTATATGAGGTTTTATAATTGAATAACCCTTAAAACTCTCCTGACTTTTTTACTATGGTAAGTCTTACAAATTCTGTGAAGTTTGGAGATCTGTGAGCTAGTAAACTCAATATATTATGTAGTTTACTGTTTGTAGTTTAATAAAAAAAAGTTTTCAGTTCAGTTAAAAATAAAGAAACATTCATTTACTTTTTCAAAAAAATATTTATTTAAACTTTGGTATACGTTTGTTCAAAATGATTTACTGTCATTTACCTACGATTTTTTTTCAGTTCCCTTTATATTTTTATATTTGTTTGAAATTTAATAAAAATTTACACACAAAACAGAAATTTGTGTTTTATTTGTTTCCGTTACAGTTATAACAAATTTTAAATTTTTTTTGCTGTCTGTTTCAAAAAAAATATTCAAAAAATTCTAAAAAAATTACACAAAACTTAAAACAAATTGTGAAAAATAATTTGTTGTAGGCTGGACTCTAGCCGGATTTCATTATTGCCTAAGGAATCATTACAAACTCAATGAGAATTTGTTTGTACTCGTCTATGAGCGCTATTCAAATCCTCAAATGTCAAAAGGAAAAAGAAAAACAATAACCAAATATTACCACAATTTTCTTTGCCATCTTCTAAAATGCTATTCTGTTTTTTCCAATTTTGTTTTTTTATTTGAATTACAAGAACTTCTTAAACACTCATACACACATAAGGTCATTCAAACAACATGTGTTAATAGACTGTGTGAGTCTACATTTGGCATATTAAAAAACAAACAAAAATACAAAAAACCAAAACAATTTCAAATAAATAAATAATCAATTATTTTTACGGAATTAGTAGGTAAAATTTTAACATTAATTTTTGTTTGATTTATCATTTGTTTTTTACTGATATATCAGTTGTTAAAAAAAAATTTTAAAAGTAAATAACATTTAATTTAAACGTAAATCCAGTAGACCGGTTTTTAAATGATATACTATCATTTCTTTTAAATGGTATTTTCTGTTATTTTAACTTGCAAAGTATTTTAAGTGTAACAATGTGTCAAGATCGAAGTAAAAATGATTGGGAACTGCTGCCTCACACTAGTGAATAAAAATTTCAAAAGTTTTTAAATTAAAAAAAAAAAAAACTAAAATCTGTTTTTTTTTTGTTATTCTGTTTTATAAAGTTACCCTACGCAATTAAATGACATCCTATTGGGCACGTAGTTCTGTGTGTGTGTGTGATAACTGCATTTGTATGCGTGTATATGTGTTTATAGCATATTGTACAACACTTTGAATTGCCATTCAAAGTTCACGCTAAAAATCGATGACCTACATCCGGTTAAATGGTTGAAAATAAATGGTGCCGCTTTAACAAGAATTATTTTTGAAGAAAGGCAAATCGTGTTTGATGTTCATACAAGTGCATCACTTATTCGAATACAGTTTGAAATTTAATGCTTTTTGATTTGGTTTTATATGTTGTTCCAATATCATACATAGTAGTCCCTTTAGGAACATTGTTCGTAACAGCCCATTCTGTAAATACCCTATGGACAAAAAAGGGTCTATTGCAGTTTAAGCACCCGTGATCTCGTGATCGATGATAACTGTACGGGTGTAAAAGGAAGTGACCGGTGAAAACAGTACCGGTGTAAAAAGGCTTATTTCGTTTAACCGCTCTTTAAATGTTTGCAATTTTTTTAATTTTGTCGCTTTTAAATTGTTTTATTGTTAAAGCTTTTTGTATTTATAATAATTAGCGAGAGTGAAGAGTCAATTAACCTTAAAGAACCTTTCCCGTCAAGGGTCACCCGAGGTCATATCACTAGTATTTTTTGTAGTGTTAGTGTTTTCCCGAGAAAAAAAAATTATGTTACGCAATATTTAATCTTATTCAATTTAATATTCTTTAGTGTCTAGCTGATGTGAAAAATGGCAAATAAATATTAGATCCAGTAATATATTTGAATATTAAGTTAGATCACAATTGATCCGAAAAATGGCAGATCAAATTAGATCCAGCAATATATTTGGGGATTTAAAAGGATCTGAATTGATACGATAAATGGCAGATTAATTCCGACAATATAATACATATTCTGAATCTGTTTTATTAAAAAACGCATAAAAAATTTTAAATTGAAAAATGTTAAAATTCTATCAAGCAATGCCTTTGCCAGTATTTGAACTTTATCTGTAGTGAGTTACACACTCAGCAGTGTGTGGCTGACTATATTAGACTAAATTTCGAGACTTTTATATAATTATATATTCGGAAATATGGCATATATAGTTATATATGGTTCTGTATAAGTCATATATATGTAAGTAAATATGGTTCCGCGTAAGCCATATATAAAGGGTGTCCCAAGAAGAACGCAATTTTTAAATATGGCAACATTCGAAGTGTCATTGTTTGACATTTGAACAATTGTTATTGTTTGCTAGTAGAAGGTACGAGGTTAGTAAAAATGGAGCGCTACACGAATGAACAACGCATTCTCAGTGTGAAATTGTTTTACCAAAATGGTGAAAGTTTTGCGGCTACAGTTCGCAAATTGCGATCAATTTGGGGTCACAATAATGCTCCAAAAGAGTCAACTGTAAAGAGATTAATGGATAAATTTGCCGAAACTGGGTCTGTTAGTGATGTAAAGACAACAACGCGCCATCGACCAGGTCGATCGACCGAAAATGTCGCAGCTGTACGTGATGATGTCGCTCAAACTCCATCCACCTCAATTCGACACCGAGCTCAGCAAATTGGTGTCTCCAAATCCACTTTGCAGCGAATTTTGACGAAAGATTTGCATCTTCATGCATACAAAGTTCAATTGACTCAGGAACTGAAGCCAGCTGACCATGGACAGCGAAGGGAGTTCGTTAATTGGGTATTGGAGAGACAACATGAAAATGCTGATTTTGCCGATAAAATCATCTTCAGTGACGAGGCCCATTTTCATCTTGATGGCTTCGTCAAAAGGCAGAATTGTCGCATTTGGGGTTAGGAAAATCCTCGAGTGATTCACGAGAAGCAAATGCATCCTCAACGTGTCACTGTGTGGTGTGGTTTTTGGGCTGGAGGAATCATTGGACCTTTTTTTTATGAAAATGAGGCAGGTCAAGCGCAAACAGTCAAAGGTGTTCGGTATCGTGAAATGATAACCAGTTTTTTCTTGCCTAGAATTGAAGAAATGAATGTGGAGGGCATGTGGTTCCAACAAGACGGCGCCACATGTCATACAGCCAGAGAAACAATTCAATTGCTGCATCAGTCATTTCCCGGTCGTGTTATTTCGCGTTTTGGAGATCAGAATTGGCCGCCTAGATCGTGCGATTTAACACCATTAGATTTTTTTCTTTGTGGTTTTTTGAAGTCGATGGTTTACGCGAATAAGCCGACGACGACTCAAGCCTTAAAAGAGGAAATCGGACGCTGCATTAATGAAATACCGCAGCATTCATGCAAAACGGTCATTGAAAATTTCATTAAAAGATCGCGTGCATGCCAGCAAAGCCGCGGTGGCCATCTGCACGATATATTGTTCCATACATAACCTCATTCTGTCTACTTTACGATATAATAAAGTTTCACGATTTTTTTTTTAAATATCTGTGTTTTATTTAAAATTTAAAAATTGCGTTCTTCTTGGGACACCCTTTAATTATAAATAGTGTTATATATAATTGTATATCAATATATATATACCATATCTTATCATAAGAATCACATCTAATTTTCCAAAGTTCAATTTATGCATAACTAGATGTGGTTATATATATATGGCACAATATATGGAAATTTAAAAAAAATAATAATTTAATGGTAATGTATGCCGACATATGTATTTATATATGATAATATGTTATATTATTAGATGAGGCCACATATGATTGTATCTAAATTTTTTACTCGGGTTTTAATTTTGTTTTTTTTTTATTTCATTGTCTTGAAATCTTGTTCTTCCTAGCAATGCCTAGTAATTTTTTTCTTATTCTTAGTTTTTAATTAATTGATTGAAAGTCTGTTTTTACATTCATTCGCAAGCGTTACCTTTGCGTAACTTCTGTGGCTGGTTTTTTTCGATAGTCTTCTGATAGTTTAACATATATTCTGTTAGTGATGTGATAGGAGCTTCTGGGTCAGTCCTGTGACAAGTCACAAAGTGCAGTTCATGTCAAGGTGATCGGTCCCTTTTATATAAAAGAACCAGTCGGAGGACCGAAACCTGTCCCAATGTACCAGCCATGTTTGGTATCCTTGGACATGTGCATTTCGCACAGGGTATAAACAAAAGCATATGTGTCCTTCTTTACCAAACTTACAGTATGTATTGATACAAATAAGAATTGAAACAACTTTTAAAATTTTTTTTGTAAATGTTGGCGAAATAGGCGTGGTTAAATATTAACCAATTGCGCCTTTAATTTTAGTATATTATAGCATTTATTATAATTTAATTGAACGGGAAAAATGCCAGGAACTTATCTATGCTAGTGGGGTTTTTGTTTAAAAAAAAATATTAAATTTAAAAAAAAGTTCTGAACAATTTTCACTGTCTAAAAATCTACGAAAATATGTTTACCAGTTTAGAGAAAATATTTGTTAAATAATATAGGAGGGCGGATCAATAAGTCCATGACTTTTCGAACTTCCCTCGGAGTTATATGAAATGCAACACTGCTCCCATCCAGTACCAAGCGCAAAGTAAATGACGGAACTTGCTTAAAATTTGACAGTAGTCTACTAACAGGTGCTACTTGAGCAGTGTTACATTTCATATAACTACGAGGGAAGTTCGAAAAGTCATGGACTTATTTATCCGTCGACGAATCCAATGCCAGATGGATATATTATGTTAGTATTGTACAGTCAAGTTATATTTTTTTTACAATATAAGACGCAAAAACCAGTATAAGCATTCTTCTGAGTTCGGATGTATTCAATAAAATTTCATGGGGATTATTTTTTTTTGTTCTACATTTAAACCCTCTGTTGGCTCGTTTCATTGGTCATTTAAGACCTATTTTTTAATATACACTAAAAAAGTCCCCTAAAACTGGCGTTTAGAGAGTTAAAATATTCGGCGAATATGTTCAGCTGAAAATTTCACTATGGGCTACTGCAGATGAAAAAATTTTGAGTCTTATAGTGTACCTAGTACGTTCGTCTAATCTAGGAATCATCGACGCCCAAGATCATAACCCCCATTTTGTTCATAGTGTTATAAAACAAACTTTAAAATTTATATTGAACTTTTTGTAGTAGATTTCAAATTGAAATCTATTTCAAAATCTATTTTGTTTACATTTTATTTGACTGGATTTCGATTTGAAATTACCTAAAACAATCTAATGCAATAAACACATAGACGACTGCGGCTACACGACTACATGAGTTCACATGCTGATGGCTGCAATTGTAGTCGTGTAATCAACTACACAAATACCCCGGTTTGCGTCGCTAATGGGGACCGGAGAAATGCGACGCAAATCGAAACGACGCAAACCGAAACACCTTTTTCCATTCATTTATATTGATTTTTATTTGGTTGGTTCTAAGTCACACTATATAAATATAAAAAATCAAAAACATAACAAAATTTGAGATCATTCATTTATAATTCATTATATGTATTAAATAAAAAGTCTTAATCCGTCTTTTTTATTCTGAGCTAGGGTTATCCAAATTGATTATCTCTTGCACAGTTTGATTTGGCAATCTTGCTGATTTTTGTATATAATTGTCTAAAGTCTGTTGAATTGTTAGAGCTTTTTTTTCCAAATAAATTTCCTTATAACAACTAATAGCATCGGCTACATTTTTAGACACTTTTAAACTGCGATCTTCATCGGGATCATTATTTTCAAAAATTTCCATGGCTTGTGATATCAACTGCATCGCTTCAGAAATTTTAGCTGTGCTAAGTTTTTTTTTTGTTCTGCTTCGACTGCAAGCGTATGTGGTTCATCGCCCATCGCGTTATTAATCTCAACTGATAGCAAACTTTCATTATCTAACTCTTCGTCGTATAACAAAAGTTCATTAATATCTTCATCTTCTTCCATTCCTTCAAAATTTACTTTTTTAGCTGATTCCGCAAGTTGTTTAGAAACGTTCGGAACATCATTAATGTCATCAATATCTTTATGAATACATTCGGGCCATAACTGGCGCCAGGTTCCGCTCATACACGATTCTTTTAATTCTTTCCATGACAGGTTTATATTTTCAATAGCCATCATGATATATTTCTTCCAAAAATCTTTCATGGTAGGCGTATCATCTCTATCAGGCATATCATCTCCATTTTCATCTCCATCAGTTACTTTTAGAAGTTGACTAAAAGTTCTTCGCAGATAATAGGCCTTGAAGTTGGATATAACACCTTGATGCATTGGTTGTATTACTGATGTGGTATTTGGGGGCATAAAAACTACTTTTATATTTTCAGAATAATCATCAGAAAAAATAGGATGACCTGGGGCATTGTCTAGTAACAAGAGAACTTTAAACTCTATATTTTGTGAAGAACAATAAGATTTCAACTCAGGAACAGCACAGTTTTCCATCCAATCTTTAAAAAAGGAAGCAGTCATCCACGCTTTTTTATTTGCACGCCAGTACACAGGAAGTTCGCTTTTTTTAACATTTTTTAGAGCTCTTGGATTTTCAGACGTGTAAATTAAGAAAGGCTTAAATTTAAATCTCCGGCTGCATTTCCTCCTAAAAGAAGTGTAAGTCTATCTTTGCTAGATTTATGACCAGCGGCAGACTTTTCGGATTTTAAAATATACGTTCTTCCTGGCAACCGCTTCCAAAAAAGCCCCGTTTCATCAGCGTTTAAAACTTGTTTGGCAGAATAAACACCTTCTTCAATAATTGCTTTTAATTCCAGTTTGAACTTGTTTGCAGCTGAAGTATCTGCACTAGCAGATTCTCCTTTTAATGCAATGTTATGCAAATTTGCACGAGCTCGGGAACGATCAAACCAACCTCTGCTTGCTTCAAATGTTTCTGCACTTTCGGCACTTGCTAATGGATAACTTTCGTGAAGATCTTTAAATAAAGTTAAGGCTTTCTTCTGAATTACCATTTGCCTCAATGGCATTTTTCGCTGATTTTGATTTTCTATCCAAATGCTAAGAAGGGATTCCATTTTTTCCATTAAAGGACTTCTCATTTTTATAATTTGTTTATGTTGTAAAATTATGTGGCTGTTTCCGAATTTTTTTTTATTTTATCAGCGTCTCTGTAACAAATGGATTTTACTGTAGATGGGGCTAGGCCAAAGTTTCTTCCGATGTCTACTGCTTTTTCCCCTGATTTAAAACGTTTTATAATGTCCAGTTTTTCTTCCAAACTTATTTGTTTTCTTTTTTGACTCATTGTTAAAAATATTTGGGTTAAACTTTACTTCAACAAATGTAATTTGAAACTAATAACAACCTTCAACTGGTAGCCAGTGGACAACCTACACAAAAACTAAACTAAACGGGTAATCCCCTTTTTCTGTTTGAGTTACATATTTATACACACACACATTAAAGTTGTTTTCCAAACGATGTAAATCGAAGCATTATCGTCGCAACTTCGAAGCATTCGACGCAAATCGAAGCCATAGCGACGCAACTTCGAAGCGGCAGACATTTTATAAACGACGCAACTTCGAAACGACGCAAATCGAAGCGACGCAAACCGGGGTATTAGTGTACTTAATTTTTTTTTTAACGATAGCAATATAGTAAGCAGCTGCTCCTAAAAATTTGGCATTTTAATAAATATTAATCTTTTTTGGTTTGCGTTTCTAAAATAATAGCTGCGGAATATTTGGTAAGTTTTTTAACAGTTATTGCTAAAATATTGCATAACACAAATTCAATAAATAAAATTGTTCCAACTTTAAACTAAAGAAACCACCATACAATTGTAAAATATGAACAGCTGTTTCTTATACAAATGCATTTTTATTTCACCACAGGTGGAAGGTTTGTCATTCCGTTTGTAATTACTACAATATTGATGTTAGACCCTATAAAGTATATATATTCTGGGTCCTTATGAAGAGCGAAGTTGATTTAACGATGTCCGCCTGTCCGTCTGTGTGTTGAAATGGGTTTTCCGAAGACCCCAGACATTATGAGGACTTGATTATTGTAGATTTCTGTTAAATGTGATCCATTTCTGCTTGCTATTAAAAATCAGCCAGATCGATTGATAAATGGCTGAGATATTAGCAAAAAACCAGGACTACCTCTAATTTTTTCCGTAAAATCCCTTTGTTTTTATATGTATGTTGAATATTACGCATAACAAACACATCAATTTGTTGAAATTCTTTTCTTTCACCTCTTCATCTTTTATACACAAACAACAAACACATACAAAGATTTGTCATTTAAATAAAAACCAAACAAATACCTATTGAACGAAAACTGTTTATTTAAGTCTATTAACGATGATTCCATATGACCTTAATAGCTCAGTTGTCTAAACGCTATGTCACAAATACTTTTTTTTCTCCAAGAACGCGGGTTCGATTCCTACACCAGACACAATTCAACTTTTTTTTTGTAAATTTTTTTTTTATTTTATTAAGACTTTTTTTTTGTTTTTTTTTTTAACATTTAATAATTAACTTAAATAAAATTTTATATTCATAATTAAATAATCCATAAATAGGCTAAAAACATCAAAATTTTTATAAAAACCCTATGATACAAACAAAATACAAACATTTTTATTTCTATTTTTTGCTCCGATTTAAAAGAATTTATAAAAAGATTTTTAAACCATTTTATTTCTCATATATTAAGAAAATTTTATACATAATTTCCCTTTGAGTGCAACTATTTTAGGTCATAACTTATAATAATTTATAAAAAAAAAGGAATAAACTATTTTCCTTCAAATTTTTAAAATTAAGCTAAAGAAATTCAAAATATTTTCAAATAAAAAAGCGAAATAAAATTCCAAATGCAAATTTGCCAGCTAAATCAAACGTTTTTGTAGAAATAAAACACATGCAGTTCTAGTGATTTCTTTTAACGATTTGTTGAAATTCTCTTCTTTCACCTGTTCACCTTTTATACACAAACAACAAACACTATTCTAGAGCTGTAATATGACCTATGGATACGTCTTATATAGCAAAAGATCGAAATTATTTAGTATAACATATTTGCTCGGAAATATCGGTTCAGATACAAAAAAGTTATTCCCAAAACATATTTTTTTTTAAATTGCTATTTTCTGGAACCATAAATCTTTTCGAGTTTTATCACCAAACTAAATGGGAAATTTCCTCTTAAAGGCGTCCGTATATAAATCTGTCCATTCCATATATATCCATATATAAACTTCACTTTTCTCCCAACCATGGTGTAGGGTATATAAGATTCGGCATAGCCGAATTTATCCGCTCTTACTTGTTTACTTTATGAAAATAGAACAATATGCATGATTGTAGACTTTTATAAAAACTTAACTTGAAAATACAATTATTTATTTATAATACATTATAATAACGTAAAAATAAATAAATGAATGAATGTATCTAACACCCCTATTGATTATTAATGCAATTAAAGCATTTAATTTTGCGATGTTTTTTGTTTAACAAAAAATATTTCATAGCTCTTATTTGTTTTACATATTTTGCTATATTGTCAACACTATTTTTGTTTTGTAGCCAACAAAAATATAAATTATCCTTAGTTGGCTAAAGCGGCAAAAGTCGTCGTGTAGCTGTGATGATGTCAAAATAATCGTTTAATAAATAAACGTGTGTATTTTATTTTTGACCGGCTGTAGTCATGTACCGGCTGTAGTCATGTACCGGCAGTCTTCTATGTGTTTAATGCATTAGTCACCAAAAACAATTATTATTTATTTATTTTTTTTTTGTTTTAGATTAATATCTAAAATAAAAATAAAATAAATAAAAAAGTTTTTTTTTTAACGCAGTCGGAAATAAATTTGTTGCAGAGAAAAACGCGTTAGCATCGGTTAATGTGTTATACCAAAACACAATTCGAAATGCTTTTGGGCGCAGAGTTCCAATGCAAATGTTTGTAAAGAAAAATTCCAAATATTATTGGAATTTTACTTTACAAAATCAAAAGATTACAAAACAATTTAATACCTACTGCAGACATTTTTTCCTTGTTTACCTGTTTGCAACAATATTCACCACTGTCTCACTTTCACCGGGGGCAGTATATTTCTTTGACATTATTACTTTTCTTTTCGAAAATTTTATTGGTTTTTCACGAAATTTATTAAAATTCACTTTTATATTGATTTCTAGTATAAAGAAAAACATCAAAACTTTTTCTTATAAATTAAGAAATAGAATTAAATTTTGATTGGTTTTTCGAAAAATTCATTAGTTCTGAATTTAAAAAAAAAAAAATTTTTTTCATGTCTTCAGATATTTTTCAAAATCCCTTAAACTATTATCGATAATAAGCGCAAAATTTGTCTATATTTAATTGCTCCTATATACTTCGTCCGCTTTTTAGAAAAAAATAAAAGTTCGGTAAAATTTGTATTCGCATCATATAGGACAATAAAGTTTAACATTGATACAATATTTTAGTTATATTTTAGGTGGACAGTTGGTATAAAAAGCTACATATGTGTGATTTTTTTTTATTTAAATCTTTGTCTCTCTGTCTGGCTTAGGATTTGTGTTCGTAACTAATACACTCTAGTAGTCTTGTTAGACAAATTGTCTTTGGCATTGAATATTAAAAGAATGAAAAATACTGTAATGTTAGAAATACTAGCAAATATGTAACAACACATAGGACGATTTTAACAAAGAGGATGATAAATAAACAAACTCGTCTTATATTTCAATTTATCTAGAGAATTTATGAAAAATTTTGATTGTTTTTTTTTTCAACAATGGCAACAATAACTAGAGTTTTTATTGTATATAAAAAATATCATTTACACATTGAAAATCCTAGACCATGGATGGAATGACAAAACTGTGGTATGCAATTAATCTATTGTATCTATGCAATATTTTAATATAAATGTAACATTATAAAACCTTATAACACTGGGCAACATACGAGGGCGAATCAATAAGTCCGTGACTTTTCGAACTTCCCTCGTAGTTATATTAAATGCAACACTGCTCCCATCAAGTACCACCTGTTAAAAGTTCCGTCATTTACTTTGCGTTTAACAGCTGATCAGAACATACAACCTCGTGGATTTTTTTAAAAATTAAAAAAAGTGAATTTCGAGTGCTCATTAAGCATTATAGTTTTTTTAAATGGTTACTTTAATTTCTTTTATTTAATAATATTTTTTCTTGAACATTAGGAAAACTAACAGTTTTGTTTTTAATTTATTGTTTTTTTTAATAGAATATTGAAAATAATAACGTTTTCCAACTTTTACTTGAAGAAAAAGGAATATGTTATTAAAATTTTTAAAATTTATCTGAACTAAGTTGCATGAAAATTTTTCTTAGAAATAGTTCATCAGTTTCTAAAATCAAGTCAATTTTTATTATTGCATAGGAAAAATTTTTTTACTTTTGGTTTTTAATTGTCTGAACTAATTCTTAAAAACAATTCTTCAAAAATAGAAATGGTATACTTAATAACTGAATTTGGAAATTGCTTTCTAAAATTTAGTTAATTTTACTACTCACGAACAAAAAATTAACATACATTAAGTTCGAGTACTTTCTCGAACTAAACAGAAGTACTTTTTCGAACTAAATAGGAGTAAATTATGTACTAATTTTTTTTTTAAACTAAACTTAATTTTATTACATTTGAGTATGCAATTTTCTTAAAACTAAGATGTTTTTTTTATTTAATTGACTTGTTTTTTTTCTAAAATCAAGAAATATTACTTAGGAAAAATTTTAACTATTTCTGAGTATATAAACTATTTCGTTTTTCCTCAAACTTAGGAATTTTTATTCTTTTTTAGAAAATTCTACTAAGTTTTAATAAAATTCTGAAGGGAATTTTTGATTACATTTTAGTTCATGTCTTTTTTTGAGTGTGGACCTCGAAAAATCCTATTTTTGGAAGTAATACGAAAATTGGAGAAACGTTGGACTAATTGTACTGAGCTAAAAGGAGATTATGTTGATAAATATTTTTTTTTTTTTTTGCAAAAGAAAAAACTGTGTTTCATTCAAAAAGTCACGGCCGCCAGCCTCAATGGCTCCATCGCAAAGTGAAGGTTATTAGGCAAACCAAATCCCGTAAGTGTTTTCTGAAATTAGCTGAGATTTTTATTTTATAAGCTATTGAATTATCAGAAATTTTCGCATTTACACGCAGACAAAAAAACAGGGTTGCAACATGAACACTGCTAATATATTGCTTGCTGCATTCGGTTTTGGTTGTCCCAATCAAGTTATTGGTTTATATTGGTTGCTAACCATCGATATGGTCGTTACCATCGTTACCGTTATAGTAAATATTTTATTCATGATTGCCACTTTATATTTTATAACATGATTGGCTGTAACCATACTGTGATAAAAAATTCTGACTATGAAAAAAATGTGATAATTATGAAACTATGAAATGCTGACAACAATCAATATATAATTATAAATCAAATAAAACACGACCTTGACATTTACAGTCATAATACTGTTCAATAAAAATATATTGTATTAGTTCAGTCACCCATGGAAAAAGATAATATATGATCATTTTCAACTGAGGATTTTTATTTTCGAAACTGCCTTATACATATAACATTATAATTTACACTAATCAATTCACTGTCAAAAAATGTCATTGTCAAAAAGATTATATATTTAAAGTATTTATATTTAATTATTTTCAATAAAAACAATAAAACATTTATTAAAAAAAATATGTTTATTGATTTATTTTTTGTAAAATAACGACATTTTTGTGGAAAAAGTACTGAGAGTATTAATAAAATATTTTTATTTTATCATAAAACAGTCTGTAGAACCCAAGAGTTGTTTTGTACCAAAAGATTTTCTTATACAAAATACTACATTTTTATAAAATACTTTTCTAAAAGAAATATTTTTAGATTCTATTGACTTTTTCTTCAAGTAAAATTCTCAGATTCTGCAAACTTTTTCTTTGATAAAAATTAATATATTCTTAAAAAAAAACTAGATTCTAAAAAATTCTTAGATTCTGATGACTTTACATCATGAAAAATACTTAAGATTCTAAAAGAAAAATTTCTGAAACTCTAAGGAATATTTAATAAAAAAATCTTAAAAATTTCCTTAGAATCTAAGAATTTTTCTTAGAATTTAAAAATAAGTTTCAAGTATTTTTCTTTAAAAAAGTCATAGAATCAATTTTTTTTAGGAAAATTATGTCTTAAGAAAATATTCTTAAATCATACTTGGTATTGTTTCATTGGCAATGAAATTTCATTAGCATTAGTTCAGTAATGCTAATGCAAAAAAAAATTCATTAATATTTAATGGTAATGAAATTTTCTGGCATTAGCATTTGTCATACTAATGCTAATGAAATCGTACTAATGCCTCAAAAACTATTAACAATTGATCAAAAAAAAAAGGAGGATGTTTAAATTGCTTTACATAGGCTGTTTTTTAAATGGATTCATCGGAATCTTTACCGGACCTTGCCAATTTTTATTATCGCAGTATATTAGCACTCTAGATGAGCAACAATTTAGCCCGTTTTGAGCTATCTCGATTATTTTTCGAGGTATTCGCCAATGTAAAATGGCCGGTATCTCGAAAACTAAGCGAGGCAGGACAAAACAGACATAATTTTGCTCTAGTAGAGTATAAATATAAAATTATATTTCTTTAATTATTTGTTTTAAATTGATAAATTATTAATTAAGAATTAAAATCATTATCATTATTTAAAAAATGGTAATAAAAATAATTTCATTACAATTGATATTTATGAAATCATTAATTAATTAATCCAATCAATTAATTAGTCCCAAGTATATCTTAAATTTAAAAAACTTTTTTATAGTTTCGAACTATAGGGGCCATATTATGGTAAAATTATGGTTATTCTATTATTATAATATGATAATAACGACTATGGTTGGGACAATCATAATCCCAAAAATATAGCAGCATATATAATTCAGTGCGTTAAATAGCTGCAAACTAGTGTTGTTTTAGGTATTAAGTAGAAATCAGAAAAAATGTTTGCTAAAGTACCTACATAATAATATTTGCTAAACAAATAGATTTGTTTGTTCCAAAATATATTTCGGGAGTGTTTCGAAAAACGAGTCCATATAAAATTAACAACAACATCAATATGTTATTTTAAACCACATTCATACTGAACGTCAAAATACGAATTTTCGTTATTTTTTCAATTTAAAATTTTTATGAAATTTGAAAGTCAAAAACTTTAAAAAATGAAAATACATATTTTGTGATTCAGTATGAATGCAGTTTTATGTGAAAACGAATAATTTTTGATTTTTATTTTCATTTGTTTGCAAAAATTCTGAGGAAAACTACCGGAAATCGGAAAGTTTAAATTCGGTGAAATTCCTAGGAATTTTGTACCTGTAATTTCCAAGTTAAAAATCCTAGTGTAAATCTATTATAAAAATATTAGTATGCCAGATTCCCAATTCGTTCCCAGAAATGGAAACATTATCAATTTGTGCTTCGAAAATCGAAGATAGTTGCCAAAGGGTATTTCTATAAATAGATGGAAAAAGCTCATTTGTACGGGTAATCATTCACTAACTGAAAAATGTCAATTCGCACAGTCATAGTCTAGCGCTGATTCTTACAATTTTTTCCAAGTTGTATAGTGATGTTTATAAAATAACCTCAGTTCGGTCCTCCCGAGCAAAATCGGTCCAGCGGTTAAAAAGTTATGGGTGAAAATGTGATGATACCTCTAAATTTCCTATACAAATTGGTGTATTTTAGTACAATTTCATAGTAGCGACTGGTACATAATATAT
This sequence comes from Eustalomyia histrio, assembly GCA_949748255.1. Taxonomy (NCBI): domain Eukaryota; kingdom Metazoa; phylum Arthropoda; class Insecta; order Diptera; family Anthomyiidae; genus Eustalomyia; species Eustalomyia histrio. The sequence goes on along the minus strand of OX456524.1, from coordinate 105,546,537 downwards.
TTTCTCATATTTTTTCATCAGTCGCTTAGAAATAAATAATATTTTCTATTTACCTCAAATATTTTTCACCTCAAAAAATTTTTTTCACCACTAAAATTTTTTTCACCACAAAAAATTTTTTTACCTCAAAATTTTTTTTCCATCAAAAAAATAGTTTTCGCATCCAAAAAAAACTTTTCACCTCAAAAAAATTTTTTCGCCTCAATAATTTTACTTTAAAAGTTTTTTAACATTATTTGTATCAAAAACAGTAGAGAATTTAAGCCTTTTTTACTTGTTTTATATTAATATTTTTTTTACAAAAGTTTCAAATTTTAACCCATATCAATACAACAACACCTACATATTTTTGATAGGATATAAGATATAATAAGTTTATAATAATCTAGGTACATATAAAATTATATATGATCTATCTTTTAAATATTATAATTATGTATCCACATTTTTTCTCAGTTCATAAGATATGATTATATATAATATATAATATAATATATTGGTATATATACCCAGCAAAAAAAATGGTTGTCATTCTGTGACTATATCTTCTTTCATTGCTTCCTAAACTTCAGTTTAACTTCTTTTATGATTTTTTGGTGTTCTTCTAAGGCACTTCCAAAAGCATTCATGTGTTCATATTTCAAATGCAGTGATCTGGATATAAACCCGATGCATATCTTAAAAAATCACTCTTCATTACTTCTAAACCATAAGTTATAGTATATCGTATTTTTTTTTTTTTTTGAATCTTAAGCATTTATTCAAATTGAGAAAATAGTTCTGATGAACTTTTTTAATTTTTTTTAAATCATTTTTTATATTTTAGTTTACAATTTCATGAGGGTTAGAATTTATGCAGGTTTGCAATTTTTATAAAAGTTTTGAAAAATCAAGAAAAACTGATTTTGTTTGACATTTAATTGAAACAAGCTTGCCTGTCATTTGCATTTGTTCAGCCTTAAATATTTATGACGACGCAATCTGTGCATTTTTGCATTATGTTTATTATTTAACACTACACAATTTCCAGTTATTATTCAGAATTTATCAAAATAATTTTTAAATTGTGTAAAAATTATTTCAAATTGCCCAAAAATGTTTTTAAATTGTGCAAAAATTATTTAAAATTGTTCAAAAATATTTTAAAATTGTCTAAAAATATTTCAAAATTTTACAACCAGTTTTTGAATTATTCAAAAATATTTTAAAATTTGTCTAAAAATTCATTAAAATTTTTGAAAAATGTTTTAAAAAATGCTTTTCACTAATGCAGAATTATTTATTTGTTTTAATAAAGAGTATTTGTATATCAATGCATACATTTCGCTTCTTTAAACTTATTTTTCTGCATTCTTATGAATTACATTTTCATCAAAGCTTAAATATTACAATGTATATGAACATTTTCCACTCATGCATCAGAATACCTAATCATTGTATTATCATTGCTTCCTTAGAGTAAAGTATGATTAATGCTAGTAGCTACATTTGAATACTTCCATCCTATGACACGCTAATGTTAAATTCATCGATGAAACCATCAGAAAAGAAGTGATGCCTTTGCCATAGTAGTAATGCTTTTATTGCTTCTTTGGCAGCTTCGTTTTTGCTGGGTAGTTATATATAATTATATATAATTAAATAAAATCAGATAAGTACAGAAGTAATTAAGTCTCATTAATTCAGCCGCGATATGTAGAAATGTTTCCCATTTTTTACAAATTTCCGAATATATAAATATATATACTTGTCCCGAGGATATACTTATATATAATAAAATTATACGAAAAATGTAGTCTAATAAAGTCAGCCACACACTTCTGAGTGCTTTTATCCCTACAACTCTGTGTTAGAATTTGAATATTTTTATATAATTAAAAATTCTTTTATACGTTTATTAATAAACTAGATTCCGTATTAATTATGGTGTTGGATCTAATCTGATCTAATTACATCTGCCATTTTTCGGATCAATTTAGATCCTTCTTAATCTCCATATATATTGCTGAATCTAATTTGATCTGCCATTTTTCGAATCAATTTAGATCAGCTAGATATTACCGCAAATATTAAAGAATATCAAATTGAATAAGATTACATGTTGCGATAGATAAATTTTTTTATTACTCGGGAGTATATAATTATATACGAGTTATATATAATTATAGTTATGTGTATGGTAATACATACCGACATATGTGTTTATATATGATAATATATTATAAGATAAAGCCACATATGATTATATATAAACTTTTTTACAAGGATATGTATGATCATCTACAATACCATGTATGTGAAATTTTAGAAATATTTTGTATGTATGAAGTATAAAGCGGATTTTTGGGGCTGTATTCATATAATGCAGTTTTTACCTATTATTTAGACTTGTTTCACGGAATGTACCTTTACATAATGTAGGGCATTGAAAAACAATTGTTATATATTGTATGCATAGTGTTTTCTTAACTACATTATTGTTCTGTAAAAAGGACAATCTCGTCTCTTATCTTGAATAAATTACAATTTATTTATTTATTTATTTACTTATTTATTTTTTTTGTTGGTAAATGCATGTTTTTATAAGAATCTTGCACAAGTATGTTGTTGAAAAAACATTTTAAAAATATGAATTATGTATAGAAGTGTAGTCTTTATAATTGTGGAAGTACCAAAAAAAAAACACATTTAAACGCGTTAAGATTAAAGCTGTTAGTAACCAAAATACAAATGTTTGACTACATGCCTTCGACAAAAAAAAAACATTTACAGAGATAAATATAACATTTAATGCATTAAATTTTCTGCCTCATCTATACAAATGATTTTGGCTAAATGCCAAATGCAGTTGTAAACCAATTTTGTTGAAAGTTTTTTTTTTTTTATTTGTTTTTGCTTCCGAAAAAAGGTTATTTGAAATATATAAAAGCACATGCGTTCCAATATTGTATTATATTTAACCCAGCAAAATTTATAGTCTAAGCTTTCTTATTTCCTTAACTGCTTTAGTTAGAATATTTTTAAACATTCCATTATTATACGACGGTGGGCCAATAATTTTACACTAAAAAAAATTAACTACAATTCAAAAAAATTAACTTATTTAGAAGAAAAATTGAAATGAAAACGGCGCCAAAGACACTTTTTACCAATATTTAATAAAATTTTCCTTGAAATTAAGAAACAAATTTTATTTCAAATTTGGTCAAAATTTCCAAATTATAGAAAAATTTTACTACTGAAAACAAAATTTTTATTAGAAAACAGTAAAATTTCCTCCTAATAACAGGTTGGTTGAAAAGTTTCTGTGCTCACCAAGAGATGGCACTGCTAGCTCCAAACTTTTTTTTTTCTCAAGTTGGTATAACTGCCCTGAGAACACGTGCAAAGTTGCAAGTCATTCTGTCAATTCTTTCTTTGTTTACAAGCCATTTGAAGTTGACGTGTCATTGATTTTTTTTAATATAGAAAAAATTTAATATCATGCAGTCATTAGATTCTTTGTTTTGAAGGGTTTAAAAGCAAAGGAAATTTATGAACAATTGTTAGAAGTTTATAAGGAGTCCTCACATTCAAAACGCACCGTTGAATTTTGGGCTGGTGAATTTAAACGTGGTCGTACCAGCCTTAAAGACGATCCACGTGAAGGACGACCAAAAACTGCAACCACAGCAGAAATCATTGAGCAGGTACATAATATGGAAATTGCTAATGCCATAGGCATCTCAGACGAATGAGTACTCCATATTTTACATGAAGAATTACGTATGAAAAAACTGTTTGGAAAGTTAGTGCCGCACACATTAACAATTCAACAAAAAATGGATCGAAAACAAATTTCTCAGCGTAATTTGGAGCGTTTTAAGCCGAATAAACCCAAAACAAGAACGTTTACAGTGGACTGAAGCTGGTTGTTCAGCTCCAAAGCAGGTGAAGTCACAATGATCAGCAAAGAAGGTTATGGCATCAGTTTTTGGGATGCAAAAGGAATTTTGTTGATTGATTATTTTCAGAAAGGTAAAACAATCAACTCTGAATATTATTGCAACCTTTTGGATCAGCTGGATGAAAAAATTCGTGAGAAAAGACCTGGTTTAAAGAAGAAAAAATCATTTTTCATCAAGACAATGCACCTGCTCACAAAAGTGTTTTGACGATGGCAAAATTCAAAGAATTGAAGTACTATCTCTACAGAAATCTCAAACAATTCCTTCGTGGAAAGCATTTTTCGTCGAATGAAGAGGCCATAGCAGCCGTAGACGGCTATTTTGCAGAGCTTCCGGAAAACCATAATAAGGATGGGATAAAATTATTGGAAGATCAATGGAACAAGTGTATTGAGCTTCTAGGAGATTATATTGAATAAAAAACTATATTTCGTAACAAAAACAGTATTCTTTCATTTCGAGCACAGGAACTTTTCAACCAACATGTAGTTCATACATCATCTAAACTTTTGCTGTTACTTAAGAAATGTTTCCTTGCTTTTAAGAAAAATTTTATTTTATTTAAGTTCATTAGATAATTTTTTTTTACTAAAAACTAGGACTTAACTCCCTAAAAATAAGAAAATATTCTCTAACATCAAGTTTAATAGCACTCCTTTTAAGTGAAAATCATCCTTATCCTGCTTCTTTGATAAAGGTAATATATTTTACCATATATTTTAAAGTTCTTTACACTCATTGAGTAAGTATTTTCCCGCTTTCGGAGGACTTCCGCTTTGTGAGGACACTGCTCTTAACAAGCTTTTTGCTATATATTTTTGTCTTAAAATTAAATTGAATTATACTTAATTCATGTATTTAAAATATAAATTTTAATTATAGATTTAAATTTCATTAGCAAAAAGGTACACAAATTAAAAAAATGTACTGCAGGATATCCTGAAACGTAATAAATTGTGGCAAAGTCAGATCCTTTTCGTAGTTAATTAACGGTTCTGCTTGAGAGAACTAGAAAAAGGGACGCCCTACGTGGCACGCGGCATCTATGGCTAAGGAACACTGGGGGTCCTTTGTCTTCTTAAATTAACTAATTTAAGGAAATTGTTGCAAAAATAGAAAATATCACAGTTACACGCAGAGAAAAAACATGGTTGGCACAATCATATATTTTTGGGTTTATGATTGTGCCCACCATAGTCATACTATAATATGGTTATCATATTATGATAATAAAATAACCATAATTTTACCATAATATGGTATATTTTATTAATATTATTAGAACTTTTTACAATAAATGAATTAATAAATATATATTTTAAGAAATATTTCTTATTGTTTTTATTGAAACGAATTAAAAAATATGAAATCTTTATATGAAATCTTTTTGACAATGAATTGATTAGTGTAAATAATATTATATGTATAAGAAACCCCTTTAAAAAAATCTTCTAAAGTTAAAAAAAATTATCTGGATCTTAAGGGGGTCAATTGACCCCCTTAAGATCCAGATTATTTTTTAATACATTTTGTAGTAAGAACAAACTGACTGAACTGATAAAATTTTGGTTGTTATGAAAACAAGACAATATTATGACCGTAAATGTCAGACTCATGTTATATTTTATGTATAATTATTTATTGATTGTTGCCAGCATTTCATGGTTGAATAATTATCTTATTTTTTATAATCAGAATTTTTGTTACCACAGTATGGTAGCAGCCAATCATGTTATAAAATAGAAGGTTTCAATCATAAAATAGTAAAATATTTACTATAATAATGATGGTGCGACCATGTTAATGGTTAAAACCCCAATAACATAGTTGTGGCAACCATACCCAATTGCAGAAAGCTTAATATAGTAGCAGTTGACCATGTTTTTTCTCTGCGTGTACATTTCTTGTTATTATTGCAAAATGGAAAAGTCATAAGTTTATTTTATGGGATTTTTAGCTTAAATTTATTTGACATATACAAATTTAAACTTTTTTATTATTAAGTATAAAAAAAGTTCGATAAATATAAAGTTTAATAAGCGCTACGTCAATTATAGGAAAGCCATTATGACGTAATGTATAAAATGTGCCTGCGATATTTTTTGTATTGTAGTCAACAAACAAATTTATTATATAAAAGCGCAAATTCGAAATTTTTACTGTTTGCTAACAAAATTTTAAAATATATTTTAAGCTACTTAAAGTTCAATATTTAAGATTGTTAAGATTAGAGATGGGGACGTGAGAGATTTTTGACTCACGCTCACGCACGATCACGAACCAAATATTACAATCATGCACGATACTTTTTTTTAAATGGTTACTTTAATTTCTTTTATTTAATAATATTTTTTCTTGAAAATTAGGAAAACTGAATGGTTTGTTTTTAATTGATTGTTTTTTTGGAATAGAATATTAAAAATAATTTAAACTTTTTCCAACAAAAAAAAAATTATTATTTTTTAAAAATTAGAAAACTTTTACTTGAAAAAAGAATGTTTTATTAAAGTTTTTAAAATTTATCTGAACAAAGTTGCATGAAAGTTTTCCTCAGAAATAGTTCATTAGTTTCTAAAATCAAGTAAATTTTTATTGTTACATAGGAAAAAATTTATTCCTTTTTGTTTTTAATTGTCCGAACTAGTTTTTAGAAAACAATTCTTAAAAATTAGAAAGTGGTAGACTTAAAAACTGAATTTAGAAATGGCTTTCAAAAATTAAGTTAATTTTACTACTCGCGAACAAAAAATGAACACACATTCAGTTCAAGTACTTCCTCGATTTAAGTTAGACACATTTTTTGAACTAAATAGGAGTAAATTATGTCCTAATTTATTTTTTTAACTAAACTTAATTTTATTACATTGAGTATGCAAATTTCTTAAAACTAAGATGCTTTTTCTTAATATTAATAATTTTTTATTTAATTGACTTGTTTTTTCCTAAAATCAAGAAATATTACTTAGGAAAAATATCCTCAAACTTAGAAATTTTCATTTTTTTTAAGAAAATTTTTCTAAGTTTTAATAAAATTTTACTTAAATTGACGACAATTTATAAACTATTTTGAAGGAAATTTTTGATTACATTTTAGTTCATGTCTTTTTTGTTTGAGTGCAGGAGCTTTTGGCTAAAATAATTTATTTTTTTTTTCAAAATATTCTCCTTTGGGCTCTACACACTTTGTCCAACGTTTCTCCAATTTTGTATCCCTTCCAAAAAAAAAGGATTTGTCGAGGTCATCAAAATAGGTTTGCTTGCGATATGTTTTTATCGTTGGAGTCAAATCTCTTTCCGCGATACTTATTAATCCGAACTCGCAGGCAACGCAAAATATCAGTTCGTAAATAATTTGAACCGCAAATATTCTCATCGATAAAAACTCAACATTTATACATTTAACTTTTAGGGCAAAGTTTTAGGATGTAGATTATCTTTCAACTCAGTAGATCGCAGTTTGTAACTGGAAGACTGCTCTTGAAATTTGTTTTATTTTAATGAAGACCAAAATTCTATACAAAGAAAATTTGTTACGACAAATTATTTGTAAATAAACTTAAAAATGGCGGACAATTTTTTTTCGGTTTAACTAAACCAAGTTTAACTCACATCCCAAAAACCTAGCCTTAGTTTAACTTCTTCGTGTTATTTCCTAAAAAGATTTATCTTAAAATTTTGTTTTCAAACTTTAATCGGTTTGACTTAGATGCACTTGAAATACTTAACGTTGATAGAGCAAATGTACACCTAATATTTATTGAATTTAAAATTTTGGTAGGATTAACTAAATTGATATATGGGTAATTCTGTGTTCACATCTATACTCAAGGATTGCACAGACGTCAAAAAAAACATTTTTATTAAAAATGTGGTTATATATCAAAATGAATAATATTAATATTTTAACTTTTTTTAACGAAAGTTTGTAGACATATTTCTGTTAAACATATCAAGCTTTGGACCACTGTTCCCTCTATTTACGAGAAATCTTGAAATGGATGATAGGATTTTCCAAATGTATCCGAGGCAAAAAAGCACGCAGAAAAAAACATGGTTGGGGCAATCATATTCCAGGAATATCAAATATTTTTGGCATTATGATTGTGCCAACCATGGACGTTAGGGTGCCATCGTTTTTTCGATAGCTTTTGGCATGAGGAAAAAAAGTCCACTACGACATATCAAAACAATCATTTTCGAGGCGCCCAAATTTCAATTATTTTTACTTATTCTCAACTTTTATTTTTAAGATTTTTTAGTAGGTAATAAAAAAAAATCTGCTGATTTAATTTTTTGTTTTAAATATTATCTTTGCAAGGTGACAAACATTACATACAAATATACATTGCCACATACAGTGACTATGAGAATCGTACATATAGTACCCCATCAAGAAAAGAATACTCTCAGTAGTATTTCTATTCTCACGCGCTCATATGTTATAATTGTAAGGTTATTCCGAATTTTGAAGCGATTCCACTTGAAATCATGCGTCCACCGTTGGATGAAGATCAACAGAAGGAACTCTCAATGGATGTGAAGTATCTGTACCAAATTCCTAATGCTGTTTCGAATGGTCGGGTTTTAACTCAACTAGCAAATAGTAAACCGGGTACTGTATCACATACTATATGGTTCACAAAAGCCAATAGAATATTTCGTATTTACGTTGCAACAAGCAAGCCATCCAAAAATTTTAAAATTTTGACAAGATACATAATGCACGGGTACACGCAAAGAAAAAATATGGCTGGGGCAATCATATTCGAAGAGCATAATATATTTTTGGGCTTATGCTTGTGCCAACCATAGTCGTACTATAATTTGGTTATCATATTAAATAATAAAATAACCATATTTTAACTATAATATGGTCCCTACAGGAATACTATGATTCAAAAATTATCATATTATGGTCCTAAATAGACTTGTTATATTAAATTTATCATAATATGATCGCACCTGATCATAGTATACTCGAAATGTTATCATATTATGGTCCCTCATAACTATATTATGATTCCTGGATTATCATTATATGATCCATAATCTAAGAAAATTTCTTAAAGGAAAAGTTCTTAGAAACTATAAAAAAAATTGATATTAAGGACTTTTTGAAGAATAATTGTTAAGGAAAAAAATCATAGATTCTAAGAACTTTTCTTTTAAGATTTCTTTGGTTCTGTGGACTTTTTTTTAAGATAAATACTTAAAACTTTTATAAATTCTAATGACTTTTTTAATAAAAAATTCTTACACTTTTAAAATTTGTTTAAAAAGTTTTCTTTAAGAAAAAGTCTTTAGAATCTAAGAAAATTTCTACTAAAAAAGTCCTTAGAATCTAAGTATTTTTCATGATGAAGAAGTCTTCAGAATCTATGAATTTTTCTTTCAAAGAAAGGCCTTAAGTTTGTTTGGAATATATGAACTTTTATCTAAGAAACAGTTTGGAGAATCTGAATTTTAGTTTAAGGAATAGTCCATAGAATCTTAAAGTCTTTTTATCATATAAATTTATAAATATCTATCATTTTGTGTAAGAAACCTATTCGTACAAAAAAAAAATCATGGGTTCTGCAGACTTTTTCTAATAAAAAACATTTTATTAAAAAATCTAATTGTTTTTATTGGAAAGAATTAAAATATATAAAATCTTTCAATAGAATCTTTTTGACAGTGAATTGATTAGTATAAATAAAATAATATGTATAAGAAATTTTCAAAAACCTCTTTAAAAGAAATTTCTAAAGCTACAAAAAAAATTAAATGGTTATTAATGGGTCAATTGATGAAATGTTTTAATGACATGTGAAAAATATTTTCTACCCATCCGATATTTGTCCACTTTTAGTAAACAATATATGATTATTTTAAAAACAAACTTACTGAACTGATAAAATTTTGGTTTTTATGAAAACAAGACAATACACGCAAAGAAAAAACATGGTTGGGAGAATCATATTCGAAGAGCATCATATATTTTTGGGTTTATGATTGTGCCAACCATAGTCGTACTATATTATGATTATCATATTATGATAATAAAATATCCATAATTTTACCATAATGTGGTCCCTACAGTTATATTATGATTCAATTATTACAATATTATGGTTCTGTATATTCTGTATATTATGATGTTTAATTTATCATAATATGATTGCATGTACTCATAGTATTTTCAAAATGTTATTACAGTATGGTCCCCATAACTTTATTATGATTTCTGGATTATCATAATATGATCCATAAAAAATCTTTATATAGAATCTTTTTGACAATGAATTGATTATTGTAAATAATATTACATGTATAAGGAATTTTCGAAAAAACCCTCAAAAAAAATCTTCTAAAGTTAAAAAAAATAAACTGGATCTTAATAGGTCAATTGGTGAAATGTTTTAATGCCACATGAAAGGTATTTTCTGTCCAGTTTTAGTAAACAATATATGATTGTTTTTTATTTTAAGACATTTTGGTTTTTATGAAAACAAGACAATACTCGTATTAGGACTGTAAATGTCAAAGTCATGATTTATTTGATGTATATTATTCATTGATTGTTGACAGCATTTTATGGTTACATAATTATCATATTTTTTTCATAGTCAGAATTTTTGTTACCACAGTATGGTTACAGCCAATCATGTTATAAAATACGAGGTGTCAATCGTAAAATAGTGAAATATTTACTATAATAATGATGGTAGCGACCATGTTAATGATTAGACAACCAATAATATGGTTGTGACAACCATACCCGATTGCAGCAAGCACAATATAGTAGCAGTGATCAACCATATTTTTTCTTTGCGTGTATTATGACTGTAAATGCTAAAGTAATGTTTTATTTGACTTATAACTATTTATTGATTGTTGACAGCATTTTATCATATTTTTTTCATAGTCGGAATTTTTGTAAACACAGTGATATAAAATAGAATCATGATATAAAATAGAAGGTGCTAAAATATTTACTAAATAATGATGGTAGCGACCATGTTGATCGTTAGAAAACCAATAAATTTGTTGTGACAACCATACCCGATTGCAGCAAGCCCAATATACAAGCAGTGATCATATTGCAACCATGTTTTTTCTCTGCGTGTAATATTATGAGTCTGTTGTAAATGATAGTGTTTTGCTTGGAAAATTCATACGGTGGACACAATTTTTGCCAGACACTTTACGTTCGGTGGTAAATACACATTGTGAAAATGTTTTGCTCGACAACATATTCGCAAGTATGCACTGGAAAAAATTTTACATTTTCGTAACGATCTATATGAACCGTCCAATATGCGTACCTACGTAAGACCGAAAATTAATTTTAATTCCACTGATTACGTTTATATGATTGATTTTGACGACAATGAAAAGCTGTCAGAACCACAATTACCAAAAAGCATACCATTTGAACATTTGAAAACTTATTTTGATGATGACGAAAATAAAGATCCACCGCTAGACGATCCGAAGATATTCAAGGTACCGAGCGGTACGTTCAACTCCTAACCAGCGTAGCTAAACGTGCAATTGATAAAAGCCGCAAAGGGATCATGACGACTACGTTAGGTAGCCGAAGTAAAATAAGTCGAATGGAATACAAGCAAAATTTGCAGGGAAATATCTGAATTTTAAAATAAATTCCCATATTTTTCACACATTTTTTTCTATCGGCAAATTTACATTAATAAATAATTCAATTTCATCAAAAATAATTCAAATAAATAATTTAATTGAATATTACTGGTGTTTTTATATGAAATTTACGCTGACAACTGTTAAATGATGGAAATAATTTTGAGTGACGCTTATCATGATGACGACTTAGGTAAGAAGCAATATTGAAAATACTTTTATTAGCCAAATAAATGCTGAAATAGAGTTTCATTTATGAAAAGTTTAAAAAAATCGAAAAAAACTCGTTTAAAATTATTTTTTTCGAAAAACTGATATTACCTCGCCTTTATCGTGCGAATTTCTTTAGTAATGAGCTATTTGATACGGGAGAAAATACATTAAAATTGGTTTAGAGCCTTAAAAATTACAAAAAAAAAATAGTAAAAAATCGAAAAAAAACGTTTTTTCGACAAAAAAAAACTCGTCTAAAAACATTTTTTTCGAAAAAATTATATAGCCATCGTTTTAAGTGTACAATTTTACCTTGGATAGGATATACTTTAAAAAAAATTTGAAATCGGCGAATTTTTTTAACAAACATACCTACTAGAAAAACCTTTAAAATCAACGCGTAAAAAAAGATCGACTTTTCGACAAAAACTCGTCCAAAACCTCAAGAAAAAACATTTTTTTTTTTGAAAAACTGACATGGTTTTTAGCGTACAACTTCACCTTAGAAAGGTAAATTAAAAAAAAAAAAATTGCCGGTTTTTTTATTACCTACTAAAAAAAACCTTAAAAATAAAAGTTCAGAAAAAGTAAAAAAAATTAAATTTGGGCGCCTCGAAAATGATTTTTTTAATATGTCGTTTTGGAACTTTTTTTCCTTATGTCAAAAGCTATCGAAAAATCGATGGCACAATATCGATTGCTAAATCGACCCACCCTAATATACGCACTATAATAAAATAACTATAATTTTACCACAATATGGTCCATACAGTAATATTATGATTCGAAATTATGAAAAAGTTCTTTAAATTTTTTCTTTAAATGTGTTATTGTTTTTATTGAAAACAATGAACAAATATAAAATCTTCATATATAATTTTTTTGACAGTGAAATTTTTGACAATGAATTGAGTGTAAATTATAATCTTATGTATGTATGTATGTATTAGGCATTTTCGAAAATAAAGCCCTCCAGGTGAAAATGATCATATATTATAATTTTTAAATGGGTGACTGAACTGATACAATTTTTTTTATGAAAACAAGACAACGTTATGACCTGTAAATGTCAGAGTTATATTTTATTTGATTTATAATTATTCATTTTTCATAGTGAAAATTTTCGTTACCACAGTATGGTTACAGTCAGTCATGTTATAAAATAATAATTGGCAATCATGAAATAATAAAATATTTACTATAATAATTATGGTAGCGATCATGTTGATGTTTGGAACCTATTTATAAACCAATAACTTGATTGTGACAATCATAGCGGAATGCAGCAAGCATAATATAGTAGCAGTGATCATGTTGAAACCATCTTTTTCTCAGCGTGAGGACAATAACTCAACATATTTTTAAATACAACAAACATTGTTTTAAAAATTAAAAAATTTATTGCCAAAGTCTTTCGATCCCAGTTTTGTATATATACAAAAATTTTGTATATATCGTAACAGCTCTATCACTTTCTTTTAAAAATTTAAATGAATTATTTTTACAACAGCAAAAGCTTAATTTTAAATTAGATTATTTTCAGTTATACCTGCCTACTCTTGAGGACACCTGTGCGGAATTGAGTTTGCTACTGGAAGGTAATTGCACAAAAAAAAATTGACAAGCGTATGCTATTGCGAAATTTTACCATATTTTGTACAAGAATATGTAAAAATTAAATCTCCGTTAGACAAAAACAATAAATTTGTAAATTATTGGAAAACAATTACATATATTTAACAAATTGGTTATTAAATGTAAAGCTTCGATTTAGAAATTATCTTTTGTACAAAAATGTTTTTGGTTTTGAGGGCTACTATATTTTTAAAATATTATAATTTAAATGGTTTTTGTAAAAAATTTTCAATAGATTTTATTTAAAAATTTTCTAATAACATTTCAGAAAATAGGCCATAACATAATTTTCTCTTTGTATGTTTAAGGCATTTTAACCCAATTTGCATTGCCATTACTTTAAAGTAACACCTTTTTTTAACAATCGATAAATAAAAATAGAAATGAGATATAAATATGCTATGAAACAATTTTAAAAAAATTCTAAACTCAAAACCCACAAATCCCTTAATATCTCCGATATTCTCCACGTTATAAAAATTTTACTTTTTAACTTTTTTAGGCACAAAAGCACATTTGAGGTTTTATATTGTGGTACAAAATGTAGTATAGTATCATCCCTGTATCATCTATGTACGCGTTCACACTAAGCAATTTTTATTGCAGCAATTCTGAGTTTATCCACGAGGAAGCGAAGAAAAACGAAAAGGGATACCGAGTCGCTTGTACTTTCAATTATCTTGTATTTTCTAATTTGGTACTTTTTTATATGTGAAATAAACTTAAATTACAAAAGAAGACTTATGGACACGAACGCAAGTTCAAGACAATTTAAGAAAATTGCTGCAAGAGAAATTACTGTGCTTGAACCGAGACACACAAAAGTTGTCATACCAAATGGTTCAAGTAATTAAAAGGCTTTTATAGTACCACAAAATTTACTTCAGTACGAACTTTACCATCTCTGTCCCCCAAAAAATGTAAAAAAAAAATTAAAAGTGAAATTATGGAGGTAAAAAAATTTCAGGTAAAAATCTATTTTTGAAATGAAAACAATTTTTATGGTGATAAAAATAATTAAAATTTTTTGAGGTGAATAATATTTGAGTAACATAGTACTTTTAAGGTTTGAATAGTACCACAAAAAGTATTTAAGTAAAAACTTTATCAGCCTTGTTCTTTTCTGTTTTTGATACAAATAATGTAAAAAACTTTACAAATGAATTTATGTAGGTGAAAAATATTTTTGAGGTGAAAAGCTTTTTTGAATGTGAAAAAAAAACTTTGAAGTGAAAAAAAATTTTTGTGGTAAAAAAAATTAAAAAAATTTGTTGAGGTGAATGTACAGACGGACATGGCTAACACGACTTAAAATCACATAAGGATTACGAATATATTTACTTAATGGGAGTCTTAGTCCTATATTTCGACATATTACAAACGGAATCACCTCACCATATTAGGTGGAGGGTATAAAAACAGAAAATTGGCTTAAATAACTTTATTAAAAAATTATAAAATTTATTTCTACATGGTTGCCATATAAGGGTCGAATTGTGAAATACTTTATTTTCCTGAAAACTAACTCATATAATTTTTCTAATGTAAATAAGGAGATATTGTCTTTCAAAATGGGATCAGATCTCATTAAATTTAATAGTGCATGATCTAATAAGATCTAAAAATTGGGAACAAATTTGAGATGAATAAGAAAGTATAAATTAAAGAATATACATTCTTGTATAAAAATTTGTTTGTTGGTGTCTTTGAAAATGGCTCAAATGGCCAAGACCTGGTATCGGATATGAACGCTCCATACATGATCATGTAAGACCAGATCTGCGTACCGAAACCATCACCTTAAAATCGCATTCGGAAGTCCAAATTTTAAATTTTTTATTCGGCTGATTTTGACAGACAAAATTTTGTTTGACATCATGATAAAATAATCTTTTCCAGATGATTTTTTAGATAAAACTGAACTTAAAAACATTATTTACATAAAAAAATACATCCATTTGACAGTTTATTCGTGTTTGCAAACGTATGAGGGGAGTTAGAGGGTTAATATGTTCTACATTATCTACAAAGTTGCTAAACATATCCTACACCTCAGATGTAAAGAAAACATAGTTTTATATACCGATATGCTGCAAGAACAGGCCAGGGCTGGGAAACTTAAACCGCCTCTAAAATGAAATTCCGATGTTAACTATCAAAATGCCGAAACACGTATATTTTTTTTTTTGTCTCCTTAACAAGAATCAATCGTCGGAACCCTGTAATTTTGAAAAAAGTTTGAAATTGTTTTACAGTGTAATTAATTGACATAACATATTATTTGCATTGGAAAAAAGTTTTTTTTTTTTGTTGTTATTTCATAAGTCTGTCTTTTACTTTATATGAAAGTCCTGCACCTTTAAAAACCAAAATTTTTAGAAATTTTTCCTATTTCATAATGAAATTTGAATATACGAAAATTGGGACAAATATTGTGAACTATGCATGGACGTATATAATCATAAATGCCCATGTATGTTCGTTTATATACATTTCAATTTTTACATGGATAGTTAGTTTTTAATGCTAAACCTTTGGTTAAATTATCAGCACAATAAGAAGATTAAAGGTTTAAAGTTCCTTTGGAAAACTTCACAGCTGTTTTGCCTTTTGATCAATTTTCAAATTCCGAAATACGTTATTTATTGGAAAACACAAGCACCCTACAAATTGCTGTTACCTTAAAAAAGTTAACATGTTTTAATCACAGAGATTTTTGCAAACTTTTTATTAATAGACTTTGTCCCCAATTTAATACATCTGGTTATTTATTTTATTCTATAAAAGGTAATTAAAAATTAATGTATAAAGTGTATACAAATATAAAAATATCAGTTCAAAATACTAAATATGGTTGAATATTCAGCGAAAGTTTTTAAAAACAATCAAAATTTTTAAAAATATATATGACATTTATTAATTAAAAACAAATATAAAAACAGATATTTTAAATTAAAAAAAAAAAACAAATTAGCAAACAAAAGATAATGAAAATTAACAAAAAAAAAAGCAGATAAAACGTCAACAATATTTACGAATGAGATGGAAACCGAAAGAAGAAATGATCTCATATAATGATCATAATAAAAAAACATGAATTAATGACGAAAATAAAAAAAAAATAAATATATATTTCTGTTATTAATGTACTCGTAATAATATTTTTTTATTTTTTAAATAAAAAAAACAAAAACAATTTTACGAACAAATCTTATACAACAAATAGACTGAGCAAAAACTGCCTGATGCTTCTGGCTCATGCTAGTTTTCAATTGTCAAAACGCAAAACAAACAAAAACTACTAGCTTTGTACACTCATAAAAATCCATGCGTACACTCAAAAAAAAAACAATTTAATCCAAAATTTACTTTAAAGTAGTTTAAAAATTTTCTTCAATTTAAGTTAAATTTTATTAAAACTTAGAAAAATTTTCTTAAAATGAATACAAATTCCTATGTTTGAGTAAAAGCGAAATAGTTTATATACTCAGAAAGAGTTCATATTTTTCCTAAGTAATATTTCTTGATTTTAGGAAAAAAAACAAGTCAATTAAATAAAAATTTATTAATTTTAAGAAAAAAGATCTTAGTTTTAAGAAATTTGCATACTTAAATGTAATAAAACTAAGTTTAGTTCAAAAAAAAAAAAATTAGAACATAATTTACTCCCATTTAGTTCAAAAATGTGTCTAATTTAAATCGAGAAAATACTTGAACATTCATGTGTGTTCATTTTTGTTCGCGAGTAGTAAAATTAACTAAATTTTAGAAAGCCATTTCTAAATTCAGTTTTCAAGTCTACCACTTTCTAATTATTAAGATTTGTTTTCTAAAAATTAGTTCAGGCAATAATAATGAAAATTTATTTGATTTTAGAAACTGATGAACTATTTCTAAGGAAAATTTTCATGTAACTTAGTTCAGATAAATTTTAAAATTTTTAATAAAATATTTTTTTTTTATCAAGTAAAAGTTTTCTAATTTTTGTGAAATAATAACCTATTTATAGGTTTTTTTTTGTCGGAAAACATTTAACTTATTTTCAATATTTTATTCCAAAAATTAAAAACAAACTTATTAGTTTTCCTAATTTAAAAAATAGTTTTTAAGGAAAAAAATATTTTTAAAATGAAACAAATTAAAGAAACCACTAAACAAAATAATCGTGCATGATTGTAATTTTTGGTTCGTGATCGTGCTTGAGCGTGAGCGTGAGTTAAAAATCGCTCACATGCCATTCTCTAATCTTAACAGTCTTAAATATTGAACTTAAAGAAGCTTTAAATATATTCTTTAAAATTTTGTTAGCAAAAGGTAAAAACTTTGGAACTTGCGCTTTTATGCAATATTTTTTTTTGCTGACTACAATACAAAATACGAGGGCGGATCAATAAGTCCGTGACTTTTTGAATAAACAGTTTTTTTGCAAAAAAAAAAAAAAAAATTTAACATAATCTCCTTTTAGTTCAATGCACTTAGTCCAACGTTTCTCCAATTTTTGTATCCCTTCCAAAAAATAGGATATTTCGAGGTCCATAAAATAGGCATTTGTTTGATCAATAATTTCATCGTTGGAGCTAAATCTCTTTCCAGTAAGCCATTTCTTTAGGTTTGGAAATAGGAAATAGTCACTGGGCGCAAGCCCCGGAAAATATGGCGGATGAGGTACCAATTCGTAGCCCAATTTATGAAATTTTGCCATTGAGACTACACACGTGTGCACCCGTGCATTTTCTTGATGAAAAACAACTTTTTTCTTGGGGTCGTTTTTTTCAGTCCTCCTTAAATCTGTCGAATAAGTTGGCATAACATTAGCCAATTTTTGTTTTCCCTTTTGAAGGCAATCGATGTGGATTATCCCGCGTGCATTTCAAAAAACTGTTGCCATCATCTTATTGGCGCTGAAAAACCCTTTGTTTAGACTGCTTCTTGGTCTCCGGAGTGTTGTAATGGATCCATGTTTCATCCACAGTTACAAAACGCCGCAAAAACTCATTCGAATTGCGGTTAAACAACTCCAAACAATCCTTTGAAGTTGTCACACGATTAAGTTTATGGTCAACTGAGAGAAAACGCGGCACCCATCTTGCAGGCAGCTTTCTTAAATCCAACTGATCATTTAAAATCAAAACCACACTGCCATATGAAATGTCTATGGCATCAAAAATCTCACGCTCTTTTACTCTTCGACCGGCCAACACCATATCGTGGATTTTTTCGACATTTTCGGGTGTCCATAATGTTCAGCGTCTTTTGTACTTGTGCGACCACAACGAAAGTCAGTAAACCACTTTTGTACCATTGAATTTGATCCACGATGCTGTATGTTTTGAACAGCTGTTAAACGCAAAGTAAATCACGAAACTTGCTCAAAATTTGACAGTAGTCTATTAACAGGTGGTAGTTGATGGGAGCAGTGTTGCATTTCATATAACTACGAGGGAAGTTCGAAAAGTCACGGATTTATTGATCCGCCCTTGTATCGCAAGCATATTTTATACATAACAGCTTAATGGCGAACCTATAATTGGCGTTGCGCTTATTAATCTTTATATTTCATGGACAATTTTTATAAATTCTAGTTCATGTTTTTTTTTTGGTGTACCAATACGAAATTAATGTTAAATTAACAAAATCATTTTCGTTAATTTTACGAAAGTTTTTTGTTATTTTGACATTCTTCTATAATTGTATGCATGGATTATTATCTGTGTACAAAAATTAGGTAGTTTTTGTTCAGTCTAAATGAGGTATTAATAAATTTCGAAAAAAATATCAACAAAATCCCAAAGTTTATTATATAAATTATATATAAAAAACCCACACTAGATATTTATATAAAAACTTTGCATAAACAAACCTTAATAGTCAATTTATAAAATTTTATATAAAACGTGTTCATTTGTATAATTTATATTATGAATTGGTAGTGAAGGTAAATTGAAAACTTTTAGAACTAAACAATTAAAGCGGTACATAATATTAAACGTATAATATACTACATACACAGTTCTGAAATTATTTACTGATAAAGTAGAAGAAAATTAAAAAAAACTAAACCAAAAAAAATGTTGCAAGCTGTTTTCATCCTAAAATACAATATTTAGTTTTATCGCTACTAAACATTTCATACGAATGCATATAGCAGAAATGACATATCGCCCGTAATGCCAGCATATTGCCCAAAAGTCAATATACAAAATATGTAATATTGTCTAAATGAAATGTCAAAATATCTAGAAGTTTTTTTGGGGTATGTGAAAATTTCTTGAATTAGGCAGTTCTCAAAAAAGAAAATATACATTTAAAATAATAACATTTGATAATGGCAATCATCATATAACTCGAGAAAATGTATTTAATGAACGACAAGCAATTCAAAGTCCTATCCCGACCATATTTGATACATTGCGTAAGGTAAAAGGTGCTACATTTTGTTCAAATACGATAAATAGCAGCCAAGTCTAAACATTTTAAAAATATGCGTTGTATTTAAAATTACGTATTTTAATTAAAAAAAAAAACCTTAACGTAGATTAGAATTAAAAACAAATAAAAAATGTTTTTTTAAAACCTGGATCCATTGAAAAAAGCAATACGGTCAACGTTTCCGCTTTTGTTGCAAATATCTCCACTAGATGGCTTGGTAGGATAGTAAAAAGTTCAGGAAACCTATTTTGGATTTAAGTTTTAAGTCTTACAAATTTTCGTTGCAAAATTTTGCGAAAAATGCTTTGGCTAGAAACTAGAAATTTAATAAAAGAATGGAATAGAAATCCTAAAATTAGGCAAATGAAATTGAATAGAATGGAAACGAGCAGTATTAACGAGGGGTACGAAATGGTATGGAGCGGTGAAATGGAACGAAATAACATGTAACAGCGAACAAATGGAATTGAAACACTACACAAGGGAAAAAAGTGAAATGAAACGGGGAACTAGTAAAATTGAAACACTGACAAGGACACTAAATTAGAATAAAACGAATAACAAGTGACATTGAAACACTAGACAAAGGGAACTAAGTGAATTGGAACGGGGAACGAGTGGAATTAAAACACTACACAAGGGAGCGGTATGAAATTAAACGGGGAAAAAATTGAAATTGAAACACTAAACAAGCTGAACAAAGTGGAAGGGAACGGGGAACAAAATAAATTGAAACTCTAGACAAGGGAAACGAAGTGAACTTGGAATGGGAAATTAGTGGAATTGGAACAACAAACACATGAGGGGGAGGGAATGGAATAGGGCCAGCCTGAATTTTGAAGATATTTAATGGCACTGCTTATTTTATCGATTTTTCCTCCATTTTTATATTTTTGGAAATCTTATCTGGGAACCCTAGTTAAAAGAAATAGATCTGATCAGATCTGCTTAAACCAATTAAGATTAAATTAAATCTAATTAGATCTTTCGACAAATACACTTTATGGACACATCTTACCAGTTCTGTCCATATCCAAACGGATCTGGAAAATTTGTTGATTTTTATGACCAGATATGAGCAAATCAGGGTATATGGGATCTAATCAGGTGCCAGATCGATCAACTTTGGTACAAGATCGTAGCCATTTGAGCCATTTTCCAAGGCACTGAAATTAAAATGTATACAAAAATAAAGGTGTTTTTTTAATTTCTTATTGAATCTGATTGGATCAGATCTAATTAGATCTCAAGTTTGTCCCCAATTTTGAGATCTGGTACAATTAGATCTAATAAGGTCTATTCAGATCTGATCTTTTATCCCTGGGTATGGTAATTAATTTTTTACTCACACATTTTTATTGGTAATGAAATTTAAAATGATTGTCGTTTATAAACGAAATAAAATCTATAAATAATTAACATTAATTTAAAAAAATTATAGTGAAATTGATATAAATGCAATGATAATGAATTCATTAATTCATTAGTCGACTCAATTCATAAGTCCAATATATGGATATACTTCCAATAAGATGGGATTTTTGCAAATTTCACGATTGTGTTAAAAGCGGAAAGTCCCTGCATTAACGATTCACTCACACTCCTTGAGCTAGAAATATATGTTGCCTGAAATATGGACTTATTCACTGATAATGCAGTGAATTGGTGCATATTTTACCAGGAACGTGGTAAAAGTGCAGATTCAAAAGGGAAAAAGTATGTCTCGTAACGGGCTTTGGCTAGTAATCTAAAATAAGTATTTCTTTCTTGATGTAAGAGCTCATTCATTTATACAATACTTTTTGGATTTTTTGATCCGAATATGGTAAAAATGGGGTTTCAAAATCCTCTGCCTTAACATGTTGCTCAAACCATTTTTGTTAGAAACGTGTAATTTAAAATATGTCTTCCTTGTAGTAAGAACTAATTCACTGACAAAACAATTTTTGGAATATTAACCAGGCACTTGGTAAAAAAAGAGCTTCGAAAGGGGAAAATAAAAATATGTTTTCCTTGAAATGTTATTTTAAATAGGAAATCGAGGAGTTGGCTAGAAATCTGAAATTTAAAATTTTTGTTCACTGAAGATATAATTTCTGGTGAAAATGAGTTTAACCCTAAGCATAAGCCGCTGAAGCAAGGAACTTAAAATTTTGTATGCAAATTTCCCCTTTGCCGTAAACATTTTTGAAAACTTTTGGATATAGGGTCCAAAAGAGTGAAACTCTCTCCATTAGTGCACTGCTCAAAAACATTCGGCTGACCTTCAAAATATGTTATTTCTGGGGTATTGTTTCATTGTTTTTACGATTTCCAGAAGGGCGAAAAGTTACACTTTATTGACCTATGTGAAACCATTAAGCCTGAAATCTGAAGCTTAAATTCGAAACATCCACTACAAAAAGTTTAAACAGTGTTATTTTAAGAGGATAATCCTTGGAAGAAATAATTAAAGTTTCTTCCTAATATATTCCTATGTATATCTGAAACTACCGGTAACAAAGAAACGATCTTTTAAGCTACCTGCGGGAAAAAAGGGGTCAGTTCGAAATTGGAACCTGTCCCGTGATAGGTAAAAACTGGACCGGTTCCGAAAATGCATATCACGATATAGGTGAAAAGAGGATCGGTTCCTAAAGTACCTACCGCGTAACCGGTTTAAAAATCATGAAATTTTCTTTTGCGTTGGTTCTGTGATATGTTCTTTGGGATTAGCTGTGTGGCATGTGCTTTAAGACCAGTCCTGTGGCATGTCACAAAGAGCAAATGACCCCTCCAAGGACAAGCCCATGTAAAAAAGACCGGTCCTTTTAATATAAAAAACCGATCCGGTGGCCGGTCCCTATCACGATGAACCGGTCTCGTGACGTGTCCTTGGACAGGTCCTTTTTCCGCAGGGCTATTAATTATATAATTTGCCTGACAGTTCAATAATAAATATTTTTTGTCAACTTCTTCTTAAAAAAACAGAATTGTCCGCTAAAGCGAAGTAAAAACAACCCAAAAAACTACATATTTTAAGTGTTGGCATCAAACTAAAATTATCCGTTATTGGACAGTTTTACGCCACAAAAAAAAATTAAGCAAGGTGACGAAAGCTTTAAGTGCTCCCAGGTCCTTCTTTAACCATAATGAATTATCCACCAATCCTTTCATTTTTTCCAATAAATATTGGTTCTATGAGCTGGGACATAAAATATGTCAACCCTGTTGTCATACACTTTTCTTGATCTACTCTCTTTGCTTATAATATAAATCAGAGTACATTAAAGCAGTATTTCGTAATATTTTGTAAATTTCAATTTTTATTACATCACAATTGATAACATTTCAATATGTTGTTTGAAATTTAAATTTGTGATTCAAAATTTGTGATTTAAATGATTTACAAATTTAAATACATATTTTTTTCCAGCAAAAGTTAAAAGTTTATGTAGGCTGTTGTCATATTCTATTCAATTCAATTCTATTCTGGTTTGGTAAGTAGCAAAATTGTTTAAATTATTTGGAATTTGTTCTTTTTCTATTTCTTACTAAATATTTATGCAACAACTTTGTTAGTGCTCTTGGAACTTGTTATAATAAACAAATTAAAAATAATTTTAATTTACTTTATGTATTTGCTGTAACAATTTCAAAATAATTTATAGTTGTAACAATACCAAAAACAAAACAAAACCAAAACTTTGTGGTTGGTTCTTTTGTAAAAGTGTTTTTTTGTTTTTATCTTTAGGTTTTAATGTGGTTTTAAATTTCATAGACTTGGCCTCTTTTCCAATTTCTTGTTTCATTTATGAGAATTTTGCATTTAAGTAATTCTCATTGTAATGTAGTTTTTGTTTTGACAAAAAGCTTCTGTGCAAAAAAAAAAAAAACAAAAATGTAAATAAAACTTAAGAAAACACAATTTTTAAGTAAAAAATTCTAATTTTATTAATGGAATTTTATAATTTTTAAAACAATATAATTGTTATTTTATAATTATGATCAAGTACAAGATAAGACCTTAACACAATTAGGATTTACACTAAAAAAACATACAATTTTTAACGTATTTCTTACAAATATTTCTAAATTCTAATAATATATGACAATGACAAAACCATGACAAAGCAAATTGTGCTTTAATATTTTGAAAACAAGTGTTTGAGCAGAGTTTGGGGAAAAAAAGTAATGGCCTTATGACACTTGCTAGATTTCGTATTGATTTTGTATTGACGAAACATTAATGAATTGTCTTATGGGAAAATAATGAGTGTGAAAAGTTCAACTATAGAGAATACATAGATTAGAATCTGTCAAATGGATGTCGGAAACGCAGCGCTCCCATTTGATTTACATTGGTGTCAATATCAATCCAATACAAAATAAATGTAGTGTCATACGGGCTTAATGAACTTATTTACAAGTTTGTTTTGCCACTATTAGCAAAATAAAAATAAATGTTTGCCAAAAGATTGATAAAACATTTTACCAAGTTTTTGTAAAAGTTATACAAAAACTTGGGAATATTTACCCAGTTTTTAGCTGAAAAATAAAAACTTGCTAAATATTCTATAATTCTTTTTATATCAATCTTTTGCAAACATTTTTTTTGCGTTTAGTAATCGCTTATATCATGACAAATCGTATGACAAACTTTTGTAATTATTGTCATGCTTTTTTAAACTGGATAATAAAGAATAATTACACTGTTATATTTGTTTTATTATTATTTTATTTTCACTCTTTATTCTAAATATTTTAAATAACAACTATAAGCTAGTAAAGCGTATAATAAATAAAAATACAAATACTAATATTAATATTAATTTAAATTTATTTATAGGAATTTTATACTAAATTTAAATTTTTATTTTAATAAAAAATATATTTTTTTTGTAAGTTTTTATTGTATATCTAAAAAACACAAGTTAATTGGTAAATACTTCATTAAAAAAATTCACTGTTAAAATGCTAAGAATATTCTTTTCGCAATATTTTTTGATCACCTCTTGTAACTGATACGGAAACTTCTTTTGACCGAACTGTCAGATTGTAATATAATTTGTAATTGTTATAGAGGACAGCATAAGTAGTTTCATTAGTTTTTAGTTGGCACTGCAATAATTTCTATTGAAAAAAATACCATTTATAATGTTCATTAAGGTGCATTCGCCGTTAGCTTATTATTGGTTTGCCCCACCTACCAGCAATGTGTTGTGTCCTTTTTCTCATTCCGAAACCCATTTTTTGATATCTTGTACTATCATATCTAAAATATCCAGCTGCATTCATACAAAAATTTGGCATATACAGCAAATTTGCATTCAAAAAGCAACATATTGTTCAGTATTGTTTTGCTGCATTGCCATTAACATTGAATTTAGATCAACACAAAAGAAAGAACTGCCCCTACATAAAAGTATAGATATGCAGCAAAGAAAGTTAATTTCAAAAAAAATATTGATATGCAGCATAAAACAAGATTTTTCTTTTTCTATACAGATTAATGAATATTTATAGTTTTGTTCATAATACGATAGCAAAAATAAAAAAAATAAATAAATAATATTTATTACGCGGATTTTAAGAAAAATTAACGTAAACCTTTTTTAACATTTTTCCCGATACCGATAGATCAAACCAATTAAAAGCTGACGATATGCTACTAACCGATCTGATCGATCGGCTTATGAAAACGACTTCTATATAATTTTATTCACTTTACAAAGCTATTCAGTTACTATATAACAGTTGTTTTTGTAGTAACTGGTAGTTGTTGTTTTTAACTGTAAAATGTAAAACAACTATTGTATTATAACAGTTGTTTCAAAATAAAGAAAAACACTTATTTTCGAACAGCTATTTTTTATTATAACCGTATTTTTGCAGCAAACAGTTTTATTTGCTATTTAAAAAAAATCGTTGAGTTTTTTTGGAAATTATTACTTTATATTTGTTATTATTGATACTCGTACATAGTTTGCAAATAAAAAAATATAAAATTTGATTATATCTCCAGTAAATAAATAATATTTTTAGTAATCGAAAGAAATAATTTATTTATTTAATTAGAATTTATTATAAAAATATTAACGGTAAAAAACAGTAGTTTTTACTAATTTTGTCAGTTGTTTTAAAATATTTGTAGTACGAATTAATCAGTTATTTTTACAACATTGTTAGATATTTTCTTTGCTTTTCTTAGTGTTTTTTCAAAAGTTAACAATAACTAATTTTAAAGCTAAATTGTATTTACTGTAATTTTCACAAGATTCTTTTTACAAAACTTTTTTGAGTGTACATAAATCAAAAAAATTTTGTTTCTTTTTTAATAAAATTTGTAAACTTTTGAGAAAATAATTTATGTTTTTAAAATAAATTATCTTTTAAGACTTTTTTCAAAAACTTTCATGGTTTCAATATACAGATCTTTTAAAGAATTTATGGACAAAAGATTAATTCTAGTAAAAAAAGCCTCTCAGAGTATCAAAACCACTTTTGCCAAAAGACCACAGTTTTAATATTCTAAAATAAGAGATATTGATAGACTAAGGCATTCTAGTTCGTTTCGGTAAGCGCTCTCTCTCTCTCTCTTGTTATTTTTTTAATGCACTATTTTCCTCTTCTAGTTCAACAGCTCTTTTAATAATTTAGTTCAATCGTTTAGATGAATATTTGCTCAATCGTTCACTTGACCATTACAGTCTAGAAAAATTAAAATTTTGTCAAAATAAATTTAAATTTATTTTGTCTGACAGTTTTTCTTAATTTTATACAAAAAAAAATACAATTTGCTATACAAAAATATTACGCCTGCAAAACAATTTAATTGCAAAAAGATACATCTGTCTATGAATAAAAAGAACGATTGAACGAAAAGACCAAATAAATATGAACTAGTTCGTTCATTATCGACACAACTCCATTTAATTTCTTTATTTCTTTTTTTTTTATATATAAAACGAAGGAAATAAATATATTATTTTTATATCGTTGCAACAAGCACTCTTTTAAACTAAATTTTTTCAAATGAACTAGTTTGTTTTTTTTTAGTTCAAAAGCTCTTGATAATTTCGTTGATAATTTTCTGTAGCGAACTATGCCATATTACTCGTACTTGTTGAAAAATTTATTATAAAGATATAAAATGGTTAACTAAAATGAAATGAAAGATCAAACGAAAGGTGCGACTAGTAGTGAAACTAGGTCTTTTGTTCAATTTAGTGAATAGTTTAATTGAACTAATTCGTTCATGAACGAGGCATCTCTAAAGGCCCAACTATATTGAGCGAAGTTGAATTAAGGACAGGAGAGATACCATACACATACATTGAAGTACCCATATTAGCTTAAGTCAACTTTTGAAAAGTTCCACATCTATTAGTTCAGTTAATTTACAATCGAAATTCATCGTACACAACTTAAGCAAATAAAAAATATGTAAAAAAAATTATATGAAAATAAAATAACAATTAAAAATAAAACAAAACAAATTAAAGTGTAAGAAATTTCAAAAAAATATGCAACTGTGCGAATCTCAACTAATTCATATAAGTCAAATATGTATAGGTGCCGTGTAATTTGGGGCAAACTTAAGTCAACTTTTGTTGAATTTTAAAACGAAGCTTGAGTCACTTAAGCCAATTGCAGTTAGGTCTTAAATTCTGAACTTCTTAATTTTTTATTATATATAAAAATATAAGAATTTTAAGAAAAACTTTTTAAAATTATAGGATGGGAACTAACGAGTCTGAAATTTTGGAATTATTTACAAAAAATATTCCTTTCGAAAAATTTAACTACGATTAGACAGTTTTTAATAACTATGGCTAGAAAGTTCATGTAAATACATATTTGTTTTCGTTAGCTGGAGAAAAACGTTATGCAAATATCTTTGCGAAATAACAAATATGTAACAATTTTTACATATTTTCCTATAAATGCATATTTTGCTGTATATGCATATTGCAATGCATATTTTGTTGCATAATCTTTTAAAAAGACATCTTTTAAGCAAACTGTTTAATATTTTACTCAAAATTCTGTTTTGCATAATTTATATCTCTTTGAAAAAAATAAGTTTAAAAATTTGAAAAAAATCTGTAATAAATGCATATTTTTAAAATTGTAAATGCATGTTTTATGTATATGTACGGGTTTGTTATAATAGCTACTGCAATTTAAAATTGCGTTTGCATTTCTGCATTCTCTAAGAAGAGACATTCAGATTATCGATCGGTTACTGCATATTCATACTTTATACTTTTAATATTTCACTTTTCATATTTTTAAATTATATAGTGTAGTTTTTTGCATCAATAATCGGTTAAAAATTTATCAATTTAAAGTTAATGCAAATAAAAGTGCACATTAATTTAATGGAAACCCCCCAATCATATAAGCAAATCGATGATTCAGTAATATAATAATTAAGATTGTTTTTTGTCTACAAATGGGATTTTAAAGTATAAATAAGGTTTAACACGCAAACAGAGTTGCCGTATTAAATGATTTTTAGAAACTCCTGCAAAGCAAAAACACCAAAATATCATAAGATACTGAGGAGTTTTAATACCCAGGAAAAATTAAGTGATAGCAGCTCATTGATTTTTGCATTACCAATAATGATCTACCCCTGCCCACTTCATTACTTCTAAAGTGAAAATATTGGCATGACAACCTCTTGCATACTGCATTACTTTCAATGTGAAAATAATGAGTTACCAGAAATGTGTTTTAACTAATTATTTGACAGTTAAAGTCTATTTTTGGTTTTGATCAATTTTTTTTCTTCACATTGTTAGCAAAAATCAGTTTTTATTATATGAATTGTAACCAGTTATTTTTGCCTTAGCTATAACTAGTTATTTTAACCTTACCATTAACTAGTTATTTTACTCCTTATTCGTTAGCTTGGAGGTAACTAGCTAGCTCCAATGGCATATCTGTGTTAAAATGATGAGTTTATCAGGGAAACTTCAACCAGCCAAACTTCATCTCGTTCTAAAACCCATTATTTGGTAAGGGCTTCTTTACTGGGTAGGTAAAAGTTTCAAGATCTAACAGTAATTTAATAGCAAAAATGCTGAGAGTCTATACTCACCAAAAAAAGTCTGTAATGGCAACTGAAAATTTTACTGTTATTAAGAGAAATTTTGCTAATTTGAACCCAGCGGTATGTTTTGCTAATCACAGCAACACATTTCTGCTGACGTGTAGTACAATGAAATTAGTAGAAAAATTAGTAGCCGCTACTAAATTTTAGTATACTTTTTGTAAAGTGGAATTTAAAATCTGATTGCTAAAATCCGCAAAAAAAAATACTAATATTTAGTATAAAATTTTAAATTTAGTTTTTTTATCGAGCATCAAAATTTATTTATTTTATTTATTTTTTCAAAAAATATTTTATAAAAAATTAAAAATAAAATCAAAGGCTTAAAAATAAACATAAACGAATTAATCATTTTGTTTTAATTTGGTTATTTCTGTTTTGAAAAATATTTTAGAAAATTTTTTTCACTTTTAAGGTCAAATTTTTATCATTTTCAGGGCTAATTTTTAGAACCAAAAAAACTTTTTAGTGCTATTTTAAGTGGATGTAATATTTTCAGACATGAGTCGGTATATTCACTTCCGATCCCTTTTTTTAATCTATGTAACATTTTAAGGCAATTAAAGTTTGTAGGTGTAAGTTTTAATTAGAAATAACATTTCCTTCAATATCCACTTTTTTTTAAATTAGTAAATATATTTGCTAATTTTAGCAAATCGGTTTTCAAAAATTTGTAAAATTATTTCGGAAATTAGCAACAAAAATGTATAATTATTCGGTATAACTCTGTAATTTATAAAATGTAAAAAGCAAAAAAGTTTACTAAATAATAATTGTTTTACTAAAAATCACTACAAAAATAGTGAAGTTGGATTGAAAACCGTTTACAAATTTTTCTACTAAATTTTTTTTCTGAGTCTAAGAAAGAGACTCTCTCAAGTGAAAATTCCTAGAGGAGTCAAAATTCTTCTTTTTTAATGCCCAAACTCAAGTCAAGCGAGGGAAAGAGAAGTTCTTTTTCAGGCTGTCTTTTCCAATTTAATTTCAAAATTATTTTTTTTTTTTTTTTGGATTCTATTGAATTAAAATAAAATCTAAATTCTTATTATATTCAGAATTTTTTAGATGTTTCTTAGAAAATATACCATCGCGAATATAATTTAAAATTCTACAATTATTTGGCAACTCTGTTAACATATTCCAGCAAGCTTGATATGAGAAAACAAACAACAACAACAAAACATGACTACATTAAACGCCCCAAAATGTTTTTTTTTTTTTTTATTTTAAAATGATCCTAAAGTAAATTCTTCAATTAAATCAGAATAACAACTTTATAAATTTTGCAAAGCAACACTGACTTTACAACATAGACAAGAAAGTCTATATAAACGCCTACCGCCAGGGTATTTTAATTGGTGATCGAGAACGCCTCTGCGCAGCCACTACAATACGTGGCTGCTGGTGTTTATAATACGACGGTGGTGTTGTTGTTGTTGTTGCTGCTGAAAATGCACTGTTGCTATTACTGTGATTGTTGTTGGCAGAATGTGAAGGTGTTGAACGCGATGTTGTATTGCTAGAGTTATTTGTCGAGGTTGCTTGAAATGGTGTCTGGTGTTGATGATATTTATTATAACCATAAACAGGTGTTGTTGTTGGCGATGGTCGATTGGTCACATTGCTAAAAGTTCTAATACCATTTGTGGTGTTGCTGGTGACGGGATTATATGATGAAGTTTGTAAAATTCTTGATTGTTGCGGAGTGGCAGCGGTATAAGAAGTTTCACCAAAATATGTTTGTTTTAAGGGTTGATATTTGCTGGCTGATTTTGAGGAATTATAACGTTTGTTGTAGGCTGGTGTTAATTGAGTATCTGAGCCCAATTGTATGCGCGTTGAAAGTCTACTGGTTCTTGCTGTTAAAGGTGATGATTGCTGTGGTTTATCATTTTTAATTTGTACCAATGTTTGATAACGTCCTAAACGATTGTTGGGCGCCATCATGTCATGTCTGGATGGTGATTGCGTTTTAGACCAATTTCTAGCCGGTGAATGATTATTAAGTCTTGTAGTCGATGATGATTTTATCGTATAGGAAGTATTCACTGTAGGTTCAGGTTTAGTGTAATATGTGGAGTTAATTTGGGAAGGCATAGGTTTTGCCACTCCCAGTGGCACCATACGTCCCGGCATATGTGGTGTTATAGAATTTTTAAATTCGATACGTATAGAGGATGTAGAATCATCAGGTTTATTAGACAAATGACGATCATGTCTACTAACACGTTCCACTTTAAAAGTATCATTTCGTTTAACAGGAGATCTAGTTTGAGATCGATTATTTGCCTTGCGATTATTTAAATCTCGTATTGGTGATCTAGATCCCGGTCTAAAGTTATCATTTTCAAAGACTAGTAAATCTCTACGATTCTCTTTTGATGATTCTTCAGCTTTGTTGGCAGCAGGTGGTTCGACTTCCACAAACCAAGCTGGATTGTAGGGTGCCTCTTTTTGTTGTTGTAAAAATTTATCTCGAAAAGATTTACGAAAACTATTTAAAGTTACCGTTTTATATTTGTCACCTTCTGGTTGTGGCAATTCCTCTTCATTTTTGTGATGATCTTCGTCATCTTGTTCGGGTAAATTTTTCGTTTGCTTCAATTGCACCAATTGTTTTTTTAATTCGGTCGGCATTTTTCCCTTACGATAAGTGGAAGAATCATAGTTTGTTCTAGGTTCTTTACGGTATGTTGTCGAATCGTAAGTAGCGGAAGAATTTCCTCCCGACTTAATAGATTCAGTATTCGATGAAGATCCAGTATTCTGCAGTGATTTTAAACTCGATTGATGTTCATATAAAAAATTAAAGGGATCCGATTGTGAATCATATTCTAAACTATTGACACCATCAGCCTGCCATTTGTAATAAGTGTTGGTGGCATTATCACTGGGATGATGTTCACAGGCAACTGTATCCGGTGTGGGTGTCTTTTTACGTTTAGTGAAAGTACTAAATTTTTCAAAAACTTTAGACTTCTTGGATTTTTTCTCCAAAGTTGAACAATTTGAATGTGTGGGATTTTCATCTGGACCTTCATCCAATATAAAAGTCTCGCTGCGATTAAATAAAGAATCACTTCTTGATTCTACAGAATCGCGTCTTCTTCCGCTGCCGTTGCCATTCACACTATTTAAAGAACTTAAAACACTACCCGGTCGTGATGTTCTAACAGGAGTGGTATCCCGTGATGAAGAATGACCGCGTGTTATTGAAGACCGTAAATTACGAAAGAAAGACATGACAAATTTCCCCTTTCAATGGTATTTTTTTTCACGGTTCAATAAAATTATTTTAATATTATTTTAAGTTTTTTTTCTATCAATATATTGTTATTTTAAACTTGTAACACTTTTGCATGTAATTAACCTTCGTATCTTAGCAAATGACTTCTAATGATCTTTCATTAAAACACTTTTTTGTTATCTTTTTTTTTTCTTGTCGCTTACAACTTGCTCGCACCCATTTAGGGGTTTCTTGTTTAATGTTATTTTTTAATGTTATTTTTAGAATTATTATTAAATTTATTTAATTTTATTTGTTTAAACTTGAATTTTTGTTATTTCGGAGATTTTATCGTAACGACTCAATTCACTTTTTCGTTTTCTTTAATCGTTCGCTCTAGAAGTGGTACTTAACGCGCCAACTGTTTACTAGCAACTGAGTTTGATTGACTGAATAAAAGTTGTACTTTACTAAAGCTATAAAATTAAAGCTGAAGAGTTAGAGTTGTATTTGTGTTAGCACTCGGTTAGTGTATGAGTAGTAGTTAGAAGTTAAACCTCAAATGGCCTTTATTTTTGTTAAATAAATATTTAATTTAAAAATATGAATTTATTCAATATTTTCAATCGAAGGACAGTCGAGTCTGTAGTTGAAAAGCTCTATATTTTTTCCTATAGTCCGCGGTGATATATCGATTTCAGATTCTGGTGAAATTTTGCCTCACTTTGAGTTGAAAAATAATGAGTACACATTACAGTATTTTTTTTTTTTTCAGAAAACTAATGAGACACTAATGAGCAGATTTTTCACCTGCCAAATTTCAAGTTTCTAGCCTAAGTGGTTTGGGCAGAACTTCAGGAGGGAAATGTTGAGTGAATAAGTGAGTTAGTAAAGTAGTAAGTCTCTCACGCACCGAACTTCTTAATATACACGCTGAGAACAAACATGGTTCCAACATGATCACTTCTACTATATTATGATTGCTGCATTCGGGTATGGCTGTCACAATCAAGTTATTAGTATATAAATAGGTTCTACCATCATTATTACAGTAAATATTTTATTATTATTTCCACTTTATATTTTATAACATGATTGGCTGTAACCATACTGTGGTAACAAAAACCCTGACTATGAAAAAATATGATTATTATGGAACTATAAAATGCCGACAACAATCAATGAATAATTATAAATCGAATAAAACATAACTTTGACATTTACAATCATAATACTGTATTGTTTCGATAAAAAAAAATTGTATGAGTTCAATCACTCATGTAAAAATGATAATTCATGATCATTTTTACCTGGGGGGTTTTATTTTCGAAAATTATTTTTAGATATAACATTATAATTTACACTAATCAATTCACTGTCATAAAGATTCTTTATAAAAATTTTATATTTTTTAATTCTTTTCAATAAATTTTTTTTTTTTAATATGTTTATTCATTAATTTCTTCTAAAACAACGACTTTCTTGTGGAAAAAGTAATCAGAATATTAAACAAATAATTTTATATAAAAAAGTCTATACAACCCAGGAGTTGTTTTGAACGAAAAGGTTTTTTATACAAAATACTAGATTTTTAGAAATATTTCTGATAGAAACTTTTTTAGATTCTATGGACTTTTCCTTAAAGTAAAATTCTCATATTCTGCAAACTGTCTCTTAAAATAAAAAATCTTAGATTATGTGGACTTTTCATCATAAAAGCTACTTAGATTCTAACAAGTTTTTCTAGTGGAAATATTCTGAGATAAAAGAAAAATTCTGACACTCTTAGAAATATCTAAAAAAAAATCTTAAAAACGTCCCTAGAAACATAGAATCTATGTTTTTTATTAAAATATTTTTCTTTAAGAGTTTTTCTTAAAAAAGTCCTTAATATCAAATTTTTTTCCTTAGGAAAAACATTTCTTAAGGAAATATTTTAAATTTAAAAAACTGTTTCATATTTTCGAATAATAATATAATTGTAGGGATCATATTATGGTAACCATGGTTGGCACAATCATAATCCCAAAAATATATGATGCTCTTCGAATGTGATTGCCCCAACCATATTTTTTCTCTGCGTGTACAAAAATATGAACCCAATTCCAAATGCAATGAAAAATAATTATTTTTATTTATATTTTTTTTTTATTTTTTTCTATTTTTAATTTAGTTTCATTCTAAAATAATTTTCTGGTTTGTTTTACTAATTTTTGACATTGAATATTTCTTGCACCTAACCCGTACCCTTCATAGTGATAATTTAGCCCGTTCGGATTGCGATAAAATTGTATGGAGCCATAGCCAAAGTAAGCTTTGAAGTCATCAGGCCCCAATGTAAAGTACCTCGGGCCTTATCGGTACTTATGTACCGATTTAAAAAACGTGACATTTTTGTAACCTGCTAGTTAAGGTCTACAAAAAAAATATGGCGGTTTTCTCTTAAAGTGCATAAGTTTTCGCATTTGAAAATTATAACCACATGAAAGAAAAACTTGGTTTTGTAAAGCTGTGTAATTTGTTTACTGAAAATTTTATAACGCATGGAAAAATCTAAATATATGTATATATTCATACATGGGCTTGTATATGATCATATATGGTCATACATGATCATATATGTCCATGCATATATCACCATACTATTTCTTATATATAATCATATATCTAACGATCCGAAAATTAAGGGTATATCATATATGTCATGTGTCATATGTTCATATATGAGCATATATTAGCATATGTGATCATAAATAACCATATACGGTAAATATACCCTCAAATTTCGGATCCGAAGATATACGATATTGTCATATATAAGATCGTGTATTGTCATATATTGAGCATGTATGATCGTGTATGTTCATCTGATGATCATGTATGATCATGTATGTTCATATGATGATCATGTATTTTCGTATATATTTCGATTTTTACATGGGAAATTATGTTTTCTATCAAAATAATAGAAGGTTAACAGTGTCTTAAGGCAGCCACCACGTTCTTTTGAGGGTTAACTTAGCTAATTAGTAAATTCTACCTTTTCTATGTCTTAAACGTTATAGGGTTAATAACAGAGAATTGTAGTAGTATACAATGTATGTATGTGTGTGACTACAAGTCAAGCTTTTTTAACACCGGCTTTATTACAAAAATAAAATCTGTATCTTGTTTTGACCATTTTAAGTTTGAACTTCATCATGATTTTTTTTTTTTTTTTGCGTAATTAAAATAATATATGTAAACAAATAAGTACAAACAACAAAGTAGGGTAGTTTTATTCTAAAGGGTGGTCCAACCATAATGCACGATGTTAATTGTGAGTCACACCTTAACGTCAAGTTTTTTTTGTCAACTTAATGTGACATTTCTTTGTTTCAATGTTTGACAAATTCAACCATGGAGAGGTACACAATTGAACAGCGTGTTAAGATTATTGAAGCCTTTTATGAAAATTAGTGTTCAAATCAAAATGCATTTCGTGTACTTCGTGATTTTTTTGGTCAGCATAATCAATCTAATGTGTCCACAATCGGGAGAATTGTACGCAAATTTCAGCAAACGGGGTCTGTAGGAAATGTGAAAATACCTGAACATGCTCGCCCAGTTCGTTATGGGGAAAACATTGCTGTTGTTCGCGAAAGTGTGACAGCCTCGACTTATCGTCGTTGTTCGCCATCGCGACATGATAACGGAATTCTTGTGGCCATAAATTGAGGATATGGACCTGGACGATATGTGGTTCCAACAGGATGGTGCCACTTGCCACACAGCTAACGAAACAATGGCTCTTTGCGCGAAAAATTCAATGGCTGTGTTATGTCAAGTCGTGGAGATGTGATTTGGCCGCCACGATCATGTGATTTGATACCGTTGGACTTCTATCTTTGGGGATATTAAAAAGAAAAAATGTACGTCAATAAGCCAAGAACAACTCAAGAGCTAAAGGATGAGATAATTCGGCACATTAACGTCGTTGAACCTCAATTATGTCTCAGAGTCATTGAGAAGATGGACCTTCAGATAGAGATATGCCACCGGAGCTGTGAAGAGCATTTGGCCGATATTTTGTTTTACTCATAATTGTCCTTTAATCATAATAAAAATATTAAGATAATTCTCTGAAAACTTGTTTTTTTACTTACAATTAACATCGTGCATTATGGTTGGACCATCCTTTTAAAAGAAGAAATTAAATATTGTAAGTTTGCTACACATATATTTAAAATAAAAATAGATTAAAAATTTTACATACCCTTCGAACTTCTAAACCTTTAAACACTTTTGAAAGATTTAAACACTTACCTAAAAAGAAATAATATAAATGGTTTATTAAATAAAAATATTAAAAGAATGTTGAGAATTTAAAAAATAATTTTAACAAGAGTAACAAAAAAGAAAACAGTTTAAGGATTTCAAATTCAAAGTGAAAAGTGACACAATAATAAATAAGTCGACTTTTGGAGAGTTATGTACAAACTTCATTTTCAAGCGGACGTAGGAGTCTGTTAAAAGTTTATACAACTTGTTTGGAATTTTTTGTTTTATTACTGTTTTCAATTTTTAATACAAAATAAAAATTCTTCTGTAAAAAGCCACAGCTAGTTACTATTAAAAGGCATTGGAGGCGTTTTTTAACTCGCAAGAAAAAAAAAAGCAATTCTATTTACGATTGTTGTCGTCATTCAAATATCGGCACTAGGAACAAGCAGTTAATAAACATTTTATGGTAAAATCAAATTATTAAAATAAAATCTTGTTTTTTCCAAAATTATTTAAATTTATCATAATTGATAAACAAAATTATAACAGCGTGTTTATTTTATATTTCACATAAACGTCACTGTTTTATTTTTTATCTTTTGTCATTTTGTATTCATTATTAACACCTATTTTTTTTTTTTGTTATTTATAATGGAATTGAACTGAATTGAATTGAACAATTCCACAAATTAAACACAACAACAAAAACACTTAATTAAGTCTGTAATCAATAAATTCACAAATTGCATTTATTTAAGTTTGTATTACGCGACTAACAAACAAACAAACAAATAATCGCACATAATGACACAAAGTGCTAATTAACTGCATTTATTTTGTATCACTTCGTATTCCATTCATTTCTATGTTGATCAATATCAAACTCGATCAAAAATTTTTAATTGTATACAAATAATGATTGTGCTTAGAGTGTTAAGAGGACTTATCGCCAATATGGGGATGTCTTTTGGCAGTGGGGATCCGGGGATTTATTGGGAATGAGAACAAAATTTTAAGGGATTTTTTTTGGGATAAAATAAAGGGTTTTTAAATTTTAAGGGCCGATGTTAATTTTGAATAAAACACAAATTATTTAGGATATTATTGTCATTTCTTTTTATTATGATAATATGATATGGTTCAATTATCTATGGAACCAAATATCGGCCAAATGGCAGCCGCGACCTCGGCAGCTGAGGCATAATTGAGGTTCTATGTCGTTAATGTGCCGAATTATCTCATCCTTTAGCTCTTGAATTGTTGCTGGCTTATCGACATACACCTTTCTTTCAAATAACCCTAAAGAAAGAAGTCCAACGGTGTCAAATCACATGATCTTGGCGGCCAATTGACATCGCCACCACGTGAGATAACACGGCCTTTGAATTCGTTTCGCAAAAGAGCCATTGTTTCGTTAGCTGTGTGGCAAGTGGTACCGTTCTGTTGAAACCACATATCGTGCACATCCATATCTTCCAATTCGGGCCATAAAAAGTTCGTTATCATCTCACCATAGCGAACACCATTCACAGTAACTGCCTGACCGGCCTCATTTTGGAAAAAATATGGCACCATGATGCCGCCAGCCCATAAACCGCAACAAACAGTCACTCTTTGTGGGTGCATTGGTTTTTCGGCAATCACTCTTAGATTATCATTCGCCCAAATGCAGCAATTCTGCTTATTGACGTCCACTTAGGTGAAAATATGCCTCATCACTGAAGATGATTTTCTTTGAAAATTGATCGTCCACTGTTGCCATTTCTTGCCACCATTCTGACCATTGAGACGTTTGGAATGGTCAAGACGCACCTTGTAAGCGTTTAAATGCAAGTCTTTATGCATAATGTTCATCAACGATGAGCGTGAGATGTGCAATTGTCGGGCACGACGACGAGTTGAGGTTGACGGCTCTTCAGCCACACGCAGAGAAAATACATGGTTGCAATATGATCACTGCTACTATATTGTGCTTGCTGCAATAGGGTATGGTTGTCACAACCAAGTTATTGGTTTTCTAACCATCAACATGGTCGCTATTATCATTATTTAGTAAATATTTTACTATTTTATGATTGGCACCTTCAATTTTATATCTTGATTGGCTGTAACCATACTGTGGTAACAAAAATTCTGACTATGAAAAAAATATGATAATTATGCAACGATAAAATGCTGGCAACAATCAAGAAATAATTATACAATCAAAGAAAGAAAAGTTATCAAAGTCTATGATTTTTTCCTTAACAATTTTTCTTCAAAAAGTACTTAATATTAAGTTTTTTTTTTGAAAAAACACTTCTTAGGGAAATATTCTAAAATTTAAAGAGCTTTTTCATAGTTTCTAAGAACTTTTCCTTTAAAAAATATTCTTAGATTATGGATCATATAATGATAATCCAGGAATCATAATACAGTTATGAGGGGCCATAATATGATAACATTTTGAGCATACTATGATTACGTGCGATCATATTATGATAAATTCATTATAAAATGTTTATTTAGGACAATAATATGGTAATTTTTGAATCATAATATAACTGTAGGGACCATATTATGGTAAAAATATGGTTATTTTATTATCATAATATAATAAACATAATATAGTACAATTATGGTTGATACAATCATTAACCCAAAAATACATGATGCTCCTCGAATATGATTGACTCAACTATGTTTTTTCTTTGCGTGCACACTATCGCGAACAGCAGCAATATTTTCTGCAGTACGAGCTGTGCGAGCATGCACTGGTGTGTTCACATCTCCTACAGACTCGGTTTGCTCAAATTTTTTCACTATTTTTCCGATTGTACGCACATTTGGACGATTAAATTCACCGAAAAAATCACGAAGTGCACGATATGCATTTTGATTTGAACGCCCATTTTCATAATAAGCCTGAATAACTTTAACGCGTTGCTGGATTGTGTATCTTTCCATGGTTCAAGTTGAGTGAGTCTGAAATTGAGAAATGTCAAATGAAATGCAGAAAAACTTGACGTTTATAGGCTTTTTACACTGAACAACATCTTTGTGAAACGCGTGGAAGATGTTGAAAATATGAAACAAGTGTTTACATTGGCAACATCTTTCATCTGCCAATTATTCAGCTGTCAAAATATAAAAAAAGACGCATATTTTTTGTTAAAAATAAAAAATGTATTAAGAGAAAGCACTAATAATTGGAGTAGTTGTTGCTTTGCAAGAACAAACCCGAATGTGAATGCACATTGTACATTGATATATTAAAGGTCATTCTGGAAGAAGATGATAAAGAAAAATTTTTGGTAGACATAAGAATGAAATTCTTACATGTGCCGCTCATTTTCCTTTGTTGAATAATTTTTTTTTGTTTATTTTTTGCAATGTCGGTTTGCCAGTGATGGAACAAAGAAAATCGATTTTTTTTGTCAACTTTTTTAGTGATGACACTTAAAATAACGAAAGATGTAAGATGGAACAAAATGAGAAAAGATCATCTTTTGTAGATATAGAAAGATGTAGAATTTTTGGCCTGTATAATTCTTATGGGACGATGTTAGCAAATTGATGAAAGATGAAAGATGTAGCTCAGTGAAAAAAGGCTATTAGGTGTGGTTCACATTCAACATCGGCCCTTAAAATTTAACCACCCTTTATAAATACTAACAATTTTTTTTTTCACTTTTTATGGTAGTTTTTAACCCTGATAATCTCTAAATATTTTTTTTTTATTTTTGACATAATGCTCAGCTGATTAAATTGAATCTGAAAAGTCTATTTGAATTAATTTTTTGTTCAAAACTATTTGTACTGCAACACGAAATTATAAACAAATGAGTGTTAACTGCATTTGCAGTCGAAAAGGTGTACACTGCATTTGCATTTTAATCACCTGTAATATATAGTTACTTGCAAGTGTTAAAAATCAGCTGACAAAAAAACATATAAAACTCAGCAAAATTTTCCGAAAAATGTGGTAATACAAATGTGGTTAAAAACAACTTCAAATGAGCTTTAAAATAATCACAAATGCAGTGTAATATTCATACATTTTTCTTTTAATTTTAGCATTTTTCACCTAGCTGTCAAATAAAAATTGTTCAATATATAGATTTAGAAAAAAGTAAACAAGAATTGTTAAGCAATCAAAATAGCAAATAAATAAAAATAAAGGAATATTCAAAAATTTAAAAAAAAACTGTTCTTATATTTTGTTCAAAAACAACTGCAAAAATCTTTGAAAATGTGTTTCTTAAGTAAAGGAACTGCAATTGCAGATGAAATGAATATCACCGCTTTACAACTTAAATAAATGTCATGTAGTTCTGCAGTCACAATCATATTTGAAGAGCATTATATATTTTTGAGATTATGATTGTGTCAACCATAGTTGTACTATAATATACATAGTTATCATATTATTATAATAAAATAACCATAATTTTAACATAATATGGTCCCTACAGTTATATTATGATTCGAAACTATGAAAAAGTTCTTTAAATTTAAGAAAAATTTGTATGAAATGTTTATCCTAAAGCAAAAATTAAATATTTAGGACTTTAACACTTCTTTTATTCTAAGGACTTTTTAGAGCAAAATACTTTTTAAAAAAAGGTTTAAGGACTTCTTTAATTAAAAAAAAAACATAGTTTCTTTGACTTTTCCAACAGAAAATTTTAAGATTTAAAGGACATTTTTAAGATTATAGTCTCAGAATTTTTCTTTTAGAAAAAATCCTTAGAAGCTAAGAATATTTCTACTAGAAAAGTTCTTTGAAACTCAGTTCATTTCAGGATGAAAAGTACTCAGAATCTAAGACTTTTTTAAATTTATTTTAAGAATATATGAATTTAAATCATAATAAATAGTTTGAAGAATCTGAGAATTTTACTTTTAGGAAAACCATAGAATATAAAAATGCTTCTATCAGAAAAATTTCTAAAAATCTAGTATTTTGTATAAGAATCCTTTTCGTTCTACAGGTCCAACAGACTTTTTCTTATAAAAAAAATTATTTTATTAATATTATAAGTACTTTTTCCACATAAAAGTCGTTATTTCACAAGGAATGAATTAATAAATCATTATAGTTTTTATTGAAAAGAATTAAAAAATATAAAATTTTTATACAGAATCTTTTTAACAATGAATCTTCTCGACAATGAAATGATAAGTGCAGATTATAATGTTATATGGATAAGACGTTT
This sequence comes from Eustalomyia histrio, assembly GCA_949748255.1. Taxonomy (NCBI): domain Eukaryota; kingdom Metazoa; phylum Arthropoda; class Insecta; order Diptera; family Anthomyiidae; genus Eustalomyia; species Eustalomyia histrio. The sequence goes on along the minus strand of OX456524.1, from coordinate 105,504,885 downwards.
TCGAAAATAAAACCCCCCAAGATGAAAATGATCATGTATTATCATTTTTACTGATACAATATTTTTTTATTTAAACAATACAATATTATGAGTGGAAATTTCAAAGTCATGTTTTATTTGATTGTATAATTATTCATTGATTGTTTTCAGCATTTTATAGTTCAATAATTATTATATTTTTTTAATAGTCACAATTTTTGTTACCACAGTATGGTTACAGTCAACCATGTTATAAAATAGAAAGTTAAAATCATGAAATAATAAAATATTTATTATTAAAATGATGGTAGTCTATTTATAAACCAATAACTTGATTGTGACTACCATACCTGAATGTACATAGAAAAAATTAAAATCGAGTTTCAATTAAAATATTTGTAAATACTATTAAAAATTTTATTGAATTTGGACCAGCAAAAGAATTTGTTATATCAATTATTAATTTATTTTTTTTTTTTTTTGTTAAATTCAATTGAAATTATTCAATTATTTTTTTAATCATATTAATTAAAGTTTTAAACAAAAATCTTCAACATTTTGAATTAAAAATTTAATTACATCAATTAAAATTTTAATTAAAGTTATAACCAAAAATCAATAAAAATTTTAATCAAATTTTTAATTGAAATTCCAGCATAAAATCAATTTAAATTGTAATCAAATTTTTTATTGAAATTCCAGATTCAAATCAATTAAAATTTTCAATATTTTGTATTTATCCAATATACATAACATATGTTTGTATGTCATTCATCAACGCATGAAAATTTCTAAATACTTTATACCAAATAGTTCATAAGAGTAACATCATACCATACTACTTTTGTGGTTCCAATAGCACCAAAAAAAATATTAAGGTACCAACTTTATCATAACTGGTACATGCGTATCTGCAGTGTTGTCAAAAAAAAGTTTGTTCTCATGTTCCCATTTTTAAGGTTGAAATACCCAAAAATCCTTAACAAATTGTTAAAAAATCAAATTTTTTATTTTTCTAAAATGATTTTTCGCAAATTTCGTTTGCTCAAAATTAAAAATAAATATTCTAGAAAAAAGGCTGGCCTCATAAAAGAATTTAAACCTTAACAATTTTTTTTAAATTTTAAAATAGACCTTTCATTTTTAAATCTGATTCAATTTTCTACGAATCGATTTGCAAAATTCTGTTCATTGTTTCAATAATTTTCTACTTTATTCAATTAATATCAAATTCAGAGAATTAAATTGATTAATGTTGATTTAATTTTCATAGAATACAATTGAATTAATTTTAACAAATTAAACAACCAAAAATCATTCGCCAACAGAATCACAAAACTAATTATTCAATCGAGTCAAAATTGAATCATTGATATGAAGTGATCATAATTTATTCATAGATTCATAAAATTAATAGCATGAAATAAAATTAATTATCAAGCTCTGCATTAAAACCAATACGTCTTGAATTTAGCGGAAATAGCTTCCGATTATCGATCTGGAAATTTTATCCAAATTTATTTTTAAAAAAGACGAATTTTTATTAAAAAAATTATTACAAATATTTTATTTAAATTATTTTTAATTAAATATAATGTGGTCAAGGTGGGAATCGAACCATGGAAATCTGGTTGCCAGCCAAGAACTCCACCCACTGAGCTAGTGTTATCAAAACAAACATACATTACCCTTTTGCTTACAAAAAAACACAAAGTAATGTATCTAAAAATAGATTTACAAAAATATTTCAATTATTACTTTACATTTATAGATCATATATTACGTAATCAATAATGAGTAACTTATTACTTCATACTTGCAAATAATGAAAAAGTGAACGAGCTATCATTACAAGGTAACGCATGAGAATATCGCACCCATTACCAAAGTTTTGATGGGCATTAACAATAGTCAAAAGATTATTTATTTATATATATATTTATTCCAATAAATTTTAATATCCCAAGTTCAAAGGATCAAATTTGTAAAGGACAAAAAAAAAAAAAAACACGGCTAACGTGTTAAAAATTCAAATGTTGTAAACATGTTTTCATTATTAACAGCAGTTAAGTATAAATGCATCATCTTAGTTATTATTATTTTATTTTCTATTTCTGGTGTTTTTTTTTTATTTATATTTATCATATTTTTCAATTATCATCTTCGCGATCATACTATTTTAAAAGTGTTCATAATTTGTAACTCTTTTCATTATATTTAATTGATTGCCATTTTAGCCAATTGATTGATCGATTGATTTTGGCCAAGTTTATGTTTATAACTTCCTATTCCGCATTTTGGGTCATAAACCATTAATAAATGTTTGCCTGTGTTTCTCTATTTGTTAAAGACTGTGATTCAGTGATTTGTATTACAAAGTTTAAAATTTTTTTTATTTGTTATAAAAATTGTCGATAAATTTTATTTAAAGTAAACAAATAATAAAAAAAAAAATATTAAAATACTTCAGTTAGTTAATAACAATACTAAAAATGGAATTTTTTCAAAAATAAACTAAACAAAAAAACAAACAAACACAATAAAATTTTAAGAACTCGAAGAGCAAATAACTGAAATATGCATTCAATTGAAAACTTTAACTCTTGATGGATGTTTGGTCAAAAAAAAAATCTAAAAAAAGAGTGACATTTTAATCGATTTATAAAGGTTGGTAACATCAATCGTTACAAAAGGGATTTAAAAAAAAGATACTTTTTAAAATAATTGACAACATATTCTGAGCATTTTCCAATTTCTCTCAACTTTTTCCGAAGTATCCCAAAATTTTAATTTTTCGATGAACCACAAAAAAATGTAACACAGCAGATAAATTAATTGTTTGCTAATAAACTACGAACCAGTCTATTATATTCTCTAAACTAATTTAAAAAAAAATGATTATGTACTTATTTTGGACCTGAGCAAATCTATTCCCAAATTACCCCAAGTTCCCTTTTATGTATATTGCACAGAGATGGAAATGTTAATGCAAACGTACTTTATTTCTGCTAGTTGATTCAAATAAGTCCTAAAGTACTTTCCATGTACATTTCAAATTATTAAATATCTTTATTCACTTAGCTCAACAATTCCTCTTTAAAATTTACAAATAATAACTATAAAATGTCCATATAAAATATTAACTTAATAAAATAAGGCTGTTTAAGGTTCAAAATTTTTTTTAATTTTTATTTTTATAAGGAAAACTGGAACTAAAAAAAAGAGAATTTCTAAAATTTTGGGGAACTGAGAACTGAAATAACAACATGTAAATGTAGGAAAATTTACAGTAAAAGTCAATTAATTTTCCTAAAAACATAAATCCAAATGCAGTCAAAAACAACTAAAAATGCAGTAAAAAACAACAACAATTGCAGTATAATTTTCTTATATTTAGCCTTTTAATTTATATAATCGTTTTTTACAAAATAAGGAAACGAGAATTATATATATATATTTGAGGAAAAACAAAATAGTTTATATACTCAGAAATAGCTCATGTTTTTCCTAAGTAATATTTCTTGATTTTAGGAAAAAAACAAGTCAATTAAATAAAAATTTATTAATTTTAGAAAAAAACATCTTAGTTTTAAAAAAATTCCATATTCAAATGTAATAAAATTAAGTTTAGTACAAAAAAAAATAGGACATAATTTACTCCCATTTAGTTTAAAAAATGTGTCTAATTTAAATCGAGAAAGTACTTGAACTTAATGTGTGTTCAATTTTTGTTCGCGAGTAGTAAAATTAACTAAATTTTAGAAAGCCATTTCCAAATTCAGTTTTTAAGTATACCACTTTCTAATTTTGAAGAATTGTTTTCTAAAAATTAGTTCAGACAATTAAAAACAAAAAGTAATAAATTTTTTCCTATGTAACAATAAAAATTTACTTGATTTTAGAAACTGATGAACTATTTCCAAGAAAAATTTTCATGGAAATAGGACAGTCAAATCAGGAGATCTGGCTGACTAAACCAAAATCGAATCACGAGATTACACGCGCTTTGTGTCGCGTACAGTATGACAGACAAGTGGCGCCGTCCTTTTGGAACCACATTCCACCCAAATCCAGATCGTCAACTTCCGGTAAGAAAAATTCAATCAGTTTGACTCTATAGCGGCCGCCGCTCACCGTCGGCTCCTTCGAAAAAAATAAGGTCCAATAATCTTTTCCTACGTAACTGCACACATACAGTTACTTTGAGATGTTGTATGATGCTTCATGAATTATGTGTGGATTTTCCGTCCCCCACAACCGTGAATTTTGCTTATTGATGTGACCGCAGAGATAAAAATGAGAGCCGTCGCTCATAATCAATTTTAATGGAAAATTATCCACTTCATTCTTATTTAGTATAAATTTCGCACATATCTTCTTTACGAATGTCAAAACCAAACTGACGCAATGCCATTGGCAAAAATCGCAGCACTTTCCAACAGGGTGATACTTATTGCCCCACCTTATAATAACTGCTGAACTTTTCTAAGTGTATATTTTGACCATGAAGTTATATTTCCGTGGAGCGCGAAATTTATAAAATTAAAACTTCATTCATGATTTGAAAATTTCACCTATTAGGTATACAAGTTTATAATGCCGATTTTTTTGCTTGAAAATAGCATTTATTAAAATAACAAAATGAATTGATACATTCATTATTCAAAGTCTTGCAACAAGTGGCCGAGCGTTGTCATGATGGAAGATTATGGCCTCGTGTCTGGTCGAATATTCGTTGATTGCTATATTCAAATGAATCAAATGGGGCCTGTTAGTAAATGCATCACTGCGCTGCATAATGTGATTATTTTGCAATGCTTTTGCTAATCAGCTGTTGCTGATGCTTCTTTTTGCTCATATTTTTGTTTGCATTTACGAACGAAAAAAGCCACCGAAATGGAAAAGTTTATAATAAATTTAATTTGTGAGTTGGATAATAAAAGTAATGATTTTTTTAAGTTATTCGTAAATTCAAAAACTTTCTGGTTATTTGCTCTTTTGTCTGGTTAAAATTTGGGTACATCTCCTTGATTTTTGCCAACATTTGACCCCATAAGAAGGACTTATTTTTCTTCCAGCGATAAATTCTTCTTCCATGTCTAATCCCGATTACAAATTTTTTCATCTAATTCAAGTCTAAAAATAAATTAAAAAATTAATAATAAAGAAAAATAACAAATTAAATACTTACTCATCCGTTGCATCACCCATTTCTATGATTTGTGTTTTGCTTTTATTTGCACCAAATATACTTTAGTGTTGCATTTTCGAACATTTGCCAGCTGCAGTGTTGCCACTGTTTGCATTTACGAACGTACTGCTCATCATATGCAGTGCAGTGATGCATTTACGAACAGGCCTATCTTTTCGGCACAGGTCCCCTGTGATCGTCTGACCCGATTTCAACAGCTCATAATATAAAACACCCTTCTGATCCCACCAAATACAGAGCATTACCTTAGTGCCATGGATATTCGGCTTCGGCCTTGATTTGGCTGGTTGGCCGGGCTTTACATATTATTTTTTGCACTTAAGGTTATCGTAATGTATCCACTTCTTTTTGTAGCGTTTAAGAATAATTTTCGACATGCAAAATCGCCTTTTAACGTCTCTCGGCTACAATTCATATGGGAGCAAATTTTCTTGCTTTTGAATGAATCCCAATGCTTTTAAACGTAGGGAAATGGCTTGTTGTGTGACTCCCAATGATAATGCAAGTTCTTCTTCCATTTGGCAACAATCTTCGTCGAGTACTGCTTCCAATTAATCATCTTCAAACTTTTTCGGCTGACCAGGCTCTCCTTGGGGTCAATTCTCGTTCTGTGATAGTGTGAAGTGAAAAAAAACTTTTCATTTTCGTTTTCATAAGCACTTTTCACTCGAACTTTTCACAAATACATAATTTGCGATTCTCGTTTGTATTGTGAAAAAAATGTTTCATTCGCACTTGAAACTTTTGAAACTGTGTTAAGCAAAATTTAAAGCAAATGTCAAAACAGAGAAAAACGTAAACAAAAGTGAATTAAGTTCGTAAAATTTATTTTAAATAATTAGATAAAAATGTCTGGATTAATGGTATCATTGGACATTACTCAAAGAATTCGGGATGAACAAAGGTAAGACAATGATGTTACAAGCATTTCATTGCTGTAAATACATTTGAACTACATTTGGTGCGAGTATGAAGTCTAATATTACTAAAATAAAAAAAACATTCCAAAAAGAATATAAATTAACTATAAATAAATAAACCTCCAATACTTTTTCCATTTTTCACCGTCCTTTTGGGTCCCACTAAAACTGTTAAGGCTCGCCGCTAATTCGTTACACTTTTCGTCTCTAAATTTTGCACCATCTGCAGTTACAAATCTGTGTAAATATGGGATTAATAAAAGTGTGATTATGGTAATTAGACTACTTACTTATCGTTTGCAATGTCCACATTCGTTTCTAAATAATTAATTAAATACTCCTTTTGGCTTTCGCTGGCACGCTTTCCTCTTACAAACTTCTCCATGTTTATTTCACTTATAAATAGTCTGTGTAAACAATTTTTTCATATGAAAATATTTTGACAGTTGTTTGCACTGTTACACAAAACAAGAATCGCCAGTGCTGTGCAATCGTGAAAAAATCTTGTTTCGCTCCACTCTTTTTTTATATGAAAACGTTTTGATATTTCTTTACATTTTTTCACAGAACGCGAATCAAAAGTACTATAAAAACGTAAAAAAACTTTTCATTTCACCGTTTCACAAAACGAGAATTTACCCTCTTGTCTTCTGTGTCGAAATCACCCTTTTAAATTGCGCAAATCATCTTTTACAAGTTTTTTGAGTTAGTGCATGTCGATGACTTTCAACAGCAGTTTTCTTCAAATGAAAGAAGGTTATCAGACTTCTCCGCAAAACATCTTTTTTAGACACAAAATTCGGCATTATTATAGCGATTGATTAAAATGTGTGTTTAAACTTTGGCGTCTATCGAATACTGAATTATAATGACATATGTTTTCATTCCAAAATACCATATTTGTTATTATTGACACAAACCATATGTGATAATTATGCCATCTGTTGCCCAAATCGACATTATTAACTTGTATACCCAATAAAACTTGTAAATATTTGTCAATGAACTATGTGCGAAAAATGGAATAAGTTATTTCAATTTTACCAGTAAAATTGGTAAGATTTCTTTGTGAAACTTAGTTTAGCTAGACTTGTTGGGCAACGAATTGTTGGATAAAAAATAAACAAAAATATTAATGTTCAAAATCAAGAAAATTTTTACAAATAATAAGTTATATTTTGTAATCATAGAGAATACACAGAACAAGTTATTTAATACTAGTTGGTGAATTTATGTAGAAGGTGAATTTATGCAGAATTCAAATCCAATAAAAAATATAATAGCAATTAGTTGTCCTGTCCTCGAATATTATGAATTTGTAATACAAATATTTCTAAAGGGGAGCCAGGCAATGCGAAGCGGAGTTTCTTTGAAATTCATTATGGCGGCTTCAGATTGCGGAAAAGTGAGCGAATTCACTTGAAAATCTTCGAAACTTTGAAGTTAGATTTTCAAAATTTAAAATTGCGAATCTATGAAAATAATTTAAAACACCATATTTTGGATCTGACATTTTAAATTTTAAAAATCTAATCTCATATTCTTATTAATCAACCCCAAAAACTTCGTGTTTGAGAATTCAAAAACTTTTAAGAAAAAATTTCGCGTTTCTGTCTGGGAAGTTGTTCGGTATAGCATAATTTCACTTTGTGGAATTTATATTCATGCAATATAAATATAATACACAATATCATTATATAACTCAAGTTAAACTGACGTTTTGGACTTGTTGTGATTGTGTCTCTATAAATAAAAAAAAATTGTCTACTTTCATATTTTCAATTAAGACTCCAAGTCTTTAGAGTTCGAGTGAATTTTTTTCACGGAAAAAATGGAATATTAAATATTTTTTGTACGTATAAAATTTGAATGAATTTTTTGTTTCGTCAGCAATAACACACAAAAAAATAGCTTGCTTCAAAAACTTTTTGGATATCAAAATAAAAATCATTTTCCCATCCCCATCCCTGATATAATATACTGTAGTGATCTTGTTCGACAAATACCAGCACAACAATGTTAAAACAAATTTAAAAATGCCTGAAAGTATACTTTCTTTTTTTAACCATAAACAAAATTCATATAACAAAACATTAATTCAATCTAAATCGCATCGTATAAACTCACCGATAATAGTATAAATATGACTTCTTTTAACTATTATTAAACATGATTAATTGTAATATAATATTATTATTAATTGTATAAATATTTATTCATTTAATGTTCTATATTCAATAAACTAATTAGCGGAAACGATTAAAAACAATTATCATGCGTTTTAAATAACAGAAATAGTAAAAATGAAGTTAAAGCTGAAATTATACAAATTTATATACCCTACCATCATTCAATTTAAATAATATATCAAAAAATTATTTAAACTGATTTAAATTCAATTTTAGCAATCTAATTTCAAACCTGATCAACCATTTTTGGCGCGATTACACTGCTTTTTAAAGGCTAAAACCCGCATTGAATTCATATAGAAAAAAAAAACATGGTAAATGCAATCATGTTCGGCCAGCATTATATATTTTTAAAATTATGATAGGGCCAACCATAGTCGTACTATAATATAATAAATAACCATAATTTTACCATAATATGGTCCCTACAGTTATATTATAATTCGAAACTATGAAAAAGTTCTTTTAATTTAAGAAAACTTAAGAAATTTATCTAAGAAACAGTGTAGAATATGACAATTTTACTTTAAGGAAAAGTCCATAGAATCCAAAAATGTTTTTATCAGAAAAATTCTAAAAATCTAGTATTTTGTATAAGAAACAATTTCGTACAAAACAACTCGTAGATTCTACAGACTTTTTCTTAAAAAAACATATTTTATTAATATTCTGAGTACTTTTTCCACAAGAAAGCCGTTATTTTACAAGAAATTAATACATAAACATATTCTTTTTTTTAAATAATTATTGTTTTTATTGAAAAGAATTAAAAAATATAAAATCTTTATTAAGAATCTTTTTGACAATGAATGTTTTCGCAATGAATGGATTAGTGTAAATTATAATGTTATATGTGTAAGGCAGTTTCGAACTTAAAACGCCCCAAGTGAAAATGATCATATGATACCATTTTTACACGGGTGACTGAACTGATACAATTTTTTTCTATGAAAACATCACAGTACATGTCAAAGTCATGCTTTATTTGATTATTCATTGAATGTTGTCAGCATTTTATAGTTCCATAATTATCATATTGTTTTATAGTCAGAATTCTTGTTACCACAGTATGGTTACAGTCAACCATGTTATAAAATAGAAAGTGGCAATTATGAAATAATAAAATATTTGCCATAATAATGCTGATAGCAACCATGCTAATGGTTCAAACCAATAACTTGATTGTGACAACCATACCCGAATGCAGCAAGCATAAAATAGTAGCAGTGATCATGTTGCAACCATGGTTTTTCTGCATGTTTGTATCGCGCTTTTTAAACGAACATCACGCTTTTTCTTCTAAACATATTTTTCATAATGAAAAATAAAATGTTTGGAAAATGTTCAACGTCGATCTTGTGATTAAATTTCAGAAATTTTGGTGAAAGCCTTTTTTTGATTCAAAATTTTGTTGAATGGAATTCTGTATGTTTTATTGGAAAAGTGTATAAAAATGTCACAATTCCGTATCAGAATCGTAGTTACTCGGTTTTAAGGAAATTTGTTCGCAAAATCCAAAAGTTTTTCGTCAGGAAAAGTACTTAGCGTTGCAGGGAAATTCTCTATAAAAATGCCTTTATTCTCAAATGAACTGACAAGAAGCACCATTGATGCGTTCGTTCGTAGGTTAAATAATATGGCAGCTTTTTAGACTTTGTTTTCACATTTTAAAAATAAATAGAAACATATTTAAATTAAAAAGGAAAAAAACTTAGTTTTATTTTAAAACTGTTTTTTTTTTCTAATTTAATGTTGTTTCTGCTTGATTTTAAAATATTTTTTTTCTGTCTGTATGAAACCTTTTTTGATAAGTTTCGAACAACTTTGAAGCCCATTTTCACGTACACTTGAATAAAAAAGTAATTGTTACATAATATATAACTTATATTAAGCCAGCAGATGGTTTGGTTAATTTCAACAACGATTTGCTAAAGTCAGCCAATTTTTTACTACAGAATTAGTACACTCAGCAAATATTTACCAAATATTAATTAATTTAATTTTTATCTTTTATTTTACCTTCCTTTTTTATTGTTAACTAATTTATTTTTTGAGCTTAAGGTTTGTTTTTTACAAAAATATATTATTTATTTTTCAATATTTCGAGATTTTGAAAATGATATATTTAATTTAAATCATGTACACAATTTTCTGAAAAACAAATGCCAACTATTTATTTCACGCAGTTGCGTAGAGAATTGGTTTTGATCGGCCTTAATTATTTAACTCGTTTTTCACAAAAAAAAAAAAAAAACTACTTTGGTTTCATGATAAATATTTAAGTTATTTTACAATTGCATGCACGCAAGCGCGAAAAAATATACAAATAAACCAGATTTAATTATTATTATATTACATTTTATTTTTTTTAGTTCTTTTTGTCAACTTTCATTGACACTAGACACTTAAATATGTAGGTATCGGAGGTGGGCGATCATGTTTTTATTTGCTCTGCTGACACACAATTTAACTGAAAATGGAAATTGTAGTCAGGTTAGTAGATTATCAATTTTAGTAGAGGGGGAATTTTTCTAAAATTATACCAAAACGTAGAAAAACATATTTTTTCAACATAGTCTTCTTTTAGATCGATACACTTCATCCAGCAATTTCCCAAATCATTTCTCAAAAAAGGCTTCTGTTGCAGAGATGACCTCTTCATTCCACTCCAATATTTATCTGCCAAGCCATTTATTAAAATTTAATACAGGAAAAAGTCGCTGACAGCCAAATCTGGAGAATAATTCGAACATCAACCTCAACAATTCGAAGTAACTATAATTTTCTCATTTAAAATGTACAAGTGCATTACCGAGCATTAAGTTGATGGAAAATCACCTTTTTTTCTACTTGGTTTCTTCGCTTATTTGTCTCAATAATGATGAAAAATATTTTCTTCATTTATTGTATTTCACTTTTCGAAGTAGTCAATGTAGTTAATTTCATACTTAACCCAACAAAAAAAAAACCGTTGCCATAACCTTTCGAGCAGATTTCACCGTCTTTGCTTTCTACGAGGCGGATTTACTTGGTAAAATCCATTGCGTCGACTCTTTTTTATATCTGGCTTGTAGTGGTGAATACATGTTTCATCAACAGTTAAATATGTATCGGTAAAAAAACTCATCAGAATCGCTACGTAAAAGCTTTAAATCAGCTACTGAATTAGTCACACGATTGCGTTTATGTTCGAGTGTGAGCAAACGCGGCACCCATCTTGACGATAGCTTTTTCATACTAAAATTTTTGTGCAAAATTGTAATCACTGTACCATGTGATATGCCCGTGCTCTCATCTAGTTCACTCAATTTAACTCGTCGGTCATTCAAAACTATATCGCGGATTTTATCGATGATTTCCAAAGTAACTGTCTCAACTGGAAGTTCTAAACGAGGTTCTTCTTTTGTGGCTGTACGGCCACATTTAAATTTAATTACCCAATTACAGATAGTCCATGTGCAGTTGTGACATAGACTTCGTCTAACTCAGTATTGATTTTTTTAAGTGCTTTGTCTTTCAAGTATAACCGTTTGATAAAAGCACTAAATTAATTTGCAAAAAGCAAAAGTTGATTTATACATTCGATTGTAAAAAAAATGAATGTGTTTTCCTAAAAATTTGCCAGTAGTCTTTCGTAAGTTACTTTTTTCAAAAACCCTATTTTCCTTCTTAGTGCTCCCAACACAACATTTGTAAAGACTTTGTAAAGGACTTGCCCTCGTAAATATTTTTAATTTGCTAAATTAGTAACTATTTATTTTGCCAATCAAATGATTTGTTTGTACAATTCAAAGAATTTTGGTTGGCACAACTGAATTTATGCTAAAATGGCAATTCTGTTGTCTCACATCCGAAAATCTCTTTTGCTGCAACCGAGCGGATTTGATGGCAACAAATTCGAGAGCAATCGCAAATTATATTTTTTTTTTCTAATACTCTTTGAATTTGATGGAACTTGAATGTGTTGTAGAAAAATTATTCTCAGATCGACCTGTCTAGTCTTTTGGGCCATCTTAACCGTACTCCTACCGTGGTGTAGAAAACTACATTTTTAAAACTATTAAAGTTTGGTTACCAATTTTTTTTTTTTTTTTACTTTTTGTTTATCATGTATATGAACCGAAATGGATAGCTTTTAAGTTTTAATCGTTGTTTTCGACAACTTCAATTTGGCATGCTTTTTGTAGTTTCCTACTCTTCATAAGAAAGTGTTAAATGAAAGCAAGAAACCAACAAATGTAAATGGCCGGCTAAAGAATGCCAATATGCTTCATGCTTATATCGCTGGGGTTTATAAGTAAGTTGAATGCTACTGAATAAATATGAATAATAGCGTTATGAAATTTTGATGTTTTGAATGCAATTTAGATTTTTTTATATCAAATTGGTTTTTTTTTTATATTAATTAGCACCAATGACTCTGTTAGATTTAGTTGCGCAGTGTTATTATTGTAGTTGACGCGCATTAACATTGTATTACGGTCCTAGTGGTTTGAGTAATGAACAGATTTGCAAACTATTGAATGAGGATAGTGAGGACGAGGACTTTTCATATGGTAGTGGTGATGAATATAAAATGCATGTTCACGAATCAGAAATGGACGATGTATTGAGTGACGATGCAGCGGAAAATTCTGAAGATGAAAATAAAGAAGATAAATGCGAGGAAGATGATGCCGGTGATGATCCTTTGTTTGTCTCAAAAGCCAACACTCTTTGGAGCCCAATAGCAATGCAAACAGCAGGGCGCAATGAAACTGCTAATGTGTTGAAACTGCTTCATCGCGCGTGAATAGTATCAAAGATGCCTTCTTGATATTTTTTCCACCTCATATTGAGAAAATCATTTTGGAAAACACGAAGGCAGTTCGCCGGCTAAAGAATGAAAACCATGTAGAAGTCAATGCCAATATGCTTCATGCTTATATGGCTGGGGTTTTTAAGTAAGTTGGATGCTACTGAATATATATGAATAATAGCGTTTCAATTTCAATTGCTTTGTTTCAGATCAAAGAATCAGTCTGTTCTGTTCAGAGAAATTAGTTCTAAAAAAAATTTGAGTTCATGACCAAAATTATTCGCTTCGATGATTCAATAAGTCGTCGACAAAACAGATCTGAGAATAAATTTGCTCCAATTCGTCATCTGTGGGATATGTGGTCTGAAATGTTACCAATGTTTTTTCAATCTTTACGATTGTGTGTCACTGTAGACGAACAGCTGTGTGGTTTCCATGGACGTGGTGCATTTAGGCAATATATGCCAAGCAAACCAGAGAGATATGTATGGTTTGAAATTTTGGGTTCTCGTATGTGCCAAAACCTGCGATGTCTGGAAAATCCAACCATACCTTGGAAAAGCTGCTGGAGTTGTTCCAGAAAAAAATCAAGGCCAACGATTTGTTTTGAATCTGGTCGATGGCCTAAAAGGTCATAACGTTACTATAGACAGTTTCTTCACGTCTTATAAGTTGGGTCAAAAATTACTACAAAAACAGTTGACCGTGGTTGAAACAATGCGTAGGAACAAGCGCTTGGTTCCAGCAAAACTGTTACAGTGCAAAAAGGCTCCACTTTTTTAGAGCACATTCGCATTTACCAAAGATACTACCCTTGTTTATTACGTTGGAAGAAAAGATAAATGCACAGTGCTGCAGAGTACTCTTCACAACCGAACTAAGGGTGGAGTAGACACTGTTGACAAAATGATTTCTGGATATACTAGCTGCAAACGAAAAACCAACAGGTGGCCAATGGTTGTGTTTAGTATCTTGATTGACATATCAGCCCTGAATGCATTTGGAATCTATGTGCAGTAAGTTCGTCCACTATTTATAGAACTTAATTCAAAACTTTCATATACTTTTAGAGTTAACCCTAATTGGCCCGAAAAACAAAAAATGCGGCATTTGTATTAGCGTGATCTGGCACTTGCACTTGCCCAACTGTACATGGCGCAGAGAAAACGAGGTCCACGTGCTATTCTGTACGGTTAAATGTACCTGAGCTAAGCTTTGTCTCGCGCGTTCCAAAACAATTATAGAAAATTATAATGATGAGTTAGCTTGCTGCCTTTGTAAAAAACTGTTTGCAAGGCTCACCACAACCGAACTGATTGTGTTGGCTGTACAGAAAATAGGACATCCACTTAAAATAGCACTAAAAAGTTCTTTTAGTTCTAAAAAAACAGCAGTAAAAACAATTAAATTAAAAGTAAAAAAAATTTACTAAGCTATTTTTCAAAACAGAAATTATCAAATAAAAACAAAATGTTTAAACAGTTTTCAAGATTTTTAAGCCTTTGATTTTGTTTTTAATTTTGTATAAAATATTTTTTGAAAAAAATAAATAAAATAAAAAAATTTGATGCTGGATAAAAAAAATAAATTTAAAATTTTGTACTAATTTTAATAATATTTAGTAATTTTTTTTGCTGATTTTTGCAAACAGATTTTAAATTCCACTTTACAAAAAGTATACTAAAATTTAAAAAATACCGCTGGGCTCAAATTAGCAAAATTTCCCGTAATATGTAATAGCAAAATTTTCAGTTGCTATTACAGACTTTTTTGGTGAGTGTACACTTTAAAGCCGCTAATTTCTTTTGAAATTGTATTTTCATCATTTTGTTTTAATTTGCTAATTTGTTTTTTTTTTAATATTTTTAGTAAATATTTTGGATTTTAAGGTCAAATTTTAAGGCTGATTTTTAGAACTAAGAAAAAAGTCCAAAAATAGGACATTATTTTTGGACATGAGTCGATTGTGAAGTATTTTCCTTCCGATACCTTTTTTCAACCTATGTAAGATTTTAAGGTAATTAGGCTTTTAAAGTATACGTTTTTGTTATTTGAAATAAAATTTCCTTCATTATCCATTTTTTTAAAATTAGTATTTTTTTTTCTAATTTATGCAAATCGGTTTTTAAAAATTTGTTATATGATTTCCGAAATAAGCAGCAAAAATTCGTTAATATATTGTAAAAATTATGTAATTGCTAAAATATAAATAAGAAAAAAATTTACTATATAACATTTTTTTTTTTACTAAAAACCAGTACCAAAATTGTAAAGTGGAATTGGAAACTGTTTACAAATGTTATAGTAAGTTTTTTTCTGAGTGTAGCACATATCAAAATTTCACATAAATCGGAGAATTAATATGCAAATAATTTTCTTGTAAGTCTAGAGAGCTTGAAAATTCTGGAAATACTATCAGAGCTTTTGTGAGTGCAATCAACTAGCGACTACTTGAACTTAACATACATAAGTAATAATAACTGACGTTCCATAATGTTTGTACATATAATTTGCCTAATACTTGGTTATTATGGGCAATTTAGGTTAAATATTTAGTACCACTGATTATGATCGACTTCCGTATGACGACATTGAAAAAAAACAATTGCTGCTTTGGTCATCAAGAATTATTCATCTATTAAAAACACATGTGCTATTACAAAAGCGGTTTTGATAGCAACGCCTGTGTGTACAGTTGAAACAAAAAAAAATAATATTCGCTGGTGACGTATAAATTATTTTTAATAAAATAAAAATACTTTAAATTTAATACCAATATTAATATTTTGAAATTTTTACGGTAAATCACGTTTTTATACCCTTCACCACAGGTGGAAGGGTATATATAAGTTTATCATTCCGTTTGTAATTTCTACAATATTTATCTTAGACCCTATAAAGTATATATATTCTGGGTCCTTATGAAGAGCGAAGTTGATTTAACGATGTCCGTCTGTGTGTTGAAATGGGTTTTTCGAAGATCCCAGACATGATGAGGACTTGATTGTTATATATTTCTGTTACATGTGATCCATTTCTGTTTGCTATTGAAAATCAGCCACATCGGTTGATAAATGGCTGAGATATTAGCAAAAAACCAGGACTACCTCTAATTTTTTCCGTAAAATCCCTTTGGTTTTTATATGTATGTTGAATTTTACGCATAACAAACACATCCATTTGTTGAAATTCTTTTCTTCACCTCTTCACCTTTTATACACAAACAAAACACATACAAAGATTTGTCATTTAAATAAAAACCAAACAAATCTCTATTGCACGAAAACTGATTATTTACTTCTATTAACGATGATGAGCTAGTGAGCTTAAATGGATTAGTTGTCTAAACGCTATGTCACAAATACTTTTTTTTCTCTTAGGCGCGGGTTGGATACCACCCCCCGTCTATTCAACTTTTTTTTGTTTTGTTTTTAACATTAAATAATTAATTTAAATAAAATTTTAAATTAATAATTAAATAATCCATAAATAGGCTAAAAACATCAAAATTTTGATAAAAACCCTCTGATACAAACAAAATACGAACGGTTTTATTTATATTTTTTGCTACTTAATTTATAAAAAGATTTTTAAACCATTTTATTTCTCATATATTAAGAAAATTTTATACATAATTTCCCTTTGAGAGCAACTATTTTAGGTTATAACTTATAATAATTTATAAAAAAAAAATTATAAACTATTTTCCTTCGAATTTTTTAAATTAAGCTACCCAGCAAAAAAAATGGTAGTCATTCTGTGACTATAACTTCTTTCATTGCTCCCTAAACTTCAGTTGACATTCTTTTATGATTTTTTTGTGTTATTCTAAGGCACTTCCAAAAGAATTCATGTGTTCATATTTCAAATGCAGTGATCTGGATATAAACCCGATGCATATTTTAAAATATCACTCTTCATTACTTCTAAAGCATAAGCTATAGTATATCGTATATTTTTGGAATCTAAAGCATTTATTCAAATTGAGAAAATAGTTCTGATGAACTTTTTTAATTTTTTTATTAATTTATATTTTAGTTTAAAATTTCATGAGGGTTAGAATTTATGCAGTTTTGCAATTTTTATGAAAAATCAAGAAAAACAGATTTTTTAGCCTTAAATTTTTATGACGACGCAATCTGTGCATTTTTGCATTATGCATTTTATTTAACACTACATCATTTTCAGTTTTAATTCAGAATCTACCAAAATAATTTTAAAATTGTGTAAAAGTTATTTCAAATTGTCCAAAAATGTTTTAAAATTGTGCAAAAATTATTTAAAATTGTTCAAAAATATTTTAAAATTGTCTAAAAATGTTTCCAAATTGTACAACCAGTTTTTAAATTATCCAAAAATATTTTAAAATTTGTCTAAAAATTCATTAAAATTTTTAAAAAATTTTTCAAAAATGCTTGTTCACTAATGCAGAATTATTTATTTGTTTTAATAAAGAGGATTTGTATATCAATGCATAAATTTCGCTTCTTTAAACTTATTTTTCTGCATTCTTATGAATTTTCATCAAAGCTTAAATATTACAAAGTATATGAACATTTTCCACTCATGCATCAGAATATCTAATCGTTGCATCGTCATTGCTTCCTTTAAGTAAAGTATGAGCAATGCTAGTAGCTCTATTTGAATACTTCCATCCTATGACACGCTAGTGTTAAATTCATTTATGAAACCATCAGAAAAGGAGTGATGCCTTTGCCATAGTAGTGATGCTTTTATTGCTTTTTTGGCAGCTTCATTTTTGCTGGGTAAAGAAATTAAAATTATTTTTTTATAAAAAAGCGAAATAAAATCCCAAATGCAAATTTGCCAGCTAAATCAAACGTTTTTGTAGAAATAAAACACACGTAGAAATAAAACACCAAACTGAATGGTTAATTCCCTCTTAAAGGCGTCCGTATATAAATCTGTCCATTCCATATATGTCCATATATAAACTTCAGTTTTTTCCCAACCATGGTGAAGGGTATAAAAGCCGAATTTAGCCGCTCTTGTTTTTTATTCCTTCAAATTCGAATTCGATGTATAATATCAACATATTTAAGAAATTAATCAAAAAATCTTATTTTCACCATGCAATCCGTTCACAGATATGACGCGAAAGACAAGAAGTCTAGAGGGAGAAACATATATCAATACAAACTATGTGCAGAATTTTAGTTTCAATCTCCTCACCGACTTTACATTTCAACGACAATTTTTTGTCATAAGCATACTTGGGAGTTTTTCATTTCGTATTAATTAAAATTGATCCAAAAAAGCATTTGGTTATAAAAAAAAAAGAAATTGTTCACAGACTGTTTTACAAAAAGTTATCCCTTAGGATGTCTCTCGCACCTGGCCTACACTCAGAAAAAAAAGTTAGTTGAATAATTTGAAAACAGTTTTCAATCCCACTTTACTATTTTTGTAGTGATTTTTAGTAAAAAAAATATTATTTAGTAAAATTTTTTGCTATTTACATTTTATAAATTACAGAATTATTACAGAATATTTACAAATTTTCGTTGCTAACTTCAAAAATCATTTTACAAATTTTTGAAAACTCATTTGCTAAAATTAGCAAAAAAAAACTTACTAATTTTTAAAAATTGGATATTGAAAGAAATGTTATTTCTAATAATTTAAATTTATACTTATAAACTTAAATTGTCTTAAAATGCTACATAAGTTGAAAAAAGGGATCAGAAGTGAAAATATTTTTCATAACCGAAAAATAGGACATACACTTAAAATAGCACTGACAACTTTTTTAGTTCTCAAAATCAGACCTTAAAACAATTAAAATTTTACCTTAAATCCCAAAAAAATTACAAAAAATATTTTTCAAAACAAAAATTATTAAATTAAAACAAAATGATAAATTCGTTTATGTTTTTACTATTTTTTAAGCCTTTTTAATTTTGTCCAAAATATTTTTTAATTTTGTCCAAAATATTTTTTAAAAAAATTTTGCTCGATAAAAAATATAAATTTGTGTATTCGATTTCTTAGGCAATTTCAAAAGAAATTATCAGCTTTAAAGTGTAACAAGTGTATCTAAAAATAATTGAGTTAATTTCTGCTTTTTAATAATTTTTTATAAATTAAAATTTTGCTATATTTTTTAATTCATTGAGTTTAAACCAATTTACTAAAATTTAGCAGCGCTTACTAATTTAGTATACCAATTTGATTGTACTAATATTCACAATATTTAGTATTTTTATACCCTCCACCATATATGGTAAGGGTATATATCAGTTTGTCATTCCGTTTGTAACATGTCGAAATATAGGTCCATGACCCCATAAAGTATATATATTCGTGATCCTTATGCAATTTTAAGTCGATTTAGCGATGTCCGTCTGTCTGTCTGTCTGTCTGTTGAAATGGCGATCACAACGCGAAGACGCAAGCGGGGGTGCCTATTTTTACCTGGATTGTTGGACATCCTCCCGAGCAGTTTGGAATTGAAAATGAGCAAAATCGGTCCAGCGGTTAAAAAGTTATGGGTGAAAATGTGAAGATACCTCTAAATTTTCCATACAAATTGGTGTATTTTAGTACAATTTCATAGTAGCGACTGGTATATAATATATTTTCTCATATTTTTTCACCAATCGCTTGGAAATTAATAATATTTTGTACACCTCAAATATTTTTGACCCCAAAAAATTTTTTTCACCACTAAAATTTTTTTCACCACAAAAAATTTTTTTCACCTAAAAAAATTTTTTCACCACAAAATTTTTTTCGACTGAAAAAATTCGTTTCCGCATCTAAAAAAGTTTTTCACCTCAAAAATTTTTTTTCACCTCCATAATTTTTCTTCAAAAGTTTTTTACATTGTTTGTACCAAAAATAATAGAGAACATTGGTGGAGGGTATTCAAAGATTCGGCACAGCCGAATTTAAGCCTTTTTTACTTGTTTTTTTTTATTTTAGCAAACTGATTGTAAATTCCACATTACAAAAAGTTTACTAAAATTTAGAAGCGGCTTCTAGCTTTTCTACTAATATTATTGTACTACACGTCAGCAGACGTGTGTTGCTAAGATTAGCAAAAAAATATCGCTGGCAAAATTTCCCGTAATAACAGCAAAATTTTCAATTGCCATTACAGACTTTTTTGGTGAGTGTATTATCGAGATACTGACCATTTAAAAAATGCATATTTGTAGACTAGTCAAAAGAGGTATGTGCGGCAGCGAACCCGAGGGATCAATTTTTATGAAACAGACCCTGGGTGACTATTTTGCTTCCAGTGCTTAGTGTTCTAATTTAACTTGTTTCTCGTTTCATTTCATTCTAATTTACCTGTTCATGAACCAGAATGACATAAAAATCAATTCAAATCTATAAAATTAATTTTTAAAAATCTTTTCTATCAATCCCAATTATTTCTTTTAAAAGCCAAATTCAAAATGATGGAGTATTCTACTCTGCATAGTGGACTTTGTTCCTTTCTCATTCGCACTTACATATATTTAATTGGAATCATGCCATCTCTATTTAAGTTCACTCTACCCTGCAGCGTGGACTACTCCAGCATTGTGAATGAGATTATGCTTAGTTGATAAATAATTAATTGCGATGGATTTCAAAATCATTATCATTTTTTCAAAAAAAAATGGCAATTCAAATAATTTTAATACAATTGATATCACTGCAATGCTTATGCAATTATCAATCAATCAGTCCACTCAATTAATTGACTCCATGTACGGATATATGTTTTGTCACTTGTTTCATATCTGTGTTTAATCTGTGAATCTGTTTTTCAAACTTCAAAGCCGATAAGGCACGCCTTACCGACGTACCCATACACCCAAATAAATAGGGTACATTTAAGGAGATATCATCAATATATTTGCACATTATTTAAAATATTCAAATTAATTAAACACAATCTCATGTTTCGCTTTGTTTTCGTCATTCGTGCTAAATTTTGTGTGTTTTAGTCCTATTGGCAGATTAAAATTAGTAAAAAGATTATAGTCGGCCATGCCCACTACATGACAGCCAAAATCAACTATTTTTTTTTTTAATGAACAGATGCAAATTCTCGTTCTGTGTTAATGTGAAGTGAAAAAATCGTTTCATTTTCGTTTTCATAAGCACTTTTCACTTTAACTTTTCACAAATACATAAATTTCGATTCTCGTATGTATTATGAAAAAAATGTTTCATTTGCACTGTACCCATGAAACTTTTGTAACTGTGTTATCCAAAATTTAAAACAAATGTTAAAACAGAGAAAAACGTAAACAAAAGTGAATTAAGTTCGTAAAATGTATTTTAAATATTTATATAAAAATGTCTGGATTAATTTTATTATTGGATATTACTTAAAGAAATCGGGATGAAGAAAGGTAAGACAATGATGTTACAAGCATTTTATTGCAGTAAATATTTTAATAATTTATAGGAATTTTTTTAAAGTGCATACTTCGTGATGGCAAAAATCCATTCGAGATGACAACCACCAAGCACTTCATGGATTTATATCAGCTTGCTTAAGTGAACTATATTACTTAAAGAAAAAAAAAACATTTCATAAAGAATATAAATAAACCATAAATAAATAAACCTTAAGTCGCTCCAATTCTTTTTCCATTTTTCACCATCCTTTTAACTGTTAAGGCTCGCGGCTAATTCGTTACACTTTTCGTCTCTAAATTTGGCACTATCTGCAGTTACAAATCTGTAAATATGGGGTTTATAAAAGTGTGCTTATGGTAATTAGACTACTTACTTATCGTTTGCAATGTCCACATTCGTTTCTAAATAATTAATTAAATACTCCTTTTGGCTTTCGCAGGCATGCTTTCCTCTTACAAACTTCTCCATGTTTGTTTCACTTATAAATAGTCTGTGTAAACAATATTTTCATATGAAAATTTTTTGACAGTTGTTTGCACTGTTACACAAAACAAGAATCGCCAGTGCTGTGCAATCGTGAAAAAATCTTGTTTCGTTCCACTTTTTTTTCATATAAAATCGTTTTAATATTTCTTTACATTTTTTCACAGAAGGCGAATCTAAAGTACTATGAAAACGTGAAAAAACTTTTTATTTTACCGTTTCACAAAACGAGAATTGACCCTCAGAACGGAAAATAAAAACAACATCTCTGTACGAAATTGCCCAAAAAAGCAAATACCGGGAAGGTGGTTTATATGGGAACTATAACTTAATAACCCAAATTTCAACCAGATACACGCACAGAAAACCCATGAATGGGGCAATCATATTCGAAGATCGTCGCATATTTTTGGGATTATGATGGTGCCAACCATAGTCGTACTATAATATGGTCATCATATTATTATAATAAAATAACCATAATATGGGGACGGACCACAGTTACATTATGATTCGAAACTATGAAAAAGTTCTTTAAATTTAAGAATATTTCTTTAAAAAATGTTTTTCCTAGAGATAAAATTTTATGCAAATGGATTTTTCAGGAAATCTTTGATATACTTCCAAACAATTTTTAGAATCTAGGAATATTTTTACTAGAAAAAGTCCTTAGAATCTATTTTTTTTTTCATGATGAAAAGTCCTCAGTATATAAGTTTTTTTTTTCAAAGAAAAACCTTAGAATCTAAGTTTTTTAGAAATATATGAATTTTTTTTTAAGAAACAGTTTGCAGAATCTGAGAAAAGTCCATAAAATCTAAAAATGTTTATCTCAGAAAAATTTCCATCAATCTAGTATTTTGTATAAGAAACTTTTTCATAAAAACAACTTGTGGGTTCTACATACTTTTTCTTATAAAAAAAATATTTTATTAATATTCTGAGTACTTTTTCCTCAAGAAAGTCGTTATTTTTACAAAAAAAAAAAATAATTAATAAATATATTTAAAAACAAGTAAGAGCGGCTAAATTCGGCTATGCCGAATCTTATATACCCTTCACCATGGTATTCTGAAGGAGATGAATACATCGTTGGAATCTACTACCTCATAGCTCTCCACAAACAAGCGGTATCCCCATTTATTTTTTCTTAAATGTCCAAAAATTTTAATCCAAAATAATATGTCATGTAAAATCTCAAATTTATATTTTTCCATATGTTTCAGCGCTTTTCTTGTCAAATTTGGCATTTTCTAGGCAAAAAAAAGTTGGCGACACTACTATTTATTTTTTATTTATATCATTCACAATAGTTGTGAAACGTATTTAACCTACGTATTTATCTTCACACTCTTATTAAACAAAGGGATTTTACTGGAAAAATTAGAGGTAGTCCTGGTTTTTTGCTAATATCTCAGCCATTTATTAACCGATCTGTCTGATTTTTAATAGCAAACAGAAATGGATCACATGTAACAGAAATAAAAAAGAATCAAGTCCTCATCATGTCTGGGTTCTTCGGAAAACCCATTTCAACACACAGACGGACAGACGGACAGACGGACAGACGGACAGACGGACAGACGGACAGACGGACATCGTTAAATCAACTTCGCTCTTCATATGGACCCAGAATATATATACTTTATAGGGTCTAAGATCAATATTGTAGAAATTACAAACGGAATGACAAACTTATATATACCCTTCCACCTATGGTGAAGGGTATAAAAATATATATTATTGTTTTTATTGAAAATAATTAAAAAGTATTAAATCTTTCTATTTGACAATGAATTTTTTCGACAACAAATTGAGTGTGTAAATTATAATCTTATATGTATTAGGCATTTTCAAAATTAAAACCCCCAAGTGAAAATGATCATATGTTACCATTTTTACATGGATGACTGAGCTGATACAATTTTTTTTTATGAAAACATTACAGTATTATGACCTGTAAATATCAAAGTCATGCTTTATTTGATTTAAAATTATTCATTGATTGTTGTCAGCATTTTATAGTTCTATAATTATTATATTTTTTTAATAGTCACAATTTTTGTTACCACAGTATGGTTACAGTCAATCATGCTACAAAATAGAAAGTAAAAATCATGAAATAATAAAATATTTACTAAAATAACGACTGTAGCGACCATATTGATTGTAAGAACCAATTTATAAGCCAATAGCTTGATTGTGACAATCTTAGGGGAATGAATCAAGCATAATATAGTAGCAGTGATCATGTTGCAACCATGTTTTTCTTTGCGTGTATTTAAGGTTTTATGTGTCTAAATTCAATTTAAGTCCATATGAGAGGTAAGTCTGAATTTGGACCGATATTTTACAGGCTTTGTCCCTGGGCCAATAAAAGCTTATGCATCATTCAAATATCTTTATATTTGCTACCTTTAGCTTGATTGAAAGATTTGCATGAATACACAAACGGACGGATAGCTTTAAGTCGATTCAGAAATAGATTCAAAGTTAATTAGTATACTATATCAGACCGATATTTTTGGTAGTTAGTTACAAACAACAGCACAAACTTATTATACTCTGAGCGTTCGCACTGGTGTAAGGTATAGAAACTATGAGATACGTTATCGGTGAGAGTAAAGTACAGGTTGGTTGAAAAGTTCCTGCGCTCACCAAGAGATGGCACTGCTAGCTCCAAACTTTTTTGTCTCTCAAGTTGGTATAACTGTCCTAAGAACACATGCAAAGTTGCAAGTCATTCTGTCAATTCTTTCTTTGTTTACAAGCCATTTAAAGTTGACGTGTCATTGATTTTTTTTTAATATGGAAAAACTGAATATCGTACAGTCATTAGATTCTTTGTTTTGAAGGGTTTAAAAGCAAAGGAAATTTATGAACAATTGTTAGAAGTGTATAAGGAGTCCTCAACTTTAAAACGCACCGTTGAATTTTGGGCTGGTGAATTTAAACGTGGTCGTACCAGCCTTAAAGACGATTCACGCGAAGGACGACCAAAAACTGCAACCACAATCATTGAGCAGGTACATAATATGGTTAGTGAAGATCCAAGTTTAACTAAGCATGAAATTTGCTAATGTCATAGGCATCTCAGACGAACGAGTACTCCATATGTTACATGAAGAATTACGTATGAAAAAACTATTTGGAAAGTTAGTGCCGCACACATTAACAATTCAACAAAAACTGGATCGAAAACAAATTTCTCAGCGTAATTTGGAGCGTTTTAAGCCGAATAAAACCGACTTCTTGCGTCGTTTTATAACTATGGATGAGACTTGGATCTACCACCATGATCCTAAATTGAAACAAGAAGATCAGCAAAGAAGGTTATGGCATCAGTTTTTTGGGATGCAAAAGGAATTTTGTTGATTGATTATCTTCAGAAAGGTAAAACAATCAACTCTGAATATTATTGCAGCCTTTTGGATCAGCTGGATGAAAAAATTCGAGAGAAAAGACCTGGTTTAAAGAAGAAAAAAATCATTTTTCATCAAGACAATGCACCTGCTCACAAAAGTGTTTTGACGATGGCTAAATTCAAAGAATTAAAGTACGAATCGCTTGAACATCCACCGTATTCACCAGATTTGGCTCAAAGTGACTACTATCTCTTCAGAAATCTCAAACAATTAATTCGTGGAAAGCATTTTTCGTCGAATGAAGAGGCCATACCAACCGTAGACGGTTATTTTGCAGAGCTTCCGGAAAACCATTATAAGGATGGGATAAAATTATTAGAAGATCATTGGAACAAGTGTATTGAGCTTCTAGGAGATTATATTGAATAAAAAAATATATTTCGTAACAAAAATATATTCTTTCATTTCGAGCGCAGGAACTTTTCAACCAACCTGTATTAATTGTCATACTTTGTAGCTCTGTTTAATTAATAAATATTTGTATCTTTAGTTGTCGATCAATAGGTCATTAACTTATTATTAGTTTTATTTTCACCATTTTATTGTTTGGTTTGAGAACACAATATTTTAAATATTTGTTTGCAAATTTATTAGTAAATATTTAAAAATAAGTGTCATACACTCAGAAAAAAAGTTAGTAGAAAAATTTGTTAACGGTTTTCAATCCCACTTTAATTTTTTGTAGTGATTTTTAGTAAAAAAAATGATCATTCAATATTTTTTTTTGCTATTTACATTTAACAAATAACAGAATTTTAACAGCATACTTACAAATTTTTGTTGATATTTTAAGAAATTATTTTACAAATTTTTATAACCAAATTTGCTAGAATTAGCAAAACATCCACTAATTTTAAAAAGGTGGATATTGAAAAAAATTTTATTTTTAATAATTAAAACTTATGCCTAAAAACTTAAATTGCCTTAAAATGTTACATATGCTGAAAAAAGGGATCCGAAATGAAGATACCGACTCAAGTCCAAAAATAGGACATCCACTTAAAATAGCATCAACATATTTTTTAGTTCTAAAAACCAGCCCTAAAAAGGATTAAAATTTTACACTAAAATTCAAAAAATTTACTAAAAATATTTTTCAAAACAAAAGTTAGCATATTAAAAAATTTGTTGCTGATTTTAGCATCTTGAGTTTAAATTGCAGTTTACAGCAATTTACTAAAAATCAGTAGCGCTTACTAATTTTTATACTAATTTTATTGTACTAATATTAATAATATTTAGTAATTTTTTTTGCTAATTTTAGCTAACCGATTTTAAATTCCACTATACAAAAACTTTACTAAAATTTATTATCATTTACTAATTTTTTCTACTAATTTCATTGTACTACTTCTCAGCATATATGTGTTGCTAAGATTAGCAAAACAAAAAAAATACCGCTGTGCTCAATTTAACAAAATTTCCCCTAATAACAGCAAAATTTTCAGTTGGCATTACACACTTTTTTTGGTGAGTGTAATGTTTACATATTAACCCAAATTTTTTGTATAAATTTATGCTTTAAAAACTACAAGAGAAGTCAATATACGTAAATGAAGTATGTTTAAAACAGCATGAAATCGTTAATTAATTGTATCGTATACCCTACACCAAAATAAGGGCAAATATAAATTTCATATTTTATTGGATTGATAACTGAAAAATCTGTTATAGAACTATTTTAAAGTGAACTGATTAATGAAATATTTAGCTACAGCTGCCAGGGTAGATTGTGATTTTTAATCGCTTAAATTATGTAATAATATAAGGTTGCTCAATTCGTTTACAGTTGCGGTTGTTAATTCAAAAAATAATAAACAAAATGAAAATAAAAAAATCAAATAAACATTTATTTCCTCGATGTATTATTTGCTTCCACTGAACGGAAAACATTTATTTATAAACATTCACATTCTTGTTAATAAGATTAGAGATGATTAGAGAGTGTTTTTTTGAATTAACGATCACGATCTGCCAGCTATCAGATTACAACACTTTTGGTTCTGAAATTATGATTTTTTTGAATTAAAAGAAAAACCAAGCAAATCTTGTAGTTCAGTTAAAGTTTTGAACTACGCGGCTAAATGGAACTTTTTTACAAAAATATTTCCGACCATCCAAAACCTCACCAAGGTCAATTTTTTAAGAGAGATAACCTTTTCACAGGGATGAGGTAATGCTAGTAGTCGAAATTTTTATTCCTTTTTCTCTATTTCTCTTAGTTTTCGAGATATGGATCATAATCAAAAATCGCATCAGCCGTATAAATTTAATAAATGGACTCTTAAAAGCACTGAATAACCAGCCAGAAATTGCCAACCGTCCAAAAAATTAATCCTAATAAACCACTGCTTTTATTGAAAACCCCACACTGTAAGAAATCACCAATGGTACAACTAATAATGTACTTGGAAACCACTGTTTTGTTTGTAAGCCTTATGCTTCGCCAGTATCATACAGAATGTTCTTTTCCTTTACTGTTTTCTAAAGACTTTTTTTGAATAAAAAATTCTTTGATTCTGAGGTCATTTTCTACTAGAAATATTCTACGATTCTAATGACTTTTTTTAAAAGAAAAATTCGAAGACTATAAGGATTATCTAAAAAATGGTCTAAGAACCTTTATTTTAGAAAAAGTGTATCTATTTAGTATATCTAGAATCTATATTTTTTTTTTATTAAAAAGTCCTTAGACCATATTATGGTAAAATTATGGTTATTTTATTATCACAATATGATAATTATAATACAGTACGACTATGGTTGGAACAATCATAATCCCAAAAATATATGATGATCTTCGAATATGATTGCCTCAACCATGTTTCTTCTCTGCGTGTAATGAGCAATCTTGAATTTGACAGGTTTTTAGTGTTTGTGTTAAGTTTCGGGCTTTGGTATGTACACTCACAATATTATTTCGTTAAAAATAATGGAAAATACATATAAAATTAATCGAAAATACAATCAAAAAGAGGACATCTGATTTTTCATTATATTCATTTTGTTGTTTATTTTCAATCATTGTATAATAATCGACAAAAGTCGTAAAAGCCATCGAAAGTCGTTTAAAATAACCATCAATTTTTAACTGACAAAATGTAGAAAAATTAGGTTTTTGTGGTTTCTTTTTCCAAATTGAAATCTCTTTTTCATTTTTATGTAATTTTACAAAACACAACACACACACAGATGTATATATTTTTATTGGCTTTGTGTGTATGTATATTTAAATAATTTCTTATAATTTTTATTAAAATAATTTTGTATATAAACAAACTATTTTGGTAAAAAAACAAAAAGGAATTATATGAATTTTTTTTTTAGACACAGAAAACATAAAATTTTACATTTAATGGAAAATATCAACTTCTACTGAATGTCTCCAAATTTGTATAGTTTGTTTTTTGAATGACTTATTCAAATAGTTAAAAAATATATTTCTATGATTCTTCATTTAAAAACAAACTGTACGTATTACTTTTTTAATAAACTACAGTCGGTAATGGAAAATATATTGTGAGTGTAGAAAGATTGTATGGTCAACATTTTTGTAGAACATTTTATTCCCGCCCTCCTCCTATTTAGGGATGTTTTTTTGCGATTTGTTAGGATACATAGAGCTTAAAATTATCGTTATGTAGGGGAGTTAGAGGGTAAATATGTTCCACAAAAATATTTGCGTTAATATTTTCTACAAAGTTGCTTAACATACCCTACACCTCAGGCGTAAAGAACACATAGTTTCATATACCGATATGCAGCACGATCAGATGAACGATATAATGACATTGCTTTAATAAAAAAAATATTATTTTGCCAAAGCTAGCTTTTCAGTGCGAGGGTCGATTAGATTGTTTGGAGTTGTTTAACTGCAATTCGAATGAGTTTTTGCGGCGTTTTGTAACTGTGGATGAAACATGGATCCATTACAACACTCCGGAGACCAAGCAGCAGTCTGAACAAAGAGTTTTTCAGGGCCAATAAGGTGATGGCAACAGTTTTTAGGGATGCACACAGGAAAATCCACATCGATTACCTTCAAAAGGGAAAAACAATAAATGGCGAATATTATGCCAACTTATTGGACAAATTTAACGAGGATTTAAAAATAAAACGACCCCATATGGCCAAGAAAAAAGTTCTTTTTCATCAGGATAATGCACGGGTGCACACGTGTGTAGTCTCAATGGCAAAATTCAATAAATTGGGCTACAAATTGGTACCTCATCCCCCATATTCTCCGGATTTAACCCCCAGTGACTATTTCCTATTTCCAAACCTAAAGAAATGGCTCGGTGGAAAGAGATTTAGCCCCAACGATGAAATTATTGATCAAACAAATGCTTATTTTATGGACCTCGAAAAATCCTATTTTTTTTGGAAGGGATACAAAAATTGGAGAAACGTTAGACTAAGTGTATTGAGCTAAAAGGAGATTATGCTGAAAAATATTTTTTTTTTTTGCAAAAAAAAGCTGTGTTTCATTCAAAAAGTCACGAACTTATTGATCCGCCCTCGTATTATGTTCGGTTCCTAATTTTTTACTTAAATCATTTTCTCTCACAGCGACAATCGTTATACTACGTCACGTTGTTATTATGCACTCAAAAAAAATGAACTAGAATTTAGCCTAAAGCCTCTGGTGGGAATTGAACCCACGACCCCCGCACTGATAAGCTAGCACGCTACCAACTAGCCTACTGGGACGCTCATCCATAAATTTGATAAAAATTTTCCTATTAATATATATTTCCTATTAATATATTGTCCCACTTTCGGAGGACTTTCGCTTTGCTATACATTTCTGTCTTTAAACTTAATTATAATAAATTCATGTATTTAAAAAGAAATTAAATTTCATTAGCAAAAAGGTCAACAAATTAAAAAAATGTGCTGCAGGATATCCTGAAACGTAATAAATTGTGACAGCCACATAATTTTTTAAGTTTTAATCAAATTTGACTTAAATTGAGAAAAATTATAAAACTATTTTAAAGGAAATTTTGGATTCATTTTTATGTCATGTCTTTTTAATTACGGGGGATTTTCACTACAGTTGCAAATATTATAGCTTTTATTATTAGTAGATTTCACAAACATAATTCTCTAAGTGTAAGTTTCCTTTTCACAATTAAAATTTCCGCGTTTTGTATTAAAATTATATATGTTTGTATACAACAAAAACCGCAAAATTATTATTGCAGTCTCAGATTGTTTTTTGTTTTGAAGATGACGACATATTAAATTCTTCAAAGGTCCAATTTCAATAAACATAAGATCACGAAATATTTGGTGTTATTAAGCATTTAAGGTGTGTTCACAAATATGCACTACTCTACGCTGTAGATTTGTCTCAAAAAAAAAAGAGATAAAAAGATACAAAAAACAAGTAAATACAAGGTAGAAAAAAACAAAATCTATGTTGCAGTAAACAGTAATACCAACATACCAAATGACTTGAGAAAAATATTATTATAAGCTTACAAGCACAAGCCTTAAGCTTGAAAAAGACTTGAGAATATATTGAAAAAGGCTATCGTAACAATTGTAGAAAACGAAACGGAACCCTCGTGAAAATATTATGTGTGTATGATTACTATAAGCTTATTCTTTGTAGAATAAGCTTACAAAAATAATATATTATTAATAGGTAAAAAAGAGAAATCATAATTATTTTCTTTAATTTAATTTATTTTTTATTTTAATTTTAAAAATAAATAATAATAACTCATTTTAAATATAAAAAATAATAATTCATATTAAATATAAATAATAATAATTAATTTTAACCATAAATAAAAATAATTAAATTTAATATGCAATTGCACGTTCACTATATAAAATTTACAACTAAATGTACACGCAAAACACGTTTGACAAATTTAAAGAAAAAGTAACGGCACTTGTTGTATGCATTATAAGCGTAGGACAAAGACAACAAGACTATTTCAATCGTTATATTGCGTTGTTCAATATGTGCATACTTTAGAAAAAGTTATGTATAATAATCTTTTCTCAAGCATTGTTAAATACTGCTTGTGAATTCACATTTTATAAATATTATAATAAACGAAATTAAGAAAAGCTTAAAACACACTATTAATATAAGCTTATTCTCAAGTTGTATTGCAGTTTGATTGCTATATGGTATATTGGGATCCATAATTGTGAATCGACCTTTAAATATTGTATGTATTTAGAGTTTGCAAGATACACATTCATACACAACATACGTTTTAAAACCGGCATCATCAACCATAATGAATCATAAAATCATCTCTTAGAAAATATTTTGTTTAAGAAATTATACGAAACATTAAACATGACTTCACACAGTAATGAATATTTATACAATATTTTAATCTTTATTAAATGGGACAAACTTGAGAATATTCTAAGGAAAATGGTGAATAATTAAAAATACACACACACACCCAAACCCCTTAAAAAATACTTTTTCTGAATATTAAGAAAGTGTTTCCTTAAAATTTTGTTGACTTATATATTCCTTCATATTCATGACACCCTTTTAAATAATTTGGTATAGAATTGGTGTTGGTGTCAGTCAGTTATATTTGCAGCAAGCATACAAAACGTTACTATAATAAAATCAATTATTTAAGGTTGGTCTTTTACCAAATGACCATGTCAAAGACTACACTCAAAAAAAAGACATAAACTAAATTTTAATCAAAAGCATTCTTCAAAATAGTTTATAAATTGTCCTCAATTTAAGTAAAATTTTCTTAAAAAGAATAAAAATTCTTAAGTTTGAGGAAAAACGAAATAGTTTATATACTCTGAAATAGTTCATATTTTTCCTAAGTAATATTTCTTGATTTTAGAGAAAAAAAACAAGTCAATTAAATACAAATTTATTATTTTTAAGAAAAAACATCTTAGTTTTAAGAAATTTTCATACTTAAATGTAATAAAACTAAGTTTAGTTCAAAAGAAAAATTATGACATAATTTACTTCCATTTAGTTCAAAAAATGTGTCTAACTTTGAGAAAGTACTTGAACTTAATGTGTGTTCATTTTTTGTTTGCGAGTAGTAAAATTAACTAAATTTATGAAAGCCATTTCCAAATTCAGTTTTTAAGTCTACCACTTTATAATTTTTAAGAATTGTTTTCTAAAAATTTGTTCAGACAATTAAAAATAAAAAGTAATACATTATTCCTATGTAATAATAAAAATTTACTTGATTTTAGAAACTGATGAACTATTTCTAAGGAAAATTTTTATACAACTTTGTTCAGATAAATTTTAAAAATTTTAATAAAATATTTTTTTTTTTCAAGTAAAAGTTTTCTAATTTTTAAAAAATAATAAAATTTGGTATAGGACTTTTTTTTGTTGGAAAACATTTAAATTATTTTTAATATTCTATTCCAAAAAAACAATCAATTAAAAACAAACCAGTTAGTTTTCCTTATTTTCAAGAAAAAATATTATTAAATAAAAGAAATTAAAGTAATCGTTTAAAAAAAACTATCGGGCATGATTGTAATTTTTGGTTCGTGATCGTGCGTGAGCGTGAGTCAAAAATCTCTCACGTGCTCATCTCTAATCTTAACAGTCTTAAATATTGAACTTAAATTAGCTTCAAATATATTTTTTAAAATTTTGTTAGCAAAGAGTAAAAAATTTCGAATTTGCGCTTTTATGTAATAAATTTGTTTGTTGACTACAATACAAAATATCGCAGGCACATGTTATACATTACGGTAAAATGGCTTTCCTATAATTGACGTAACGCTTATTAAACTTTATATTTATCGAACTATTTTTTTCACTTAATAAAAAAAAAGTTTTAATTTGTATATGTCAAATAGAGTTTAAGCTAAAAATCCCAAAAAATAAACTTATGACTTTTCCATTTTCCAATAATAACAAGAAATGTAACTGTTATATTTTGTATTTTTGCAATAATTTCCTTAAATTAGTTAATTTAAGAAGACAAAGAACCCCCAGTGTTCCTTGGCCATAGATGCTGTGTGTCACTTAGGGCGTCCCTTTTTGTAGTTCTCACAAGCAGAACCGTTAATTAACTACGAAAAGGATCTGACTTTGTCACAATTTATTACGTTTCAGGATATTCTGCAGTAAATTTTGTTATTTGTTTTAACTTTTTGCTTAAGAAATTTAATTTATATTTTAAATATATGAGTTTAGTATAATTCAATTAAATCTTAAGACAAAAATGTATAGCAAAAAGCTAGTTAAGAGCAGTGTCCTCACAAAGCGGAAGTCCTCCGAAAGTGAGGGAAGTTCTTTAAAATATATGGTAAAATATATTATCTTTACCATAGAAGCAGGGTAAGGATGATTTTTACTTAAAAGAAGTGCTATTTAACTTGATGTTAGAAAATATTTTCTTATTTTTAGGGAGTTAAGTCCTAGTTTATAGTAAAAATAAATTATCTAATGAACTTAAATAAAATAAAATTTTTCTTAAAACCAAGGAAACATTTCCTAACTAACAGTACAATTTTAGATGATGTATAAACTAACTAGGAGGAAGTTTTACTGTTTTCTAATAAAAATTAACTTTTCAGTAGTTAAATTTTTCTATATTTTAAAAATTTTTACCAAATTTTGAGTAAAATTTGTTTCTTAATTTCAAGGAAAATTTTATTAAATATTGGAAAAAAGTATCTTTGGCGCCGTTGTCATTTCAATTTTTCCTCTAAATAAGTTAAATTTTCTAAACTCTAGTTCATTATTTTTTTTAAGTGTGCCAGAGATATTTTTAAATGTATTAACATTTTAGCGTTTATTGGCTTTTATTTAACGATATTTCAATTATGATGATTTTCATAAAATTTTATGAATTTTTAAAACAATTTTATTAATTATGAGATAGTTTCTTATAAGAAAATGTATAACTAATATTTATTTCTACCGAAATACTTTGCTATCAAGTGGATAAATCTAATATCATAAATATTTTTTGCTTAATAAAATAATTTAAGATTTCGCTGTTTCTTTTGTTTTATAATTAAATTGGCAACACTGTGTTGTGTGCCCTTCTGACACCCACATGCCATTAACAACAACTACTGTTAGCAATATTTTCACGGCATTAGCAACAATTGTTAACAGTTTCATATCTGCAAAGGTGTGTTTGCATGAAACCGCAGTAAAAAAAAAATTAAGGCAGTGCTGTCCAATATTTTATTAAATTATTATTATTTTCGAAAATGCCTTATACATTATAGCTTACACTAATCAATTCATTGTGGAAAAAATAAATTGCCAAAAAGATTTTATATAAAGAATTTAAATTTTTAATTCTTTTCAATAAAAACAATAATAGTTTTTTTCTTAAAAATATTAATTTCTTGTAAATATTAATAAAATAATTTTTTAAAGGAAATAGTCTAAAAATCTAGTATTTTTTATTAAAAAAGTCCTTAGAATTGAAAATTTATTTAAAGTATTTTTCCTTTATGAAAATTTATTTAAAGTATTTTTCCTTAAACAAATATTTTTTAATTTAAAAAACATTTTCATTGTTTTAAATATAATGGTAAAATTATGGTAATTTTATTATCATAATAATAAATATATTATAGTACGACTATGGTTGGCACAATCATAATCCCAAAAATATATGATGCTCTTCGAATATGATTGAACCAACCATGTTTTTTCTCTGTGTGTACCTTAAAATGTCAGATTTCTGAGCGACGATTTTTGGGCAGGACGTCAAGAAGAAGACTTTTTCCATATTGTTTGACTTGTACTAAACTTTAAATTCCTAGCCCCAGGGCTCTGTGATGGGTGAATAAAGGCGACACTTTTCCCTTTTTTACCCCATTGTTTCGTCTTTCGAACCTCTAGAACTCTCTTTTTTACCACATTCTTGGCAGGAATTTATAAAAATGCCTTACTGTTGCCTAAGCCAATATTCCATATTGCACATTTTAGGTTTCTATTCAAAACAATTTTTTCAACTCAAAGGGCCTTTCAATCCACCGCTTCTAGTACAGATTCTAGGAAGTACCTTATCCTCAGGGAACGCACATTTTAAATTTCTGGTTCCTATCAAGTGTATCACTCCGTGCTTTGTGCATCAATTCCACTTGTTCCCCTCTCCATTGTATTTCGGTTACCTTCTCTAGTGTTTCAATTGCACTCTTTCACAATTCCACACGATTTCGTTTTCCACACGATTTCGGTTTCATTGTCTAGTGTTTCAATTTCACTCGTTCCTTAAGTTTTAGTTTTCTAGCCAAAGTGGTTTGAGTAGGCTTTAAAAAGGATACTTTTCTCCGTTTAAATCCCCTTTTAACCACCTTCCTGGGAACCTCAATAACAAATTTCATTTTCCTCCACTCATCATGTTGATGAAACTATTTTAGAAATCTTTTGTCAAAACTAATTCATCGTTATAAAAAAAACGTTATAACTTAAATTCAATAAAAACACTGATGTGTGTGTAATTCTCATTTAGTTGGCATTTTTATTTACTTAAATAATTTGAAAAAAAAAGAATGAAAATTACGAAAACTTAATCATAATGATGAAACTTATTTACAAATATAATGAAATTTGTTCATAAATATTAAAGAAACTTCTTCATAAATCTTTATTAATATTTTTTTTAAAAAAAGTTTTTACAAATATGGGAAAACAAGTCATAATTTTGCATTTTAATCAAACAGCTTTATCGTATTTATAAAGTGCTATATTGGACGAAAATCTATAAAGTTTTTAATCATATCTATGAATTTTTTCTTAAATTTAATGAAGTGTTTTCTATGCGTGAAGCGGTATAGGCCGGACGATGTTGTCATTCAATCACGCTATTCTTTTATATTTAGAGATTTACGACCTGTAGCGTGCGAACAAGCATTCGCGACAATTTGCTTTATTCTTGGGCCGATTTCATCAAAATAAATTAATATTTGTAACCTAAAGGACGGACAGACAAGTAAACGGTCGGACAGACAGATAAACGGGCGGACATCGCCCAATCCACCAATAAAAAGGTGGTCCATGTCAAATATGGTTTGCTGTTACGAGTACAATAATCAGCTCTAGCTGAGTATATTCTGACCACTTAGGTAGTATAGGCTGCAATATAAATTTTTAAGCAATCAAGGTTGAACATTACGGTTTTATAGTGATAATTAAAAACTCAAAATGTAGAAAATTTACACGTGCTTCGAAAAAGCATATTTTAAAAAAACATTAAATAACTCTGTTCAAACATATTTGGTTTAAACATGTTTGTATTAAAATGAGTCAAAGGAGTAGTCTAATAATGACAATATTTAATTCATATTAAAATATAGATACAGTACGTTTGACAACTATAATATCACTTGTAATACCAGTGCACCAGGGAATCCATCAAATATTAACATAAGGATAACTATTTGAAACAAATTAAACAATATCAATCCATAACTAATCAAAGTCAAACGATTTGAATTAAATGTTGTCAAGATTTTAAAAAATATAATTCGAAATTAAATTTAGAAAATAATTAATAAGTCAATACAGTTTAAAGAACAAATTGTAAGGATTTCAATAAAATTCATAGATAAATTAAACAATTATGGTCATCACTTTATAATAAAATATAAGAAAATTTGAAGTGAGCACAGTGGGTAAATATGACTAATATACCAATACTTAAATGAGAGCGCTTCGAAATTTTCTTAGCCTGATACATAGATGGCGGTATAAATAGAAAAAATTTAAGTGTATTGGAAACTGCCATCTCAGTACGCAGAGAAAAAACATGATTGCAACATGATCACTGCTACTATATTATATTTGCTGCATTCGGTTATGGTTGTTACAATGAAGTTATAGGTTTATAAATAGTTTCTAACCATCAATATGTTTGCTACCATCATTTTAATAATAAATATTTTATTATTTCATGATTGCCACTTTTTATTTTATAACATGTTTGACTGTAACCATACTCCTGTAACAAAAATTGTGGCTATGAAAGAAATATGATAATTATGGAATTATAAAATGCTAAAAACAATCAATGAATAATTATAAATAAAATAAAACCTAACTTTTACATTAAAGAAACTTAGAAAAAAATATATAATAATATAAGAAAAAGTCTGTAGACTTTTTAGATATTTTTCTGATAGAAATGTTTTTAGATTCTATGGACTTTTCCTTAAAGTAAAATTCTCTGGTTTTGCAAAAAGTTTGTTAAATAAAAATGAATATATTCTTAAAACAAACCTTAGATTCTAAGGTCTTTCTTTGAACAAAAAATTCTTAGATTCTGAAAACTTTTTTATAATAAAAAATAAATATATTCTAAGGACTTTTTCCACCTATCTAAAAAAATTTTAAACATTTCTTTGGAATTTTAAGAAATTTTCTCTTAGAAAAACTCCATAGAATCTGTAATTTTTTATTCAAAAATTGCTTTGAATTGAACGATTTTTTTAAAGAATTTTAATTTAAAAAAGTCCATAGGTCCTTAATATCAAATTTATTCTTTAGGAAAAACATTTCTTAAAGAACTTTGTCATAGTTTCGAATCATAATATTATGGTAAAATTATGGTTATTTTATTATAATAATATAGCAACTACATTATTTTTATTGAACATATAATTACAAATTATATTTTAATACCCTAACCGAGCACAAGCAAGGAAGGCCTTCAGCTCGTTGTAGCGAAAACAGACCAGAGCCTCTGGTGGGAATCGAACCCACGACCCCCGCACTGATAAGCTAGCACGCTGCCAACTAGCCTACCAGGGCGCTCAATATATGGTTGGCACAATCATAATCCCAAAAAGATATAATGCTCTTCGAATATGGTTGTTCCAACCATGCTTTTTCTCTCCGTGATTCGTTTAATAACTGTTCAAAAAAGACACTTCTCAAATGATCGATTTTATTTTATACTAGCGGATCCCGGCGTGCTTCGCTACGCATGAATACTAACATTGAATCAAATTCATTGGTTTTATTTATTTATTTATTTGGAAATAATGAACAAAAGTAGATCAATTTAATTAAATACAAATGTATATGCGTGTATGCGCTATAGCGTGTATTTACCGTGTGTATGAAGTCAGCACACAGTGTACATATGGACAAAATCACATGTTGACATGAAAAGTCATAACTCACGAGCGCATCGACCGATTTAGTGCAAGCTTTAGATAAACCATCTACACGACCATAAAAACAAACGCTAAAAATCGAATCGAATTCGGTTGAGTTATAAAGCCACAACGCACTTGCAACAATTTTTTATATATATATATATAGATTGCATCAATAATAACACAGAAAAAATCTTTCTGCAACGTGGGTGCCACATTATTTAACAGTTGATCAAAAACGCATTCGAATGAAAATTTCTTAAGCTTGTTTGGATCGATTTAAGCGAAATAAAATGGATTTTAAGCATCGTTTCATAAATGTGGATGAAACATGGATCCATCACTACACATCAGAGACAAAAGAACAATCAAAACAATACACTGAAGCTGGTGCACCAAAGAAGGCTAAAACATTTCAACAGGCTGAAGTTATGGCAACGGTTTTCTGAGATTACAAGAGTATTTTATTATCTTCAGTAAATTCAATTGAATGAGAAAATCACAAGAAATAATTTTTCATCAGGCAACGCACCAGCGAAACCACACATTACCAAATAATGGGTAAAGTAATGTATAGCCATAGGAGCCGATGGATTACTTTACACCTTACTTCATTGATTAATTTTACAGGCGATGAGCCTCAAAGTAATTTATATACCCATTACTTTAGAGGTGATAATGTAAGGGGTTACTTATATGGTTACAAGAATGGAAAAAGTAATGTGTCTAAAAATAGATTTTTAAAAAAGAGGAATTAAAAAAAAAATAATTACAAATATTTTATTTAAAATTTTTGTAATTAAAAATAAAGTAATCAAGATGGGAATCGAACCAGGGAAATCTGGTTGCCAGCCAATAACTCTACCCATTGAGCTATCGACGCATATAGTATTGGATTGCTTTAAACTTAAATGAATTGTGGCGTTCACTAGTGTTATCAAAACAAACATACATTACCCTTTTGCTTACAAAAAAATACAAAGTAATGTATACAAAAATAGATTTTCAAAAATATTTCAATTATTACTTTACATTTATAAATTATATATTACGTAATCAATAATGAGTAACTTATTACTTTATACTTTCAAATAATGAAAAAGGTAACGAGCTATCATTACAAGGCAGTGATGTCAGATGTAGGGAATTCTCCCTTTTCGTAGGGAATTTTTTAAAAATTTTGAAGCGTAGGGAAAAAAGGACAGATTTTTAATTTTAGGCGAAATGTAGGGAATTTTAATTTTTTTTGGCTTTTTACTTTAAATAGCGTAAATTCTTTGAAAAAAACTAGATTTAAATTTCAAAATGGCATCTTCAAGTATTTTGAAAGGGAAACCCTACAATAAATTCTTTACCAATAGTAATCATCAAGAAAATATGAAATTGTGTAATACCACATTAAACAAGTAAAAAAGGGCTAAATTCGGCTGTGCCGAATCTTTGAATACCCTCCACCAAAGGGGATGAAGATAATATACGTATATACTAAATTTTGCATGAACTGTAATATGAATATGTTTTGTCAATTTATGTAACGAACTTTTGTTATTTAGTTTTAGTAATGTTATTTACAGAGGTCTGCTCTGTTAGCGACTTTAACATTGTTGCTTTTAACGTTATTAAGAGTAACACACATATAGCTCTAAAATGAAATTATTCTCATAGTATGTAAGACAATAAATGTAATCGAACAAGAAGAAGACTTAATAACATTTTTACTTAACAGAAAACAAAAATAGATACAGAAAAATTGTACAAATTCGTATGGAAAATTTAGAGGTACCTTCACATTTTCACTCATAACTTTTGAACCGCTTGACCGATGTTGCTCATTTTAAATACCAAACTGCTCGGGAGGGTGTTCAATAATCTGGGTAAAAATAGGCACCCCCGCTTGCGTCTTCGCGTCGTGATCGTGATTTCAACAGACAGACAGACAGACGGACAGACAGACAGACAGACGGACATCACTAAATCGACTTAAAATTGCATAAGGATCACGAATATATATACTTTATGGGATCTTAAACCTATATTTCGACATATTACAAACGGAATGACAAACTGATATATACCCTCACCATATATGGTGGAGGGTATTAAAATCTGCAAACAGATAGCACTACTCTAATTTTTATTGTTTATTTTGTTAAAAACGACTATTTTAAATGCAAGTGTATGGCCTGTGAAAAAATTTAAGATTGATATTAACAATGTTCCACAAGAGTGTTTAACATTAGAGTAGAAGTTCTCCGAGCAAGAAAAGCAGTGCTTGTATAAACTAGATGTGGTTCCATTTTGGTCTAACATATGTAAATCCAAAAATTTTAATAATTCCTTATTATTTCCAAACTTTGCAAAATTGCTCAAAATTTTATTGGCTTTACCACATGCTAATGAGGATGCTGAAAGACTATTTTTTTTAGTAACAGATATCCGAACTCAATTTGTATAATTAGATCCCACTTACAGTATAATACAATGAAATGCATAAGTTTTAAGTGTACAACTCTAATCGTTTTAAAAAAATGAACTCTTAGGAACTTTATAACTAAATAACTAAGAGTAAATTTTTTTAGTTTTTACTTCATTTTTATTTTTTTTTTTTTGAAAATATCTTTGTAACCGTTTTGTTTTTTATTTTTTGTTAATGTAATTAAAAAAATATGTTTTTGTTATTTCTTTTTACACACATGTATTGCACCTGATTGAATTAGTGTACAAAACTTACAAAATGCAAATAAAATTTACTTTTGTTTAAAATTTATTTTTTTATTAAAATCAATGAAATTATAGCGTAGGGAAAAAATATTTCCTCTGGCATCAATGTTACAAGGTAACGCAAGAGAATATCGCACCCATTACCAAAGTTTTGCTGGGGAGCTTAATAGCCTTTTTCCACTGAGCTACATCTTACATCTTTCATCAATTTGCAAAAATGTTAACATCTTCCCATAAGAATTACATCTTTCTACATCTACAAAAGATGATCCTTTCTCATTTTGTTCCATCTTACATTTTTTGTTATTTAAGTTTCATCACTAAAAAAATTACAAAAAAATTTTTCTTTGTGCCATCATTGGCAAACTGACATTGTAGAAAATAAACAAAAAAAATTATTCAACAAAGGAAAATGAGCGGCACATGTAAGAATTTTATTCTTATGTGTACCAAAAATTCTTCTTCATCATCATCTTCTTCCAGATTGGCCTTTAATATTTCGAGCGTCCCGGTAGACTAGTTGGTAGCGTGCTAGCTTATCAGTGTGGGGGTCGTGGGTTCAATTCTCACCAGAGGCTCTGGTCTGTTTTTCGCTTCAACGAGCCGATAGCCTTCGTTGCTAGTGCTCTGTTAGGGTATTAGGATGTAATTTGTAATTATTTCACTAATATAAATAAAATAAATTTCAATGTACTGCATTAAAATTCGGGTTTGTTCTTGCAAAACAACAACTACTCCAATGATTAATGCTTTCTCTAAATCCATTTTTTATTTTAAACAGAAATTATGCGTTTTTTGACAGCTGAATAAATAACAGATGAAAGATGTTGCCAATGTAAACACTTGTTTCACGTTTTCACCATCTTCCATGCGTTTCACAAAGATGTTGTTCAGTGTGAAAAGCCTATTAGCAACGGCAATATTTAACGAATACAAGTACGAATTCCATGACCACCCACCTTATTCTACTGATTTAGCTCCCTGTGATTTCTGCTTATTCTCAAATCTAAAAAAAAAATGCTTGTTGGCAAGCGTGTTTTACATCGAATGAAAATGCAATTGCAGCTGTAAACGATTATTTTGCAGAGCTTCAGGAAAATTATTTTGATTAAGGGATATAATTGAAAGAAAAGTGTTGGACTAAGTGTATTGAAATTTCTAAAGATTATATTGAAAAATAAACATAATTTTAAAAATTCAACTCTTGTTTTTCATTGTTAACCTAAATAAATTAATTCAATTTTTAAATTAATAAATTAATTCAATTTTTGTTGAATAAATGTATACAGTCTGTTATACATAATTTGCTATAACTTTGAAATTTAAACATAGATTTTCCCCAAAACATAGGCAATTTTCGAGTTTAACAGGCTAGAGTACACAATACACATAGTAGTGCACAAAATTGATGTAAACTAGTGTAATTACTGTACGTTAACCTGCATGCCATTGACCT
This sequence comes from Eustalomyia histrio, assembly GCA_949748255.1. NCBI lineage: Eukaryota > Metazoa > Arthropoda > Insecta > Diptera > Anthomyiidae > Eustalomyia > Eustalomyia histrio. The sequence continues at coordinate 105,462,207 of OX456524.1, read as the reverse complement.
AATATTTAAAATATGTTAACAGAATTTAGTGGTGGTTAACAACAACAAGGTTAGAAGATGTATTCTCTGCCACGTGAATGAAAAAGTAAAATAGAAACAAAAAAGAAAATGAGAAAAGTACAAATTTATTGATCATGGATCAATCAATTTGTGACACGCGTCATTGTTTACAAAATACAATGCTGTATGGGAAATGGATACTGTATTAAATGAATGTTAAGTAACAAAAAAAAATATAAAAATCAAATTATGTTTCCCCCCTCCCTTCAACGAAATGAAATCTAAAACAGCCAAAAATGTTTATAACAAACCAATTAAATGACAAGTAAAAAAGATGACGTTTGCAAATTTTTAATTTTATTAAAAAGTTTCAACAAAAAATCCAAACTCAAGAAACTAAAATATGCAACAACAAAAAATTATATGTAAAAATAACTCTGAACCTTTTTAACATATTATTAATGGTTTCTGTTTTTCATAAATTTTAAATATTTTGGGATGGTCCAAACTATAATTATGGTTTGGGACAACTGATAAGTGATATGGAAGGAATTTAATAAAAACTAAAATTGTAAGAATTGTTTTCAAAAAAATTTCATGATGCAATCGATGTTGATGAGATCATCAAAAACTGATATCGAAATACAAAAAACTCAAAGAAAAAAAAACAAACGGAAAAAATAATAAAAAACCAAGAAAGAATGAGAACACAAATAAAAAACAAATGAAAATAAATAAACAATGTATGTAAAATTGCTTAATTTTTTATTATTTGCACATTAAGGTTTCACTTATTTCAAAATTTTCTTAGAGTAATGATCAATTATTTTTTTTTTTTTTCAATTGATTTTATTGTTTTATAGAGAGAGCTATTAAAAAAATTCAACACGATTTTAGTAGTTTTTTGGAATATATGTAATTGGATTTTATTGGAAATTAACACTTGGATATTTTACGTTCTCTACTGTTTTTAGAATGTTTTTAAGATTTGGTGTTGTTTATGTTGTTTCGCTGCTTAAAATTCCATACTATCACAAAATTTTTAACTTAAAATCTACTGAATATGCACATTAGAAAAATCAAAATTTATTCAGATAAATGACTATGTACTTTTCGTTTAAAGCAATTGAGTTTTGTCTCTAATCTTAAATAATTAATAAATTAAATGAAAAGTCGATAAAAATTAAAAAATAAAAAATGTTTCCTTTATTTTCATACTGAATATAAAATAACACCAGTTCTTTTTTGAAATAAATTTTTAATTAAAGATTTTAAATAACACAGAAAGTATGAAATTTTCTGAATTTTGTTAATTAAAAAGTTAAAGAAAAAGTTAAAAAATGTACATTTTGTAATTTTATTCTACTGAAAACAACTTTGCGGATTTTATTTTGAAACAACGATTGAAACTTCCCAGAACACTTTTAGCAAAATTAAAAGAAATACCTCATGTTTATTTAACCTCCTCTCACTTTTTAATTATTCTGATTTTAGATACTTTTTTAAAAGCATCGAAGGTATGTTTTTTTTTAAAACTTTGCAAATAAATAATGTTTTAACATTTTTACAATCTTTCGGTAATAGAATTCTCAAAGTAATATTGTTAGTTATTGACTGGGTCCACTTTATATGGGTGTAAAACTTCGTCTCCCAACAATAATTGTAGAAGAATCGAATATCAGAAAGATGCGCCTCATGGGCGCTAAAGTTTCACTAAAAAAAAGACATGAACTAAAATGTAATAAAAAATTTCTTTCAAAGTAGTTTATAAATTATCCTCAATTTAAGTAAAATTTTTTTAAAACTTGAGAAAAACGAAATAGTTTATATACTCAGAAATAGTTCATATTTTTCCTAAGTAATATTTCTTGATTTTAGGAAAAAAAAACAAGTCAATTAAATAAAAATTTATTAATTTTAAGAAAAAACATTTTAGTTTTAAGAAATTTGCATACTCAAATGTAATAAAATTAAGTTTAGTTCAAAAAAAAATTAAGGACATAATTTACTCCCATTTAGTTAAAAAATTGTGTCTAAATTAAATCGAAAAAGTACTTGAACTTAATGTGTGTTCATTTTTTTTCGCGAGTAGTAAAATTAACTAAATTTTAGAAAGCCATTTCCAAATTCAGTTTTTAAGTATAACACTTTCTAATTTTGAAGAATTGTTTTCTAAAAATTAGTTCAGCCAATTATAAACAAAAAGTAATAGATTTTTTCCTATGTAATAATAAAAATTTATTTGGTTTTAGAAACTGATGAACTATTTCTGGGGAAAATTTTCATGCAACTTAGTTCAGATAAATTTTAAAAATTTTAATAAAATATTCTTTTTTTCAAGTAAAAGTTTTCTAATTTTTAAAAAATAATAAAATTTGGTATAGGATTTTTTTTTTGAAAAACATTTAAATTATTTTTAATATTCTATTCCAAAAAAAGCAATAAATTAAAAACGAAGCAGTTAGTTTTCCTAATTTTAGAAATTAACCATTTAAAAAAATTATCGTGCATGATTGTAATTGTTTGTGCGTGATCGTGCGTGAGCGTGAGTCAAAAATATCTCACGTGCTCATCTCTAATCTTAACAGTCTTAAATATTGAACTTAAAATAGCTTAAACTATTTTTTTTTTAATTATGTTAGCAAAAGGTTAAAAATTTCGAATTTGCGCTTTTATGTAATAAATTTGTTTGTTGACTACAATATAAAATATCGCAGGCACATGTTAAACATTACGTCATAATGGCTTTCCTATAATTGACGTAGCGCTTATTAAACTTTATATTTATTGAACTATTTTTTTTTTTTAATAATAAAAAAGTTTAAATTTGTATATGTCAAATAAAGTTTAAGCTAAAAATCCCATAAAATAAACTTATGACATTTTTCCATTTTCCAATAATAACAAGAATGTAACTGTGATATTTTGTAATTTTGCAAACATTTTCTTAAATTAGTTAATTTAAGAAGACAAAGGACCCCCAGTGTTCCTTATCCATAGATGCCGTGTGTCACTTAGGGCGTCCCTTTTTTGTAGTTCTCTCAAGCAGAACCGTTAATTAACCACGAAAAGGATCTGACTTTGTCACAATTTATTACGGTTCAGGATATCCTGCAGTAAATTTTGTTAATTTGTTTTTCTTTTTGCTAATGATATTTAATCTATATTTAAATACATAAATTTAGTATAATTCAATTTAATTTAAAGATAAAAATTTATAGCAAAATGCTTGTTAAAAGTAGTGTCCTCACAAAAATACTTACTCAATGAGTGTAAAGTACTTTAAAATATATGGTAAAATATATTACCTTTACCATAGAAGCGGCATAAGGATAATTTGCACTTAAAAGAAGTGCTATTTAATTTAATGTTAGAAAATATTTTTCTTTTTTTAGGGAGTTAAGTCCTAGTTTTTAGTAAAAAAAAATTATCTAATGAACTTAAATAAAATAAAATTTTTCTTTAAACCAAGGAAACATATCTAACAGTACAATTTTAGATGATGTATGAACTAATTAGGAGGAAATTTTAATGTTTTCTAAAAAAAAATTAGTTCTCAGTAGTAAAATTTTTCTATAATTTAGAAATTTTTACCAAATTTTAAGTAAAATTTCTTTCTTTATTTCAAGGAAAATTGTATTTCATTTCAATTTTTCCTCTAAATAAGTTAATTTTTCTAAATTCTAGTTCATTTTTTTTTCAGTGTGTTGGCGTCCTTTGCAAAAGTTATAGCATCTTCCAACAGGGTGATACATTTTGGACCACCTGTATATGAGAAAATTTTCTTTACAAATAAATGTCACCCATCGAAATAATATACAATACTTTAGAAATGAAATTGTAGAATTATGTGTTTATAATTGCACTTGAAAAATATGATGGCAAAAACGCAGCTAAAACTAAATTTGTGTAATTGAATGAATTGAAATGAAAATGTAATAAAAAATTATACATTTAAATGTTAATTTTCAAATATATTTCAGTTGCAGATTATTATTGTTGTTAGTGAAATTTTTATATTTATTGTAGAGTCAGAGAGGACAACTCTATTCAAAATGTTTAACACAATATTAACCCTTTAATGTGTCAATTATTTTTTTGTATCGTTTTGAAATCTGTTCTTTAATCATTTATGGTTCAGCTAAATCTTACATTGTGTGTTCTAAAAAAAAAACAGATATTTAGACTGTTTGCACGAAAACTAGATTAATAGATTTGAGAACTGGTTCTAAAAAAAGTTGACGAGAAATTCATACTTTTAAAATGATATTAAATTTCCACAAACGTTGAAATTTTAAAACCATTTTCTTTGGTTTTAAAAATATAACTTTATTATCTAAAAATAAATTGATTTAGTTCACCTTATAGAAAATATATTATCAAAATACATTTTGTTTTTATTATTGATATTATTATTATTTTTTACAGATATCATAAAATAATACACCTTATCATTGCAATTTACGTCTGTATGTACGACGAGAGTATACAATTTGGAATTTGTTGCTCTATCAATTAATACCAAATGTGTGTGTTTTTTTATTATTATTTAAAGTGTGAAAAAGTAAAGACGATTACATTTCAAATGTATGCGTTATTGAATTATACACTTAAAAAAATTTTAAATAAAAAACAATTAAGAGCGGCTAAATTTGGCTATGCAGAATCTTATATACCCTTCACCATGGTTGGGAAAAATTTGAAGTTTATATATGGATATATATAAAATGGACAGATTTATATACAAACGTCTTTAAGAGGAAATTTCCCATTTAGTTTGGTGATAAAACTTGGACTCGGGAAGATTAATGGTTCCCGAAAATACGTATTTAAACAAAATTTATGCTTTGGTTATAACTTTTTTGTATCTGAACCGAGTTTCCGAGTTTTTCAGGAAATATTTTCGATCTTTTGATATATAAGACGTATCCATAGATCATATTACGGCTTAAAATGTTTGATGTTTATGGAGAAATTAATTACGGTCTTTCCGTTCTTAAGATGTAAATTAATGTAGTTTTGTGCCACGCCCAATTCAAGGATCCCGCCCACATTTGGTCCTATGTTGTGTATTGATAACCAAGATGCTTGCACCTTATTTGGAAACTTTTCCCTCTTCCCGTTCTGCAATTATACAGAAAAGCTGACTGACATCTTTAAGTCAAGTGTGCTGGACGTATTTGTTTTGTTAAAAAAAAATTAAAAAAAAAATAAAAACAAAAAAAAGTCTAAGAAAATATAAAAAAACAAGAAAAAGTGTTAAGAAAATATAAAAAAAAAAATACAAAAAAAATTTAATAGACTTAAAGACAAAAAAGTATTTGTGACAAAGCGCTTAGACCACTTAGCCATTGAAGCTCATACGCAACCGTCGTTAATAGAAGTAAGTTAAACAGATTTGATTGGTTTTTTAATTTTTTTTATTATTTAATTTTAAATTTTTGTATGTGTTTGTTGTTTGTGTATAAAAGATTAAGAGGTGAAAGAAAAGATTTTCAACAAATGGATGGGTTTTGTGTTTTTTCCGTAAAACAAAGGGATTTTACGGAAAAAATTAGAGGTAGTCCTGGTTTTTTGCTAATATCTCAGCTATTTATCAACCGATCTGGCTGATGGCAAACAGAAATGAATCACATGTAACAGAAATATATAACAATCAAATCCTCATCATGCCTGGGGTCTTCGGAAAACCTATTTCAACAAACAAACGGACAGAGCGACGTCGTTAAATCAACTTCGCTCTTCTTAAGGACCCAGAATATATATAGGATTTAAGATCAATATTGTAGAAATTACAAACTTATATATACCCTTCCACCTGTGGTGAAGGGTATAAATATTAAAACTTAATAACTTAACTTTAAAGTAAAAATTTTCAAATTTCGATGGTTCTTCCATTCAGTTTAAGGTTTTAAAAAAATTGATTTTGAATGCTACAGAAATCATTAATACATTCTGAAATTTTTCCATATTAAAACACTTAAAAAGGATTAATACACTTAAAAATGTTTGTCGGTAGAATCTACTGAAAATGACAGTTAAAATAAATATACAAAGTGGGGCAATAAAAGTCACCCTGTTGAAAAGTGCTGACATTTTTGCAAATGTTTTCTTACTTGAAGTAGACAAGTGCGAAATTTATAATCACTACGAGGGCTTTTTGAATGAAACGCAGTATTTTTTTGCAAAAAAAAAAAATATTTTTAACATAATCTTTTAGCTCAATACACTTAGTCCAACATTTCTCCAATTTTTGTATCCCTTCCAACAAATAGGATTTTTCGAGGTCCATAAAATAGGCTTTTGTTTGATCAATAATTTCATCGTTGGAGCTAAATCTCTTTCCACTGAGCCATTTCTTTAGATTTGGAAATAGGAAATTGTCACTGGGGGCTAAATTTGGAGAATATGGCGGACGCGATACCAATTCGTAGCCCAATTCATGGAATTTTGCTACTGAGACTACACACGTGTGAAATCTAACTGATCATTTAAAATCGAAACCACACTTCCATTTGGCATCAACAATTTCACGCACTTTTACTCTTCGATCGGCCAACACCATATTGTGGATTTTTTGACATTTTTGGGTGTATTAACCTCAACTGGCCGTCCAGAACGTTCAGCGTCATTTGTACTTGTACGACCACAACGGAAGTCAGGAAACCACTTTTTTAACATTGAAATCGATGTTGCAGAGTCCCCATAGTATTTATCAACCTTTTTCTTGGTTTGATTGAGGGTTTTTTCGCAAAAAATAATGTTTAATGAGCACTCGAAATTCACTTTTTTCTATTTTTAAAAAAGCAGCGAGGTTGTATGTTTTGAACAGCTGTTAAACGCAAAGTAAATGACGGAACTTGATCAAAATTTGACAGTAGTCTATTAACAGGTGGTAATTGATGGGGGCAGTGTTGCATTTCATATAAATACGAGGGAAGTTCGAAAAGTCACGGACTTATTCATCCGCCCTCGTAATAATAAATCGCTATGAGATGATGATTTTCTATCAAATATTATTATGAGCTTATTTTTATCTCAGAGGTCACTGAAGAAAAATTCTCGGTTATGGGCTTTTTTATAATATCAGGAAATATGATTGGTTCTAGCTTTTTCGAAGGTGCCGACGATTAAAGCTAGTACGGTAAGCGGCCACAGCTATAAAGCCATGCGGATTGAATTTTTTTACCAGAAGTTGACGATATAGATTTGGAAGACATGTGGTTCCAACAGGACCGGGCCACCATACTGCATGCAACATAATGCGTGTAATCCCGGGATTTCGATGTCCCGAACTCTTCCTGCAGGTGTAAATAAAGTCTTTGGTATACACGAAAAACAAGTTCCGCGCCTTGGATTTGTTGAAGAACAACATTCAAGCCAAAATTGACGAAGTCACGCCACAAAAATGTAATCAAAAGATACCAAATTTGGATCAACCCAGACGCCGGCCAAAATTAATTGACACAAAATTCATAAGTACAAATAAACATAATCAATTAACAACCAAATGAGTTTTAACTTTAAACAAAAGTTATAGCGAAAGAAAATCAGATGATGGCTTTTGCCCCACTCTGTATATGCAGTTAAAAAAACAACAAACCTATTTACATTTAAAATAACTAAAAATGTAGTTATTTTTAGCCGTTGAAAAAAAACTAACAAATGTAGTAAATATAAATAAAAATATCGTTAAAATTAATGAACATTTTACAACAACTGGTAAGATTAGCTAAAAAGAACTACTGTCTTTACAGTTGCTATTATAATAATATTTATTAAAAAAAAAAAAAACAATTTTTTTTTTCGATTACATAAAATTGAAAGTCAAAATTTCAAAACCAGCCAACACATTTCCGTGCTCTCTAAAATGAAGACTCTTAAAGAACTCTAATATATGATTATTTTCAAAGCCCTTAAGGACAGTTATTGCGTAATTAATTTTCTGTTTTTTTAATTGCAAACTAATAAATATATCAATAACAACAAATATAAACTATACAAGAATTTTTAAAACTACACATTTTTTTATTTTTAAAATAACAAACAAAGATCGTAGTTATTTATTTAAATATTAAAAATTTGCTGATTCAGTCAAACACCAGTAAAAAACAACAATATCTGCATTACTTCTTTTTTTTTAATTGTAATTGTATTTTACCTAAGTATTTTTCTGCGTGTATATTTATACACAAACTTACAAATAGAATTTTATACATTCAAACGATAAAAAAAAAATAAATAAATACTTCTATATAAGAATTCATATTTGTCGTCTAAATACTTTATAAATTTAAAAAGGTATTTAGCATTTTTTTGTTGTTATTTTTTTATTTATTTCCAAAAGACCCCTTTGCATTACGTCATGTTTAAAATGTAAATGATGGAACAAACAATTGACATTGCAAAAACCAAACAAATATTTTAGTATTTTTTTCATATATGTATGTATTTATAAAATATATTATTTTTTTTTTTGTAAAATTACCCTTTTTTGTAACTGAAATTAATAAAAAAAAAAAAACATAAATAAATCGACTAAAAATATAAAAATTGTCACATTGTTTTATATTTTTTCATCTTCAAATGACAGGTGATGAATACAAAAAACCAATAAAAATTATGAGAAATACAATCTGTATTTAATTAACATAAATATTGTCATTGCTTAATTATCTTATCAAAGTTTCTTAATAAATAAAATTATTCAATAAAATTGTTTCGATTTTCCACATGGTTTATTAACTTAATTTCCACCAAACACAATTTACACTACAAACAAACGAATAGTGACCCGTTATACCGCACTAAAGTTAGTTTTTATACCCTCCACCATATATGGTGAGGGTATATCAGTTTGTCATTTCGTTTGTAACATGTCGAAATATAGGTTTAAGACCCCATAAAGTATATATATGTATTCGTGATCCTTATGCAATTTTAAGTCGATTTAGCGATGTCCGTCTGTCTGTCTGTTGAAATGGCCATCATGACGCGAAGACGCAAGCGGGGGTGCCTATTTTTACCTAGATTATTGAACACCCTCCCGAGCAGTTTGGTATTGAAAATTAGCGAAATCGGTTATGAGTGAAAATGTAAAGGTACCTCTAATTTGTACATACAAATTTGTACAATTTTTCTGTATCTATTTTTTTTCTGTTAAGTAAAAATGGTATTAAGTCTTCTTCTTGTTCGATTACATTAATTGTCTTACATACTATGAGAATAATAACATTCTTTTCATTCTATAAAATGTATTTTTTGTTTTTATAACCAAAGACATTTATTAATTGCAAACTAAGCAAAATGCATAATTGCTTTAGTGCCGCTACTTTTAAATATGTGGCGCAGAATCACATTAAAAATATATCCTGCCCCATGGCGATATAGCCTTGGACTAGGCTTTCAATTAATTTATTTACCAAAAATATTAAATTAGCTACATAGTTTAAATTATAATGCATTCAGATGTTGCTAGTAGACTTATTACATAATTTTAAAGTAAATTTTTCAAATGTTTGACGTAATAAAAAAGCATTTTTTTTTCACATTTTTATGTCAAAAAAGAAATTTTTATAGAGAAAAATTTTTTTATTGCATTTGTATAATTATTGAGAATTGAGGGATTGGCAAATGTATATTTATGTTAATTTTTTCTTTTATACAAAAATACACATGAATAAAGTGCAATATTGTGCTCTTAAATATCTAAATGAATATTGATTTTAAAAATTAAGGTATAATATGCACATAAAACATATATTTTTCATTGTTTTTCTCAAATATTCATTTATGTTACGAAGAAAAAAGAAAATCAATAATAATAGCACATTATGACTAATGGAGACTAGCTCTGCAGCAAAATATGCCTAATGGAGAGAATGCACCTTCTGATGGGCCATCTATTGACAAATGTCATGTTCTTTCTTTAACAAATTAATTTCTTTGCTGTATTCTCTCCATTAGACAAACACACTTGAATTTTTTAAAGAAAGAATATTCGTTGCAACTATTTATCAATACGTGGCGATTCAGAAAGTGCATTCTCTCCATTAGGCATATTCTGCTGCAGAGCTAGTTCCCATTAGCCGGAACAAAATTGAGTATTTGACAAAATCTATGCTTTAAAATGTGTTTTTTGTGCAGTCCATGGTTAAAAAAACTAGTGAAAATGTAAAGGTGCCTCTAAATTGCCCAAACAAATTTAGTACAATTTCATAGTAGCGACTGGTACATAACATATTTTCTCATATTTTTTTCACCAGTCGCTTAGCAGTAAATATTTTGTTTTCATCTCAAACATTTTTGCACCACTAAAATTTTTTTTCCACCAAAAAAAATTCTTTTTACATCTAAAAAAGTTTTTCACCTATATAATTTATAGTATTTGTATCAAAAACAGTAGAGAACATCTTTTTAGGATATTGGTGGAGGGTAATCAAAGATTCGGCACAGCCGAATTTAGCCCTTTTGTACTTGTATTTTTTTAACAATTTTAAAATTAAAACTTAAGTTGAAGCGGCTTTAAACGTGCCAAATATCCGCATAAATTTTGTACTAAAAAATAAACAACATTGATCAGATGATTTTATATTATCTGAAAAAAGAGAAATGTGTATAAAACGTGAAAAGGTAAAACTTTATTAAAAAAGGAAAGAAAAGTGCACTTTTTTAATAAAAATTAATTAAATTAATAAAAATAATACAATTCAAACATTTTTTTTTCACGAAAATTTTCTTAAAAGAAAACAGCTGATTGTAAGTGTTGTTAAATTAGATAAAAACCAACTTCAGCTAGTTCTAATTAGCAGGCCTAATGTATACTTTAGAATTCATAAAATGTACTTTTTTTACTATGACTACGCGCCAGTATATTTTAAAAAACTTCTAGTTTTTAATTCAAACTGTATATGGAATTTGACAAGTAAATAAAAGAATTTTGTAAAACTACTATTCTTGCTTTTTGTTGCAGTGTAAATTTGGCTTTAGATATTTCAAATAAGTTAAGAAAACTAAAGTCAAACATGGTTTATTATAAAATAATTAAAAAATATATATACAGTTAGTCGGTAGAATCTACCGAACCGTTAAAACTAATTTTTACACAAATGCGGTCCCGTTGAAATTTAAAATTCCTCTTTTTTCTATTACTTCCAAAATTTGTAACTATAAAATTTATTCTCTACAAAATTAGGTCCACGGAATAGACAATAGCTTTTTAAATGTATAGTAAAGTGAAAATTATTATTAATTAGTTAATCAATAAGTTAAATCAAAAATCGAAAAATTACTTTAAAAAAATAACAGAAATTTTACGTTTTTTTTTTTTTTAATTTAACAAATTTTGTTAAAAACTTTCCGGAAAATTCCTGAATTTTTATAATAATTATAATTTAACTATAACATATTGATAATGAAATGATTGTGTTAAAAATAAGAAGACCTAAAAATTCATCAGTTTGATTAACAGTTAATCCAACTATTATTTTAATTATAGTGTACAACAAAAAGCGAAAGATTTTCCGATAATGGCTAAATCATATTTTTTAATACTCCTATATTTTTAAAAACTTTGTAATTAATTTTTATCATATTAAAAAGAGCTAAATAAACAAAATATTGTTCTTTTACGCATTTTGAAGTTAATTTGTTGATAGTAAATAGTGATACCATTTGTTTTTACGGATTTGTGCTTAGTTTATTAACAGTTAAAATAAATGAAAAATCATTTACTTTTTACGGATATTGTAAGTAAATTTATAAACATTTAAAATGCAGTAGATCAGTTTTTAAGTGATTTTTCATTTATTTTTAATTACATTTTCAGTTAATTTAAATTACAAACTGTTTTTAGCGCAGCCAACAAATTAGACTAAAAGTGGGATTAACTGTTAATCAAACTGATTGAAATATTGTTTAATCGACTTGTTTCAAGCTCGATTATGCAGTTAATCCGACGTTTACTAGATTAAATTAAAATTAAAATATGTAATTGGACATTTTCTGTTTCCCATTTTTAAATTTCGGCTTCTTTGGGCTTAGTTGCATGAAATTGCATAACAAATTAGTTTTCGCGGTAGTTTTTTATACTTTTTAGCCTAACAGCCCGATACTTTGTTATCGGTAGTTTTAAATATCGTAATATATTGAGAAGAAAATATTTTTCTTTTTTTCTAAAGATTTTACTCTTTAAATAAATTTATTTAACTTTTTGAAGTTGATGTTTTTAGGTAATTCAAGGGGTACGTTCCCAGTGTTAACTGTTTTAAAATTACTTGTTTCCCTTTCCATTCCATTTCGTTCTTATTATCTAATGTTTTAATTCCACTTCCCCTTTCCATTCCATTTATTTACCCTCCTGTCTAGTATATCGATTTCACTCGGTCCCCATTGCATTCTACTTGTCTAGTATTTTTGTTGCACTCGTTCCCCATTTCTTTTCATTTTCTTCCCATTGTCTATTGATTCAATTGGATTCATGGGAATTTTAATTCAAAAATAATTAATTCTTTGGAAAATCTTTTAGTTTTCTTTGATCTTCTTGATTTATATATTTGTTTTTAATTGAACTTAAGATCTCTTTTTATTTATAAAAAATAATTATAAATATTTATTTATCCCAATATTTCGTCACCACTTTCGGTGACTTCTTTAGGGGAAATTTTTCTATATAATTAATTATAATTAGAAATAAATATAAAGGGTGTCACAAGAAGAACGCAATTTTTAAATCTGGCAACATTCGAAGTGTCATTGTTTGACATTTGAACAATTGTTATTGTTTGCTAGTAGAAGGTACGAGGTTAGTAAAAATGAAGCGCTACACGAATGAACAACGCATTCTCATTGTGAAATTGTTTTACCAAAATGGTAAAAGTTTTGCGGCTACAGTTCGCAAATTGCGATCAATTTGGGGTCACAATAATGCTCCAAAAGAGTCAACTGTAAAGAGATTAATGGATAAATTTGCCGAAACTGGGTCTGTTAGTGATGTAAAGACAACAACGCGCCATCGACCAGGTCGCAGCTGTACGTGATGATGTCGCTCAAACTCCATCCACCTCAATTCGACACCGAGCTCAGCAAATTGGTGTCTCCAAATCCACTTTGCAGCGAATTTTGACGAAAGATTTGCATCTTCATGCATACAAAGTTCAATTGACTCAGGAACTGAAGCCAGCTGACCATGGACAGCGAAGGGAGTTCGTTAATTGGGTATTGGAGAGACAACATGAAAATGCTGATTTTGCCGATAAAATCATCTTCAGTGACGAGGCCCATTTTCATCTTGATGGCTTCGTCAAAAGGCAGAATTGTCGCATTTGGGGTGAGGAAAATCCTCGAGTGATTCACGAGAAGCAAATGCATCCTCAAAGTGTCACTGTGTGGTGTGGTTTTTGGGCTGGAGGAATTATTGGACCTTTTTTTATGAAAATGAGGCAGGTCAAGCGCAAACAGTCAATGGTGTTCGGTATCGTGAAATGATAACCAGTTTTTTCTTGCCTAGAATTGAAGAAATGAATGTGGAGGGCATGTGGTTCCAACAAGACGGCGCCACATGTCATACAGCCAGAGAAACAATTCAATTGCTGCATCAGTCATTTCCCGGTCGTGTTATTTCGCGTTTTGGAGATCAGAATTGGCCGCCTAGATCGTGCGATTTAACACCATTAGATTTTTTTCTTTGGGGTTTTTTGAAGTCGATGGTTTACGCGAATAAGCCGACGACGACTCAAGCCTTAAAAGAGGAAATTGGACGCTGCATTAATGAAATACCGCAGCATTCATGCAAAACGGTCATTGAAAATTTCATTAAAAGATCGCGTGCATGCCAGCAAAGCCGCGGCGGCCATCTGCACGATATATTGTTCCACACATAACCTCATTCTGTCTACTTTACGATATAATAAAGTTTCACTATTTTTTTTTAAATATCTGTGTTTTATTTAAAATTTAAAAATTGCGTTCTTCTTGGGACACCCGTTATAAAAGTTTGTAATTCATTTTAAATAAATTTCTATTTGTTTTTTTTTTATTTATTTTTTACTCATATAATATTTTATAGTGTATGTTGTACTTACCGTTTCTGAAAATTCATCACGTGAACGTCGTGATAAAGTTGTGTTATTATTATTATTAAGATGATTCATATTATCCTTAGTTGGTGACATATTTAATGATGTTCTACGTCAGAGAGTGATTTTCAACAAACAGTAAAAAGCTTTTTGTAATTTCTCGTATTCCCAAAAGGTGGTTAACTGAATTATGACAAAAAGACCTAAAAATTACATTAAAAAAACAATATAATTATTTTTTTTATCAACTTATACTTAATTATAAATTTAAAAAACATATACACTTTAATTTTAATTAAAAAAAAATAACAGGTAAACCTTGTTTTGTGTAAATTCAATAAAATTAATGAATACGAAGTCCCAGGGAATCCTCCTACGGACATTAACCGCATTTCGGATTTGGGAATTATGTCCACAATTATTTTGACGACGGAAATTTAAATAATTCCCAAAAAAGTGACATAAGAGATTTTGGGAAATATTTCATTTTTCTGTGGCAAAAATGCGAAACAGCATATATCGAGATATGTTGTTTTTGTTTTATTGCGAAATCCCCGTATTGAACTTCATTTTGTGTCAAATTTTGGTAGAAATCCGACCTATACTTTCCGAGATTTTGATTGTTAAACAGCATAAGTCAACTTTTTCAAACTTTTTGTCAATGGAATAAAAGCTTATTTCACTAATGTTATTATTCCGCATTTACAAATCAGCTTTTGTTAAATGAGGTACTATATGTAAATTGCTTTATACGACCGCGGATCAATAAGTCCTTCACTTTTCGAACTCCCCTTGTAGTTATATGAAATGCAACACTGCTCCCATCACCTGTACCACCTGTTAATAGACTACAGTCAAATTTTGCGTTTACCAGCTGTTCAAAACATACAACCTCGTGCACTTTTTTAAAAATGGAAAAAAGTGAATTTCGAGTGATCATTAAATATTATTTGTTGCGAAAAAAACCGTCAATCAAACCAAGGAAAAGCTTGATAAATACTATGGGGACTCTGCACCATCGATTTCAATGGCACAAAAGTGGTTTATTGACTTTCGTTATGGTCGCTCAAGTACAAATGACGCTGAACGTTCAAAAATGCATGATATGGTGTTGGCCGATCATAGCTAGATTTCCCGCTAAAGCATAGTAAGTTGTTCAGGTTTCGCGTGAAAAAGAACTGTTATACTCCATATACAGAATTGTTTTTCACGATAATAAAGTTTTGCGAAAATTTAGTACTGTTTGTTTTCAGGCAAAATATAATACACAACACAATTATTTTTCTAGTGAAAAAGTGACATTTTGGGTAAATTGCGACTGTGTTTTTCATATTAAATCAAAAAAAGCTTTTAATATTCAGAATTTAAATAACGATTTGATTTAGTGAAATTTTATCACGGGAAGAATAATTTACTATTCTAAATTCCTAAGCCCCATTACCTCAATGACCCATTAGCCTCTAATTGGGACTTAAACTGACACATTTGTTGTTGTTTCCCATATAACCTTGAAATTTAAACGGGATATTCAGTAATCTGCACCCCGTTTCTGTATCTGATGTGAGAAGTTTTCTTATAGAGAAATTTATAGTCAGCCCATTTTTTACAAAGTAACTTAATAGACAATAAAGGTGTTTGCATTTTTACTGCAATTTTTTTTCGAGCTTTAAAGCTGTGGCACATTTAATTTTGAAAAGTTTCTTATTATATAGAGAAATAACAAGAATACAGCGCCTTCTTACGAGGGCGGATCAATAAGTCCGTGACTTTTTGAATGAAACAAAGTTTTTTTTTCCAAAAAAAAAATATATTTCAACATAATCTCCCTTTAGCTTAATACACTTAGTCCAACGTTTCTCAAATTTGTGTATCCCTTCCAAAAAAATAGGATTTTTCGAGGTAAATAAAATAGGCATTTGTTTGATCAATAATTTCATCGTTGGAGCTAAATCTCGTTCCACCGAGCCATATCTTTAGTTTTGGAAATAGTCACTGGGGGCTAAATTTGGAGAATATTGCGGACGCGGTACCAATTCGTAGCCCAATTCATGTAATTTTACTAATCCTTTGAAGTTGTCACACGATTACATTTATGGTCAATTGAGTGCAAAAGCGGCACCTATCTTGCAGACAGCTTTCTTAAATTCAACTGATGATTTAATCAACAATCTCACGCACTTCGATCTTCGATCGGCCAACAGCATATCGTGGATTTTTTCGACATTTTCGGGTGTATTGACCTCAATAGGCCGTCAAGAACGTTTAGCGTCTTTTGTACTTGTACGACCACAACGAAAGTACCATTGAAATCGATGGTGAAGAGTCCCCATAGTATTTATCAAGCTTTTTCTTGGTTTGATTGACGGTGCCCACCCCTGGTATATAAATTGTGAAATATGTCTGTATGTTAACAGACATCTTGTACTACAAATATTTACTTTCATAGTCTTAATATTTATCTAATGTTTACAATTACTACGTAGTATGCAAAATATGTCACATTTTTTTTTTTTGTTAATTTTTGTTTTTTTACACACATTTTATTTGCATGTGGATAGATATCGTATCTGCTAAATGATACAAAAAAAATAGAATATAAACAGAAAAAAAAGTAGTACAATAAATTAAAAAAGTATCTATGTATCTTTAATTATGGTTTGGGGGCCAGTTAGTAACACCAAACAGAATAGAAAACAAAACGAGTTAAGGCCGCGCGTAATAATTTTATTATTTTTTTTGTTATTTTTGTTTATAATTTTCGTTTGTAATCTTATTTTTAGAAATTAAATCACCATTTTGCTTAAAGCATAGACACTCTTTAAATCACAAATACACATGAAAGAAAAATATACATTTATAACTACCTTGCAGTATCAGCATACATACGGTATACTAGAACATCACTAGTAGATACAAAATATTGGTAACATTAGAACTATTATGTAAAGGGTGGTCCAATCATAATGCACGATGTTAATTGTGAGTCTCACCTTAACGTCTACTTTTTTGCCCATATTAATTTGACATTTCTTTTTTTTTTTTCAGTGTTTGACAAATTCAACCATGGAAAGGTACACAATTGAACTGCTCGTTAAGATTGTTGAAGCCTCGCACAGTCAACCTCGAGTCGTCGTCGGTGTTCGCTATCGCGAGATGATAACGGAATTCTTGTGGCTAGAAATTGAGGATATGGATCGGGATGATATGTGGTTCCAACAGGATGGTGCCACTTGTCACACAGCCAACGAAGTAATGGATCTTTTGACCGAGAAATTCAATGGCCGTGTTATCTCACATCGTGGCGATGTTAATTGGCCGCCACGATCATGTGATTTGACACCGTTGGACTTCTTTCTTTGGGGTTATTTGAAAGAAAAGGTGTACGTCGATAAGCGAAGAACAATTCAAGAGCTGAAGGATGAGATAATTTGGCACATTAACGACATAGAACCTCAATTATGCCTCAGCGTCATCGAAAATATGGACTATCGGATAGAGGTGTGCCACCGAAGCCGTGGCCCATTTGAACTATTTAATAAAATGTCCTGACAATAAATGGCTTTAGAGCAGTGCTGTTCATTTGATGGGACAATTGTCCACTGCTTAACTCACATGTATTCTTACGCTCTTGCTTTTAGTCGTCACTGAAACAGCGACGAGTGAACATGTGTAGCGGATGTATGCTGATTTTTTTTCAATGCACTGAACAAAATTAATAGCAATGTACGAAAAATATTTTGTGATACTACAAGATCTATAAAAATCTTAAATAGACTTAATAAAAAAAACCCATTTTTTTAAAATAAAAGTTGAAATGTTTTGAAAAATTCGAGTTTGATCGTTCATTCATTTATTCCGATCAAATGTATTTGTTTTTCCTTCCGAAAATTGCATTTTTTTAACAGAATGACATAAGAAATCCAACATATTAAAGATATTTTATTAACGTATTAAAGATATTTTAATATTGATTAAAACAAATCTTCAACTTTTTGTTTTTATACAATAAAAAAAGACCCCCTTTAATTTTTGTTTAATTTTTATTTCTTTAAAACAGTTTTAAACAAAACATTAACAGTTTGATATTTTCAATAAACAAATAAATTCATTCAGATACTAGTACTGCTATTAACCCATTGAACATTTCTTACAGTGCAATTCTCATTTCCTCACAAACACAACTACATTTTTATTTTTCAACAGAGGAAACAAGTGAATCGTCTTAATCTCTTATTTGGAGATAAAATTATTTCAAAAGTTTTTAGAACTTTTCTCCCAGAAACTTGGTAATGTATAAATATTTACATATTACATCTTGTGACGTTTCTTAAGCTAGCTTTTTGGCATTAAGGTGGCAACTCTGAAATACAATGTTTGCAAAGATTTTTTATTTGTTATTGTTATCAGATAAGATATGTACGTTACGTATATATTTATAAAATTAAAGAAATATTTTATAGAATGAATAACTTTTATTTTAACTGAATTACAACCAGGGCTAAATATTAGAAAAAGTTTAAAAGTTGTTTAATTTTAGATCACAGATAAAAACAAGTAAAAAAGGCTTAAATTCGGCTGTGCCGAATCTTTGAACACCCTCCACCAATGTTCTCAATTGTTTTTGATACAAACAATGTAAAAAACTTTTGAAGTAAAATTATGAAGGTGAAAAAGAGTTTTTGAGGTGAAAAACTTTTTTGGATGCGGAAACGAGTTTTTTTACGTGAAAAAACATTTTGAGGTGAAAAAATCTTTTAAGGTGAAAAAAATTTTTTGTGGTGAAAAAAAATGTTAGTGACGCAAAAAATTTTTTGAGGTGTATAAAATATTATTAATTTCTAAGCGATTGGTGAGGATGTACAATAATCTGGGTAAAAATAGGCACCCCCGCTAGCGTCTTCGCGTCGTGATCGCCATTTCAACAGACAGACAGACGGACATCGCTAAATCCTAGACCTATATTTCGATATGTTACAAACGGAATGACAAACTGATATACATATGTATACTCTCACCATATATGGTGAAGGGTATAAAAAACAATTAGACTTGTTAATGGCAACGAAAGTTGTTAAGCAAATTTAGTTATTCCTTATATTGTAAAATATTTGCATACCAAGTGAAGATACCGAACATACAGGTACCTTGCAATGTAGAATCTAATTCTAATGTAGTTTCCTAAATTGATGGATATAACTCGCAACCTTTAGTGTAATATTCCAACGCACTTATCATTTACCCCAACATTGGCCACTCGGCCAATTAGTATAGAACTTCGAAATAATTAGTACTGATGTCTATTAATAGATGGAAATAGCGGATAATCAATTCACTAACAGTGGGAAAAAATAGTTTCGTATATCGTTTTTCCACTGAATGGTTGATATAACATACGTATATGACAGGGGTGGGCACATATTTAAGACCAAGGGCAACATTGAGGTTTTTCATAAATCATAAAAGGCCGCCGCATCATATTTAGAAAAGCCCAAATATATATCGTCATCGAAGATACAAGGAAAGGCGACTTACCGCTTTTAATTTTTCACAAAAAAAAAAAAAAAAACTTCGCTTAATACAAATGACTTTTAGTTGCAATACACAAAGCTATAAGGAATTACTTTTAAATATGGTTGTACTAACAGCATTTCTTTTTTTTTTTGTTGTAACATCCAAAATATACTTCACAATTGGGTGGGTACTAAATATATATTCGGTGGGTGATAAAGAGTGATTTTTTTTTGCAACTTCCTTTTTGGCAGCTCAGCTATTTTAATGAAACATGTTACTGTCAAACATATTCAGTTTGGTCTATAACACTATGCAACAAATTTTGGGTCATTGAAAATTGCCTCTATGATTTGAACACAGGATGAAAGTAGACCATAAGAAAGACAAAACTGCCAAGGGGTTTGTCAAAGTTGGTTCGAAAAAAAAGTTAAGGCTTCTTGAATTTGGGCATTTTTGACCAATTTTTTACCATGAGTTAATTTTAAAAATTATTATTTTTTTTTTGCTTCCATTGCTTCCAAATATATTTTGTTTTTTTTTTTAGCACAAATAAAACTTTTTTTTATTATACACTCAAAAAAAATGTTGGTAAAAAAATTAAAATTTTTATTTTTTTCATTGTTATACAAAACCACGTTTTTCGATGAAAAACAAGAAATCTTATAAAAAAAAGTTTGAAGTTTAAAGTTAAATTAAAACAAATACTTAAAGTCTTAGATACGATTTTAAATTAGATAAATTTTGTAATAATTCAATATTAAGTTTAAGCACTTCTTAAGTTTTTAAGATTTGGATTCAATTGAGCTGAACTTTTGTTGTTGACATATTGTAAAAAAAATATTATATAAATATTTTTATATAAATATTTTTCCTAGACTTTTTTAAAAGTCGAAGAGACAAATAAAATAGCACTCGATTACTTAGATACAATTTTTCTAAAGTTCAAAAATATATAGTTTTTTCCACCGAATTTAAGAAAAATACATATAAAATATACTTAACTTAGTTAACTATAAAACCGAAACAAGGAAACACATTAAAAGAATATTGCAATCAATTCAGTCTCCCCCTTAAAAGGCGAAAAAAAAACAAAAGTTAAGCTTTAACATTGCCTAATTGAAACACAGTAACGACTATGGAATTTACTTATTGGTGTGCTTTAACTAACAATGCTTTCAGAATTGCAGGTAGTGAATTTCATAAATAATGTTATTGCTTTTTTATACTAAAACCAAAGAGTATTTGTGACAAAATAATGATAATAAATTTTATTTAAAAAACCAGCAACGGTAATCTGGATTAAGTAGAAAAATTTGCCTATTTACGCTGAAATTTTACTAAAATTAATGAACATGCATTAATTTTTTTAAAAGAAAAAAAAGGTTGGCATTAATTTTATAGAAAATAAAATATTCAGATGGTCTATAAATGATTCCATTATAAGAATTTGCTTAAGAACTTTAAAAATTTCTCTAAAATATACCTACATACAAATAATCACTTAAGTAAAAACAAATTTACACTCAAAATAAATTGTTGGTAAAAATTACTAAATTTTTTTTGAGTGTATCATTAAAAAAAATATATTAATAGTGCTCTTTTTTAAAAGAAAACACAAAAAACAAATTGAAAAAGATCTCAATAAAAAAAAAATTAAATTTTTAATATACTCATTTTAAAACACTCGTAGAAAAAATGGTAAATAATGACAAACTTCAAGTAGCCAAAACTTTGTTTTTTGAACCAACTTTACCAAACCCCTTGGGGATTTTGTTCTTCTAATGGTATACTTTCATACTGCGTTTAAACCATTGAGGCAATTTTTTCTTGTTGCACTGTGTAATTTAACCAAGAATCGACTTGCAACGCTTGCAAATCATTGAATTTTATTATCAAAATTCGTGCTGTGTGAGAAATGTGTTTCTATCGAAAAACTGTCTCTAGTGACGAAACTAATTTTTGACTCAATGGGTATGTCAACAAACAGAATAGTCGAATTTTGCCAGAAGCATTGCAAGAACTGCCACATGCCACACAATACGCCAAGCAATGGTCAATTGACGGCCTAGATCGTGCGATTTTACGCCTTTAGATTATTTTTTGATGGGGCTATGTTAAGGCTTATGTCTATAGGGACAAGTCCGCAACGGTTGACGTACTGCACTCAGAAAAAAAAGTTAGTAGAAAAATTTGTAAACGGTTTTCAATTCCACTTTACTACATATGTACTAATTTTTAATAAAAAAATTATTATTTAGCAAATCTTTTCGCTATTTACATTTTACAAATTACAGAATTTTTACAGAATATTTACAACATTTTGTTGCTAATTTTAAAAATTTACTAATTTACTAAATTTTAAAAAAGTGGATATTGAAGGAAATGTTATTTCTAAATCGAACTTACACCTACAAACTTAAATTACCTTAAAATTTTACATAGATTACAAAAAGGGATCGGAAGTGAAGATACTTTTCACAACCGACTCATGTCCAAAAATAGGACATGCACTTAAAATACCACTAAAATTTTTTTTGTTCTAAAAATCAGCCCTAAAAACAATTAAAATTTTACCTTAAAAGTAAAAAATGGACTGAAATATTTTTCAAGACAGAAATTATTAAATTAAAACAAAATGATAAATTTTTTTTCTTTAATTTTTAAAAAAATAAATAAAATAAAAAAATTTGTTGCTCGATAAAAAACTTGGAATTTGAAATTTTGTACTAGTATAAATAATATTTAGTCTTTTTTTTGCTGATTTTAGCAAACGGATTTAAAATTCCACTTTATAAAATGTTTACTAAAATTTAATAGCGGCAGCTAATTTTTTCTACAAATTTCATTGTACTACACGTCAGCAGACATGTGTTGCTAAGATTAGTAAAAAATACCGCTGGGCTCAAATTTATTTATTTATTTATTTATTTCATTTTATTAAGTCAATGGACTTTTTTGGTGAGTGTGGAAGCCAAGAATTGAAGAATTTATTTGTGAGATACCGGCCGATATGTAAGAGAAAGTATGCCAAAATTGGATCCAGCATATGAACCATTTGAGGCGCAGCCACAGTCAACATTCACATGTAATCATCTTTAAACATTGAATTAAATAGACCGTTCTATCGCCTCAAATAAAGATTTCATACATTTCTTTAAATATGATGTTTTATTTAAATCAAATCCGAAAGCTCTTAAAAAATCACCCATTAGGAGCAGCAAAAAATGTTATTTCCCTTTCATAACAAAAAATTTTTAATAAAACTACAATTTTTGAAATTTTAAATAAAACTATTTTCTCGTCAACTCCAGCGATTTTTAAACACTTGTGTAGAGATTTTAAATAACATTTTACTTGGTCTAAGTTGGGTATTTTGTTTAAGCATTATGAGCAAATTTTGCTAACAAAAATATTTGTTGAGCCGATTCGATTCGACTTTGAGTGTAAAATTTAAAAAAAAGTCCAAGAGGCTTAGGAATTAAGTATAGTAAATTATTTTTCCCGTTATAAAATTGCACGAAAACTTTAATGATCTCAAATCGTAGTTTAAATTCTGAAAATTTATACACTCAAAACAGTTTGTAAGTTAAAATAACAGAAAATGCCATTTACAAGAAATGATATTTCATTTAAAAACCGGTCTACTTACTTTTCATTTAAATCAAATGACTTTTGTTATTTATTTTTAAATGTTAATTATTCAACTGACACATCCGTAAGAAACAAATGATATAATTAATTAAAATAAATGTTAAAATTTTAAATTGTTTCGGTTTTTGAATTTTTTTCAATCTACAAAATGTATGTTTGTCTAATTTTTTGTGTATTTATGTGTGTTTATGCAGTTCTTCTAATTGGAATTGTAATAATTTTGTATATAAACAAAGAATCTAAATAAAAAACAATTTTTAATTGATGAAACAATTTTTAACAGATGAAAAAAATAAATTGAAAAAAATCGGTAAATGATAGTAAATTATTTTGAAGAAATGTATCAAAAAGTTAAAATAGATATTTCTTTGAAAAATAAATGTACGTATGTTCCTTCATTTTTAAATGGAACGGAAAACTTTTTTACTAAACGAACAAGTAAAAAAAGACTTAAATTCGGCTGTGCCGAATCTTTAAATACCTTCCACCAATATCCTACAAAAAATGTTCTCTCCTGGTTTTGATACAAATAAGGCAGCAAAATATGCTTAATGGAGAGAATGCACCTTCTGATGGGCCATCTATTGACAAGTAATTACAACTCATGTTCTTTTTTTAAGAAATTAATGTCTGAAAAAATGAATGTCTGATTGTAGCACACCTATTGACAAAAATTTACAACTTGAATTTTTTCTTTATGAAATTAATGTCAGTGATTGGCGCATCTTAAATTGGTACAAAACAAAAACAAAAATATAAAATTGAGTTTTACAAAAACAAAAATACATTTTATGCAATTAAATACATTTTATGCAATGAAATGAAAACCAACAAAGCATATCAATGGAAAATAACAGACAAAATAGATATAGAAAAAACTGTGCTATACCGATTTATTTGTAAAATTTAGAGGTACCTTCACATTTTCACTCATAACTTTTGAACCGCTGGAACGATTTTGCCCATTTTCAATGCCAAACTGCTCGGGAGGATGTCAATTAATCTAGGTAAAAATTAGCAGCCCCGCTTGCGTCTTCACGCCGTTATCGCCATTGCAACAGACAGGCGGACAGACAGACAAATGGACACCGCTAAATCGACTTAAAATTGCATAAGGATCACGAGTATATATACTTTATGGGGTCTTAGACCTATATTTCGATATGTTACAAGCGGAATAACAAACTGATATACATATACCCTCACCATATATGGTGGAGGGTATAAAAAAAGTAAACTACACTCACAATATATTTTCCGTTACTGACTGTAGTTTATTTAAAAAGTAATACGTAAAGTTTGTTTTTAAATGAAGGATCAATTAAAATTCATAGAAATATATTTTTTAACTATTTACAGACATTCAGGTGGAGTTGATATTTTCTGTTAAATGTAAAATTTTATGTTTTCTGTTTCCAAAAATAAAAATTCATAGAATTCCTTTTTGTTTTTTTGTGAAAGGAGTATGTTTAAATACAAATTTATTTTAATTAAAATTACAAGAAATTATTCAAGTATAGATACACACATAGAATATATACATCTGTGTGTGTTATGTTTTGTAAAATTACATACAAATAAAAAAAATCAATTTGAAAAACAAACCACAAAAATCGTTTTTTTTTTTTCTAACGTTTTGTCAGTTAAAAATTGATGGTTACGAGGGCGGATCAATAAGTCCGTGACTTTTTGAACTTCCCTCGTAGTTATATGAAATGCAACTCATAGACTACTGTCAAATTTTGAGCAAGTTCCGTCTTTTTTTTTGCGTTTCAACAGCAGGATTTTTCGAGGTTCATAAAATAGGCATTTGTTTGATTAATAATTTAATCGCTAGAGCTAAATCTCTTTCCACCGAGCCATTTCTTTAGGTTCGGAAATAGAAAATAGTCACTGGTGGGCTTAATTCGGAAAATAAGGCGAATGAGGGGGCAATTCATAGTATACTTCATGAATTTTTGTCATGGAAACTTAGCTGTCACACGATTCCGTTGGTGGTCGATTGTGAGCAAACGCGGCAGCCATCTTGCGGAAAGCTTTCTCATACCCAAGTGTCACGTCGGCTCGCAGAGGGTTAATCACTCAACTTAGTTTCGTCCGTTATGGGAAGAAGAAGCAGAAATGAGTGTTAGCCCGAAATCAGCTGACAAACTGCAATGAATTGAGTGAAATGACCATGGCATGAAACGCGATGAAAATGAGATGCTTTTTCCGGTAGACAGAGAGAGATTGAAAGAAAAAACCAGGCAGCTGCACCGAACAGAAGGGCAAATATAAAAATTCATAAAAAAAAAACTGATAAAAAAAATTAAAGAAAGCTACAATATATGAAATTTAAATAAAAGGAAAAACTTAAAATTGATAGTGAAAGTGAATTTGGAAAATAAATAATTCTGCACTGCCTGGTCCTGCAATTTTGGTTTTCTTGGCGATTTGCACCACCGATTTTTTTTGAGATTTCGGCCATTGGCATTATCGGCCATTTTATTGTCGCCGCATACTGCCGCACCACCATCAGCACCATCATCAGCACCACCATCAGCTACGTTGCCGCATCATCTTCATCATCTCCATCACCGAACGGAATCGGCCAGGTATTTTGTTTTCTCTTCTTTATAAGTTTTTTTTAGGATAGGACATACAGGTTTTACTGCGGACGTACAGACGGACTATACGGTAACTTGGAATTTTTAGTTTTTTTTTGTTGTGCCGGAAAATCGTAGGTTTGCAAAAAATGAGGAGTAGGATGAGCTCAGGCCTAGGTCCCCGCGGTTTTTCCGAGAAATTTTGAGCAAAGAGGACAAGTTTAAAAAATCTAAAAAGGAAAAGTAAGGAAAAATAAAACGCGTACTTACGTCACCAACCCGGACACATACGGACTGACATCCTAAAGAAAAAAGAAAGAAAAGGCGCAGAGGAAATAACCTGGAAGAAGTTGGGGATAAAAAGATAGTGGTATATTGCCTAACGGCACGGCACCATAAAAAAGTTTTCGTCGGCCATTTTGGCGAAGTATACTTATATACAGCACAATCGCCATTAAAATTTTTTACTGTATAATTTCCATTTTTCTTTTGATGCATTTATATTTTTCTAACATTTTGCAACTTTAATTTTTTTGCTTTTTTTTAATTTTGTTTCTTTCGCTTAAGTTTACGTTAAATTCTCATTATGCTTTTTAAATTTTGATTTTATTTCCACCAATTATAATTTAATTTTTTTTAAATTTTAATTTCCAAAATTTTATTTCATTTTAATAATTTATTTTTCATTTGTTTATTTAATTTCTAAATTTTTTATGCTTTTTTCCACTTTCATATTTATACCTTTTAATTTTAAATAAAAAATGCAACATTTTATAACGTTTTAGAAAAAATACAAAGATGTGTGAATAATTTATTTCTTTAAAGTGATAGTAGGGTAGCGGAGGTAAGTGGAGAGGCGAAAGGGTCAACCTGATCGTAAGGCCACAGGTTGACATGGTGAAATCCACCAGGATTTCAAGTGGGAGGGCCGCCACAAGTTGCCTAACACCGAGCAGCTTATCCGGATTTTAGCGTTCGTCGATGTGTGTAATAGGGGCAGAAGGGTGCCTGGGTATTCTGGGTGGTGGGTTTATTTTAGTGCGTTTATTTCTTCTTCTTTTGAGTTTTTTTACAGGTCAATCGTCTTTTCTTCGGGTCCACATGTAGTTATAAATATAAAAATCAGCCTGGCATGAAGATGATTTTTTTTTTTTTGTTGTCCATGCCAACATCCAGAGAGTTTGGCGAAGATCCCCCCCATCCGGCGAGCTTTAGCCGAGCACAACGCCAGCATGCCAGCACGGCCAACAATCTGGTAAGCCTCTATTAGCAATAGTGTAAGACCGGCAGAGTGGTGACACAAGTGATCGTTCAAAATTGAAACCACTGAGCCATGTGAGATGGTATGTCTTCCACAATCTATCGCACATTCAATCTCCGATCGGCCAACACTATATTGTGAATTTTTTCAATTGTTTTGGATGTAGAGACCTCTTCTGGGCGTCCAGAATGTTCGGCATCTTCCGTGCTTGTAAGGCAGAGACCTCATTGTGCAGAGTCAAGCTTTTCCTTGGTTTGGTTGACGGTTTTTTTTTGGCCAAAAAACAATTTTAATGCGCACTCGAAATTCACTTTTTTCCATTTTTAAAAAAATCCACGAGGATGTATGTTTGAACAGCTGTTAAACGCAAAGTAAATGACGGAATTTGCTCAAAATTTGACAGTAGTAATGAAAAATCAGTAGTTCTCTTCTTTATGGTATTTTCGATTTATTTAATATTTATTTTAGATTCTTTTTTACGAAATAATATTGTGAGTGTACATAATATTCCGAGTGTATTATATTTCGCCTAAATTAAAGAATACAAAAAATGTTGTCTTGTAAACAACATTTAGAAAGTGTAGAAATTTATTTGTTATCGACACTTTAACTTTAACCTTAAATGTTTTTCAATAGATTGAACAAAAATAGATTTTAATAATTTCACGCTTAAAGTTGTACTTTGTATAAAAACGCCAAAAAAATAGCTAAAAATTATCTAAAAATAGCTAGCGTGTTAAAAAATGGCTAAATTTAGCCATAAAACGGCTTAATTGGCAACACTGAGCATGATCAAACCATGAGTACTTGATGGTGGTTCAGAATGAGGCTTACGATAATCTGTTCGCTCATGTTGTTACAGGACACCAGACAATCATAGGATGAATAGAGTGGATGACTTCAAAATTGTGAATGAAACGTTATACTCCTGATTTATAGCAGAAAGGATTTGGGCTGGACGTTAAAAGAAAGACCATTCCTCTGTTTGTTTTCTTACCGTTAAAATTTTCATAACCATCTCTGGGAAATTCATATAAAGGGTGTCCCAAGAAGAACGCAATTTTAAATCTGGCAACATTCGAAGTGTCATTGTTTGACATTTGAACAATTGTTATTGTTTGCTAGTAGAAGGTACGAGGTTAATAAAAATGGAGCGCTACACGAATGAACAACGCATTCTCATTGTGAAATTGTTTTACCAAAATGGTGAAAGTTTTGCGGCTACAGTTCGCAAATTGCGATCAATTTGGGGTCACAATAATGCTCCAAAAGAGTCAACTGTAAAGAGATTAATGGATAAATTTGCCGAAACTGGGTCTGTTAGTGATGTAAAGACAACAACGCGCCATCGACCAGGTCGATCGACCGAAAATGTCGTAGCTGTACGTGATGATGTCGCTCAAACTCCATCCACCTCAATTCGACACTGAGCTCAGCAAATTGGTGTCTCCAAATCCACTTTGCAGCGAATTTTGACGAAAGATTTGCATCTTCATGCATACAAAGTTCAATTGACTCAGGAACTGAAGCCAGCTGACCATGGACAGCGAAGGGAGTTCGTTAATTGGGTATTGGAGAGACAACATTAAAATGCTGATTTTGCCGATAAAATCATCTTCAGTGACGAGGCCCATTTTCATCTTGATGGCTTCGTCAATAGGCAGAATTGTCGCATTTGGGGTGAGGAAAATCCTCGAGTGATTCACGAGAAGCAAATGCATCTTCAACGTGTCACTGTGTGGTGTGGTTTTTGGGCTGGAGGAATCATTGAACCTTTTTTTTATGAAAATGAGGCAGGTCAAGCGCAAACAGTCAATGGTGTTCGGTATCGTGAAATGATAACCAGTTTTTTCTTGCCTAGAATTGAAGAAATGAATGTGGAGGGCATGTGGTTCCAACAAGACGGCGCCACATGTCATACAGCTAGAGAAACAATTCAATTGCTGCATCAGTCATTTCCCGGTCGTGTTATTTCGCGTTTTGGAGATCAGAATTGGCCGCCTAGATCGTGCGATTTAACACCATTAGATTTTTTTCTTTGGGGTTTTTTGAAGTCGATGGTTTACGCGAATAAGCCGACGACGACTCAAGCCTTAAAAGAGGAAATTGGACGCTGCATTAATGAAATACCGCAGCATTCATGCAAAACGGTCATTGAAAATTTCATTAAAAGATCGCGTGCATGTCAGCGAAGCCGCGGCGGCCATCTGCACGATATATTGTTCCATACATAACCTCATTCTGTCTACTTTACGATATAATAAAGTTTCACGATTTTTTTTAAATATCTGTTTTATTTAAAATTTAAAAATTGCGTTCTTCTTGGGACACCCTTTACTAATCTTCACATTTTTAGACTTAATTGTATTTTGTCTTCCCTGAAAATTTCTTAAAATCGCGTCTTGGTAAATTCCAACACTGAAGTATAAGCCTTTATATCAAAAAAGCAGACATCCCCTCGATTAAATTAAATTAGAATTATTATATTTAGATTTGAACTCAAAACAATAACAATTTTTCATACAATTGTTATATTTCAAAAATGTTTTCCTTTAATAACAGTTGTGCATGCATGAACATGTTTTATACACCAGAACATGTTTTAGAAAGTATTTCATTTGATACTCAAGTTGACTATTGATTTTTGAAACTATAGGAAATAAATCAAAAAAAAAACGAAATATTGATTTATTTTTGACCCCGTTTTTACAAACATGTCCAAGCTTCATTCGCGGGAGGAATCTTAAGCCAAATTTCTAGTTCCAAGGATATATACTGGACGATGTTGAGTGAGCGAGTTAGTTGCGTTCTTTATTTTATAATTTAAAGTTCAGCCCAAATTACCCTATACAAAATGTTGATGGTATTCCTGAAATCACATTCGCTGATTTTAAATTTGTATGGCATTAAAATTGCATTTTTTGCTTGAATTTAAATTACTTACGTTTATATTTATATTTAAACTTTCCAGCTAAAGCAGTTACTTGACCTCTAGTATTTACTGTTAACATCCATACATTAGTTGGAAACATGAATCTTTATGCCACGTACTAGTACAATTTATATAGTATGTACGAGTACATACTGACTAACTAACTATTCGTACTAAAGATCGGTCATAAACAACGGCAGCAAAAATAACAATAATAAAATGTAAATAAAACACAGATGTGCATTAGGATGGCACTAATATGTCGGACTTAGCCTCTAGTTTACAAGAGTGTATTCATTTGTCTGTTTGCGATAATACAAATAGGTCACATCTAGGAAAGATTCGGAATGATCCAGATAATAACAGATCTATTTTTGTTTGTACTAATTTACGTGATGGTACACACTCCGTTTTATTCCACATCGTTTATATTCGAAGCAATGTTTTTTATCGTTCAAGAGGGATCCAATTTTATGAAATACCTTTTCTTATACCAATTTCCTCGATTTTTGCTTTCGTCAATATATCCCAAACGAGATAAAGCAACATTTATTGTAGGCGTTGTGGTGTAATCGTTATCGCAATGGACTGTCACACAGAAAGTTGCGAGTTCCATCGCCCGCGATGACACCATCAATTTAGAAATATAATATCGCAATGTCCTCCTTTGATGTTTCCATAGCACTTAACCCCACCCAAGTAAAATAATATAACAGGGCTATGGACTATAAAGCTTCAACAATTTCGTCAACATTCCATCAGATAGCAGGCAACAACTTTTCTAAGATCTTTCACCATCTTTCAAGTCCCCTCTATCCCCTTTCTAAAGAAAGTAACACATTAGTAAGAAGAATTTCCTGAGTGTTGGTTCTATTTAAAAAAAAAAAAATAAATTAGAGGGTGGATTAATAAATCCGTGAATTTTAGAATGAGTTAGTCTTTTTAGAAAAATAAAATATTTCTCCATTTACTTCATCCCTACCAAATACGATTTTTTTTTATCTCCTCCATAGTATTTCTCAAGGTTTTCAAAACAGATATTTGTTTGATCAATAATTTAATCGTTGGAGCTAAATCTCTTTCCGCCGAGCAATTGTATAAGCTTCGGAAATAGAAAATAGTCACTGGGGGCTAAAGCCGGAAAATATGACGGCCCAATTCATAGAATTTTGCCAATGCGACTACACAAGTGTGCACTTGTGCACATTTTTTTCATGGCCAAATGCCGTCGATTTTTAAATCAACGCTGAATTGGTCTAATGGGTCAATAAGTCCGTAACTTTTTAAATAAAACACAGGTTTTTGGATAAAAAAATCATTCTATATGTCAACATAGTCTCCTTTGAGTTCTATATGTTACACTTTGTCTAACGTATCTGCAATTTTTTTTATCCCTTCCAAAAAAAAGAAGATTTGTCGAGGTCATCAAAATAGGTTTGTTTGTGAGATGATTTCATCGTCGGAGTCAAATCTCTTTCCGTTGAGCCATTTCATCAGGGTTGGAAGCAAGAAATAGTCACTCAAGGCTAAATCCGGAGAATAGAGCGCATGAGGGAGCAGTTCATGAATTTTTCAATGGAAACTGCCATTTTCTCCTCAATCCTCAAATTAAATCACGCGGTAGTCTGCTATCAATAGCTGTCAAACACAAACTAAATGACACAGCTTGTTCAAATTTTGACAGGAGTCAACTGACAGGTGACTGTTGGCAGGAACAGTGTTGCCCTTTAAGTTAAGAGGCGAGAAATTTAAAAAGTCACGGACTATGAAATTGTCACACTATTACGTTTAGGGTCAATTGTGACCAAACACGCGACACACATCGGATAGCTTTCATAAAGCCATCTGAAATATTTATGGTATCAGCAAGCTCTCGCACTTCCACTCTCCGTTCGGAAATGTAAATTTCGACATTTTTAGGTCAAGTGTTCATGCGGCGTCGCTTATGTGACCATAATGAATCCCAGTAATATACTTTTTATACCCTTCACCACAGGTGGAAGGGTATATATAAGTTTGTCATTCCGTTTGTAATTTCTACAATATTGATCTTAGACCCTATAAAGTATATATGTATATTCTGGGTCCTTATGAAGAGCGAAGTTGATTTAACGATGTCCGTCTGTCCGTCTGTCCGTCTGTGTGTTGAAATGGGTTTTCCGAAGAACCCAGACATAATGAGGACTTGATTGTTTTTTATTTCTGTTACATGTGATCCATTTCTGTTTGCTATTAAAAATCAGACAGATCGGTTAATAAATGGCTGAGATATTAGCAAAAAACCAGGACTACCTCTAATTTTTCCAGTAAAATCCCTTTGTTTAATATGCATGTAGAATTTTGAGCATAACAACACATCCATGTGTTAAAATTCTTTTCTTTCATCTCCACCTTTTATACACAAACAACACACATACAAAGATTTGTCATTTAAATAAAAACTAAACAAATCCCTAATGAACGAAGACTTTTATATATGTACCTCTATTGACGATGATCTTGTGTGAGCTTCAATAGCTCAGTTGTCTAGACGCTATGTCACAAATACTTTTTTTCTCTAAGCCCGCGGGTTCGAGGTTCGAATCTCGGTCAGGTCAATTCACTTTTTTTTGTACATTTTTTTTTTATTATTTTCTCAAGACTTTTTTTTGCTTATTTTTGTTTTTTTTTACATTTAATAATTAATTTATATAAAATTTTATATTAATAATTAAAATTCTTTTCTTTCATCTCCACCTTTTATACACAAACAACACACATACAAAGATTTGTCCTTTAAATAAAAACTAAACAAATCCCTAATGAACGAAGACTTTTATATATGTACCTCTATTGACGATGATTTTGTGTGAGCTTCAATAGCTCAGTTGTCTAGACGCTATGTCACAAATACTTTTTTTTCTCTAAGCCCGCGGGTTCGAGGTTCGAATCTCGGTCTCAGGTCAATTCACTTTTTTTGTACATTTTTTTTTATTATTTTCTTAAGACTTTTTATTTTGCTTATTTTTGGTTTTTTTTTAACATTTAATAATTAATTTATATAAAATTTTATATTAATAATTAAAATTCTTTTCTTTCATCTCCACCTTTTATACACAAACAACACACATACAAAGATTTGTCATTTAAATAAAAACTAAACAAATCTCTAATGAACGAAGACTTTTATATATGTACCTCTATTGACGATGATTTTATGTGAGCTTTAATAGCTCAGTTGTCTAGACGCTATCTCACAAATACTTTTTTTCTCCAAGGCCGCGGGTTCGAATCTCGGTCAGGTCAATTCACTTTTTTTTTGTATATTTTTTTTTATTATTTTCTTAAGACTTTTTTTTTTATTTTTTTGGTTTTTTTTTAACATTTAATAATTAATTTATATAAAATTTTATATTAATAATTAAATAATCCATAAATAGGCTAAAAACATCAACATTTTTATAAAAACCCTCTGATACAAACAAAATTCAAACGTTTTTATACCTTTCACCACAGGTGGAAGGGTCGCGGGTTCGAATCCCGGTCAATTCACTTTTTTTTTGTACATTTTTTTTATTTTCTTAAGATTTTTTTTTGTTTATTTTTTGTTTTTTTACATTTAATAATTAATTTAAATAAAATTTTATATTAATAATTTAATAATCCATAAATAGGCTAAAAACATCAAAATTTTTATAAAAACCCTCTGATACAAACAAAATATAAACTGTTTTATTCCTATTTTTTGCTCCGATTTAAAGGAATTTATAAAAAGATTTTTAAACCATTTTATTTCTCACATATTAAGAAAATTTTATACATAATTTACCTTTGAGTGCAACTATTTTAGGTCATAACTTATAATAATTTATAAAAAAAATTATAAACTATTTTCCTTCAAATTTTTAAAATTAAGCTAAAGAAATTACAAATATTTCTAATAAAAAAGCGAAATAAAATCCCAAATGCAAATTTGCCAGCTAAATCAAACTATTTTGTAGAAATAAAACACATGCAGTTGTAGTGATTTCTTTTAACGATTTGTTGAAATTCTTTTCTTTCACCTCTTCACCTTTTATACACAAACAACAAACACTATTCTGGAGCTGTAATATGACCTATGGATACGTCTTATATAGCAAAAGATCGAAAATCTTTAGTATAACATATTTGCTCGGAAATATCGGTTCAGATACAAAGAAGTTATGCCCAAAACATAAATTTTTTTTAAATACCTATTTTCTGGAACCATAAATATTCCCGAGTCCAAGTTTTATCACCAAACTAAATCTGTCCATTTCATATATGTCCATATATAAACTTCAGTTTTTTCCCAACCATGGTGAAGGGTATATAAGATTCGGCATAGCCGAATTTAGCCGCTCTTACTTGTTTACTATTGAAATTGATGGTGCAAAATCTTCTTCATAACAACCCGAGTAAAAAAAATTGAACTGGCGCAATATTTAATCATATCCAATTTGATATTCTTTAATATCTAGCTGATCTTATTTAATTCTAAAAATGTCATATCAAATTAGATCCAGCAATATTTCTGGGGATTTGTGTTACATGTTGAATTAAATAAATAAGTAAATAAATTAATCCGAAAAATAGCAGTTCAAATCAGATATTTAGGGATTAAGTAAGATCCAAATTTATCGGAAAAATGGCAGATTAAATTCTATCAGATTAGTTCCAACAATATAATACATATTCCGAATCCAGTTTATTAAAAAACGTATAAAAAAATTTTATATTAAAAAAATATTAAAATTCTAACAAGCAATGCCTTCGCAAGGATTTGAACTCCGTCTGCCAGAGTTGTATTGAGTTAAGCACTCAGCAGTGTGTTATATATAATTATATCTTCGGGACTTAAATATAATTGTATATTCGGAAATTTCGGAAAAATTTCTACCTATCATGGCGGAATTAATAAGACTAAATTGTTTCTGTACTTATCTCATTTTATATAATTATATATAAATATATAAAGGGTGTCCCAAGAAGAACGCAATTTTTAAATATGGCAACATTCGAAGTGTCATTGTTTGACATTTGAACAATTGTTATTGTTTGCTAGTAGAAGTTACGAGGTTAGTAAAAATGGAGCGCTACACGAATGAACAACGCATTCTCATTGTGAAATTGTTTTACCAAAATGGTGAAAGTTTTGCGGCTACAGTTCGCAAATTGCGATCAATTTGGGGTCACAATAATGTTCCAAAAGAGTCAACTGTAAAGAGATTAATGGATAAATTTGCCGAAACTGGGTCTGTTAGTGATGTAAAGACAAACGCTCAAACTCGACCCACCTCAATTCGACACCGAGCTCAGCAAATTGGTGTCTCCAAATCCATTTTGCAGCAAATTTTGACGAAAGATTTGCATCTTCATGCATACAAAGTTCAATTGACTCAGGAACTGAAGCAAGCTGACCATGGACAGCGAAGGGAGTTCGTTAATTGGGTATTGGAGAGACAACATGAAAATGCTGATTTTTCCGATAAAATCATCTTCAGTGTCGAGGCCCATTTTCATCTTGATGGCTTCGTCAATAGGCAGAATTGTCGCATTTGGGGTGAGGAAAATCCTCGAGTGATTCACGAGAAGCAAATTCATCCTCAACGTGTCACTGTGTGGTGTGGTTTTTGGGCTGGAGGAATCATTGGACCTTTTTTTTATGAAAATGAGGCAGGTCAAGCGCAAACAGTCAATGGTGTTCGGTATCGTGAAATGATAACCAGTTTTTTCTTGCCTAGAATTGAAGAAATGAATGTGGAGGGCATGTGGTTCCAACAAGACGGCGCCACATGTCATACAGCCAGAGAAACAATTCAATTGCTGCATCAGTCAAAAATACCGCAGCATTCATGCAAAACGGTCATTGAAAATTTCATTAAAAGATCGCGTGCATGCCAGCAAAGACGCGGCGGCCATCTGCACGATATATTGTTCCATACATAACCTCATTCTGTCTACTTTACGATATAATAAAGTTTCACGATTTTGTTTTAAATATCTGTGTTTTATTTAAAATTTAAAAATTTCGTTCTTCTTGGGACACCCTTTATAATATGTATATATAACTATATATATTATATATAATAATATATTATGGACTGAGAAAAAAATGTTGATAAATATTAATAATATTTAAAACAAAAAAAACTATATAAATTTTCTCCACTTGTAGGAGTTTTGGGAACAAAGATCATATATAATTTTATAGGTACCTAAATTATATCACAAATTTCTAAGCGTTGTCCCGAAATAAGTTAAAATTCGAAAGTTTTGTAAAAAAAATATAAATATAAAAAAAATTAAAAAACACTAAAAAAATTATCTCCCTTATCTCTTAGAAACTATTTACATGGAACCATAAACATATATCTAATTATAGCTTGTAACATTGAATCATATATAATTATGTCTCATACCATACTAAAAGATATTTTTGATAATGGACCATATACACAGAGAAAACAGATTTATCGCGACAACCGAATTTCTTGCCAACTAAATAGTTTGGTTACAACAACCAAATGTTTTCCAAATACAATTGAAATATTTGGTTTCAACCATGATTGGCATTCAATACCTTTTCATACTAACGGTAGTTGGCTACCACATCCACTTTAAGACCGATATGCAAATTTTAAAATGGCGATTCCATAACCGAGTTTATTGCGCTATTTTACCAGTTTAATTTTGAGATATCTTAAACTATCGTTAAAATAACGCTTAACTACCGACACACCGATTTATAAAGGTATTTTGCAGATAAAACAAAATGTATGTAAAAGGTAATATTGTGAAAAAAAAACCCCGTGATATTAAAAGACACATGTCAGTATAGGAACCGCAGTTTCAAAATTTTCGTGTCGCTATTGACCAGAGCGTAGTAGACAACTACCGTTATAATGAAAAGGTATTGCTTCCCAACCATGGTTTCAACCGAAATTCTGTTGTATAAAACGATTTTTGGTTGCGACAAAAAATTTTTCGGTGGCTCCAACCAAACCATGCCGTTGGCAAGAAATTCGGTTATTATAATAAATCTGTTTTCTCTGTGTATCATTATATCTCAAACATATAGCATATATAATTATATACGACGCAGTATAGGGCATATACATATAATTATATTTAGTTATATACATAATTTTATATGATATAATATATACCATAACTTATCACATAAATTAAATCTATTTTAATAAAGATCAGTATATAACTACAACAGATGTGCTTATATATCACAAAATATAAGCTAATTTTCAAAAAATGAATGTAATATATAATTATATATATGTAGTTATATATTATTAGATAAGGCCACAAATGATTGTATTTAAACTTTTTTACTCGGGAATACCTAACAGTAGTCTATTAACAGATGGTAGTTCAAAAAGTCACGGACTGGTATCATCATTATTCCATCCGTTTGGTTTAAATGCTAAAAGAGCATGCCAAATTATGGATCAGAGCCCAAAATTTTGACTGGCTCTTTTTTATTTAAACCTCGAAAGCTCCAGTATTTTGAGCAGCTCTTTTGTGAACTTTCTCATTTTAATAGCCTGTTGCTCGATTTCGAACAAAAAACTAATCGAACAAATGCAAGCCACTCGAATTCGAATCAGTTTAGGTTTTCCTTTTTCGAAAACCTTCGATCGTCTTTACTTACGTGTGTCAATTTTTGTTTCTTACGCATTAACAAATCACAGCGATGTCAGATCATATATTTTGAGCATTTATTACAATTTCCTGAGCGCCCCGGTAGGCTAGTTGGTAGCGTGCTAGCTTATCAGTACGGGGGTCGTGGGTTCGATTCCCACCAGAGGCTCTGGTCTGTTTTCGCTACAACGAGCTGAAAGCCTTCGTTGCTAGTGCTCGGTTAGGGTATTCAAATATAATTTGTAATTATATGTTTAGTAAAATAAATAAATAAATACAATTTCCTTTAAAAGTACCAAAAATAAAATTTTCCTCCTCTGTAAAAAATTTGTTTGCTCCGAACGCCGGGGTCCCTCTGGCAAAATCAGGTTTTTCTTCCATATAAAATACAAGGGTGTTCGGCTGGTCCATTGTTGATTTTTTTAAACTGAAATTTAAAATTCTGAATTAACTATAAATATTTGTATTATTTTGTACTTACCTTTTGTTATCCATTACTTTTTTGCTTTATTTTGTTTTTAAAAGTATCAAAATAGCAAAAAATAGCAAGTGACTGTTTTTGACATTTGCGTTCGCACTGTTCGAAATAGAGAAACCAAAATGTGTATGAAAACAGTTACGTTTCATTCGACTTATCGTTCGAGTTATCGTTCACAAGGAGGTAGAGTTAGTGAAACCCAAATCAGTTTTCTTTCGCTTAAAAAGTGAACGAACGTGTTTTTTCAAAATAGAGGAACAGGCTATAAAAGTCCGATTCATTTTATGTGGGGTTCGAGCTTTTTAAATAAAATGAGTTAAACTTTTACAAATTTTTAAACATGATCGTTATACTAGGAGTAAAATCATTATATATGTACGATCATGCTGCCTTATCCATATATATATATATATATATTTTTTCTTTCTAAATAGCTCCGAATTATAATAAGTGCCACCTTAAGGCACAAAAAAGAAAAAAGCAGTGTGTTTATGATAGAAACCACAAACATTTGAAGAGATGACAAAGCATGTTGCATGCTGTGTTTGTTGATTGCTCGTTCGTTGCATGAACGTATGCTTTCTTTAACACATGATAAGAGGCTCAAAACCCAACTACAAAAAAAAAAAAAAACAGGAATGCCGGCCGGTTTGTTGGCGTTGGTCAGTTTACATTCACATACTTACATACCTAATATGTACGTATGTATAATGAAGAAATGTACACATTCACATCAAGAAAAAAAAGAAGTTAACTCTAGATATTTGAACCAACAACCACATTCATTGTGAAAAAGAAAACTTGACCAACAAGGGTCGGTATAAGAAGAATGTAAGAAAAAAAATTATTGTTGAAATGTGTCATAGAATGTTGTAAGAGTAGAACAATACAACAACAAACTAAAAAAAAAAACAACACAATGAAAACTAAGGAAATGTTGGCTTAATATAGGGTCGGCCATCTAACGTTTTTTTTTTCAACTAGTGCTTATTTCGTGAATGGTAACACTTAGCTCACACTTTGACAGATAATTAGTTTTATCCTTCCGCTGAACGAATATGGTTGTGTATACGCTTGAACAACGCTGGAAAATATTGCGACATTACTTTGAAAATCATGGTAATGTTGCAGAATGTCATCTTTTCAATGTTATCTTTTCAGATGAAGCTCATTTTGATCTTGGCGGGTATGTAAACAAGCAAAATTGTCGCATTTGGGGCACAGAAAACCCGCACGCACACATTGAAAAGCCGAAGCACCCAAAACGAGTCACTGTTTGGTGCGGATTTTGGTCCAGAGGCATAATTAGGCCATTTTTCTTCGAAAATTAGCAAGGAGTGGCCGTTACAGTCAATGGTGACGTTATCGGGCCATGTTAAACGAATTTTTGTTCACAAAAATTGAAGAGGAGGATATTGGCAACATTTGGTTTCAACAGGACGGCGCTACGTGCCACACAGCCGAAGCAACACTCGATGTTTTGCGCCCTGTCTTTGAAGATCGCATTATCAGCCGCAGAGCTGATGTCGTTTGGCCACCTCGGAGCTGCGATTTGACACCGTTGGACTATTATTTGTGGGGTGCCGTCAAAGATAAGTGTTACGCCGACAATCCAGAGACAATTGACGCTTTAAAGGAAAATATTCGTGAGGCCATTGGTGAAATACAGCTGCACACAATCGATAATGTGCTTAAAAATTGGACCGATCATGTAGGCTACTGCATGGCCAGCCGATGTAGCCATTTGAATGAAATTATTTTCCATTATTAACCGGAAGGATTGTACTTTCAAATAAAAACAGAAATTTGAGAAAATATTCAGTAGTTTTTTTTATAGCATTTTCAAAAAAAAAGTTATTTGGCGGACCCTATACAACGTTCATATGTTGTTACATAGATAGATATTGCTACTACATTTTGTATACGTAAATATGTAGTATGATCCGAGTATCCAGATAAATTTGAATGCTAGTGCCAATTTTAGTTACTGCCAACATATTAGAGCTTGGTGCAACCAAATGGCGCCAGTGGTAAGAAGAAATATTGGTATCTGGCTTTCCAAACAGGTTGGATTTTAACATTCCGAGATGCATACTACACTACTAATTTAATTGAAATTTAAGTGTTGTGAATACACGCAAAGAAAAAACATAGTTGGGTTGCTTGTGCCAACCATAATCGTACTATATTATGGTTATCATATTATGATAATAAAATAACCATATTTTTACCATAAAATGGTCCCTACAGTTATATTATGATTTAAAAATTACCATATTATGGTCCTAAATAAACATTTTATATTAAATTTATCATAATATGATCGCACGTAATCATAAATGCTCAAAATGTTATCATATTATGGTCCCTCATAACTATATTATATTATATGATCCATAATCTAAGAAAATTTCTTAGTGGAAAAGTTCTTAGAAACTATGAAAAAGCTCTTTAAATTTAAGGATACTTCCTTTAGAAATAGTTTTTCTAAAAAAAACTTAATATTAAGGACTTTTTGAAGAAAAATTGTTAAGGAAAAAATCATAGACTTTAAGAACTTTTCTTTCTTTGATTGTATAATTATTTATTGATTGTTGCCAGCATTTTATCGTTGCATAATTATCATATTTTTTTTCATAGTCAGAATTTTTGTTACCACAGTATGGTTACAGCCAATCACGATATAAAATTAAAGGTGCCAATCATAAAATAGTAAAATATTTACTAAATAATGATAGTAGCGACCATGTTGATGGTTAGAAAACCAATTACTTGGTTGTGACAATCATATCCGATTGCAGCAAGCACAATATAGTAGCAGTGATCATATTGCAACCAGGTTTTTTCTCTGCGTGTATGCTCTAATCGTATTCCAAGAGAACATCGTCTCTCCTGCTAAGTTTTTTGTTTTAAGGAACCGGTTGTAGTGCAACATAAGTTGGTTCAGCATCGGCTTATGTTCTATCATCTCAATTATCTACTTCATACCAAAACTTGTTCTTCGAGAATCAGTTCCAAAACGAGACCTAAATCTTTCAATCTTTACATTTTAGTTTCTGACTAGTTATAGAATTTTTACTTTATACTTCAAATAATTTGTTTGGGAACCTGTTCTATCAATCTCGATTTTAATAGAATCAGTTCTATAACTAAAGAAGAGGGCAAAAACGATTTAAAAAAATATATTTTGTGTCATTACTTTACATTGGTATATTTGACTTTAACCATTATTGAAAATTTCCAAAAGTTATTTTCAATAAAAACTTTTAGGGCCGTGAACT
The DNA here is from genome assembly GCA_949748255.1 of Eustalomyia histrio. Lineage (NCBI taxonomy): Eukaryota > Metazoa > Arthropoda > Insecta > Diptera > Anthomyiidae > Eustalomyia > Eustalomyia histrio. The sequence continues at coordinate 105,420,774 of OX456524.1, read as the reverse complement.
TATCTGAATTTATAAACTATACGCAGCGAAAAAACATGGTTCGAAGAGCATCATATTTTCTTGGAATTATGATTGTGTCAACCATAGTTGTACAATAATACAGTTATCATATTATGATAATAAAAATAACCATAGTTTTACCATAATATGGTCCCTGCAGTTATATTATGCTTCGAAACTATGAAAAAGTTCTTTTAATTTATTATTTTTCCTAAAGAAAAAATTTGATATTAGAAACTCCTTTAAGAAAACTTTTTCGATTCTTTTATTAACTTTTTTAAAGAAAAATACTTTAAAAAAAATTAAAATTCCAAGAACTTTCTTAATAAAAAAAACACATTTTCTATGGACTTTTTCTTATATAAAAAATTTTAGATTATAAGGACATTTTTAAGATTTTTTAGATAGTCCTTAGAGTCTCAGAATTTTTCTCTTAATCTATTTTTTATGATGAAAAGTCCTCAGATTCTAAGATTTTTTAAGAATATTGAAGTTTATATTTTATAGTTGATCTTTTTAATACTTATATGTATGAAAATGTATTTTTAGTTTGACTCGAGATCATAGGAAAAGTTTTTTTCAAATGAAAAAAGAATTGTTTAAACATATGTAAAAACAATTTTAAAAAACACATGTCTTTAGTATTAGGTAATAGCTAATTTGGACATACGGTAAACAAAGGAGAATATAAAAGGAGAAAATAAAATAGTTAGTAAATTTCATCTGTACTCAATAATAAGAATCAACTGTATGTTATTTGTGAGTTAAATAGAGATATTTACAATTGGTATTTCGGCACAAAGAATGTTGATGAAAGTCGTAGCTGACCAGAAAATGCATTCCATTCGGCTGGTGTCTAATAACTTTTTCTGTGTATTCTCCATGTTTACTAAAATTATAAAAAATAAGGAAAAGAATTTTCATTTGAAAAAAACTTTTCCTATGATCTTTTTAAGAATATTGAATATTTATCTAAGAAACTGTTTGCAAAATCTGAAAATTTTACTTTAAGGAAAATATCATAGAATCTATGTTTCTATCAGAAAAATTTATAAAAATCTAGTACTTTGTATAAAAAACCTATTCGTACTTTTTCCACATGAAAGTTCTTATTTCACAAGAAATTAATTAATTAACATATTTAAAAAATATATATTATTTATTTTATTGAAAAGTTAAAAAAAATATAAAATCTTTATATAAAAGGGCGGATCAATAAGTCCGTGACTTTTCGAACTTCCCTCGTAGTTATATGAAATGCAACACTGCTCCCATCAAGGACCACCTGTTAATAGACTACAGTCAAATTTTGCGTTTAACAGCTGTTCAAAACATACAACCTCGTGGATTTTTTTAATAAATGGAAAAAAGTGAATTTCGAGTGCTCATTAAACATTATTTTTTGCAAAAAAAAACCTTCAATCAAACCAAAAAAAGCTTGATAAACACTATGTGGACTCTGCAATATCGATTTCAATGGTAAAAAGTGGTTTACTGACTTTCGTTGTGGTCGCACAAGTACAAATTACGCTGAACATTCTGGACGGCCAATTGAGGACAATACACCCGAAAATGTCGAAAAAATCCACGATATGGTGTTGGCCGATCGAAGAGTAAAAGTGCGTGAGATTGTTGATGCCATAGGCATTTCATATGGATTTAAGAAAGCTGTCTGCAAGATGGGTGCCGCGTTTGCTCTCAATTTAGCATAAACGTAATCGTGTGCCGTGTGTAGTCTCAATGGCAAAATTCCATGAATTGGGCTACGAATTGGTACCTCATCCGCCATATTCTCCGGATTTAGCCCCCAGTGACTATTTCCTATTTCCAAAGAGATTTAGCTCCAACGATGAAATTATTGATCAAACAAATGCCTATTTTATTGACCTCGAAATATCCTATTTTTTGGAAGGGATACAAAAATTGGAGAAACGTTGGACTAAGTGCATTGAGCTAAAAGGAGATTATGTTGAAAAATATTTTTTTTTTTTTTTTGCAAAAAACAACTGTTTTTCATTCAAAAAGTCACGGACTTATTGATCCGCCCACGCAGAATCTTTTTGATAATGAATTTTTTTGACAATGAATTGATTAGTGTAAATTATAATGTTATGTACAGGGTATCCGCCGGGAAGGTATACTACTTTGTTTTGCCTCCATTTTCGTAAACATTTGTCTTGACAGTTTATATTAGGCAGTCGTGAAGTAGACACATGGCAAATTTGTTATGGAAAAATATTCGATAAACCAACGATAAACCCATGACAACCCCGATTTTCATGAAAAAATCATAATGAGTGACAAGGCACATTTTCATTTGAATGGATATGTGAATAAACAGAATAGTCGGTTCTGGGCAATGGAAAACCCTCAAATTATTCATCAGTCACCTTTGCATCCATTAAAAGTGACAGTCTGGTGTGCAATTTGGTCAGGAGGAATCATTGGTCCTTACTTCTTTGAAAATGAAAACGGCGTAACGGTAACTGTGAATGAAAATTATAAGCAAACAAAGTAGTATACCTTGCCGGCGAACACCCTGTATATAAGGCATTTTCGAAAATGGAACCCCCCAGGTAAAAATGATGATATATTATTATTTTTACATGGGTGACTGAACTGATAAAATTTTTTTATGAAAACAAGACAGTACTATGATTGTAAATGTCAAAGCCAGGTTTTATAATTATTCATTCGTTATTGCCAGCATTTTGTAGCTCCATAATTATCATATTTTTTCATAGTCAGAATTTTTTTATCACAGTATGGTTACAGCCAATCATGTTATAAAATAGAAAGTGGCAAACATAAAATAATTAAATATTTCCTATAATAATTATGGTAGCGATCATATTGATGGTTAGAAACTATTTATAAACCAATTGATTGTGACAATTATACCCGAATGCAGCAAGCATAATATAGTAGCAGTGATCTTGTTGCAACTATTGAATTGAAAAAGTTGATCCGGTGCAATATTGAAAAAGTTGATCTGGTGCAATATTTAGTTTTATCCAATTTTATTTATTTATTTATTTATTTATTTATTTATTTATTTATTTATTTATTTATTTATTTATTTATTTATTTATTTATTTATTTATTTATTTATTTGTTTATTTGTTTATTTGTTTATTTATTTATTTATTTATTTATTTATTTATTTATTTATTTATTTATTTATTTCTTTATTTATTTATTTATTTATTTATTTATTTATTTATTTATTTATTTATTTATTTTTTTATTTTTTTATTTGTTTATTTATTTATTTATTTATTTATTTATTTATTTATTTGTTTATTTATTTATTTATTTATTTATTTATTTATTTATTTATTTATTTATTTATTTAGTTATTTATTTATTTATTTATTTATTTATTTATTTATTTATTTTTTTATTTATTTATTTATTTATTTATTTATTTATTTATTTATTTATTTATTTATTTATTTATTTAGTTATTTATTTATTTATTTATTTATTTATTTATTTATTTATTTATTTATTTTTTTATTTATTTTTTTATTTATTTATTTATTTGTTTATTTCAGTCTATAAGGAGACTAGCAACTTATTACAAAAGTAAATAACTTAAAGTAATTTATTTAATAAAGCTAAACTGAGAGTGAGGTTAACTAATATGTAATTGATTACAATAATTATTAAATAATCTCAAAGCTTTAGTTAGAGGTTCATTTAATGCATAATTAGTTTTATGAATATCAATAAAAAATAATTTATCTATATTCCTTAAATATCTAGGGGGAACATATATTTTTATTGAGTGTAATAAATCAGGTGAATCAATTACACCACAAATAATGCCATGCACAAATGATAATGCAAAAATATTCCTACGAGTTTTCAGAGTTTTTTAATATATAAAATCACATTTATCAACATATGTGGGAATACTAAATGTTAGAACAGAAGCTGAAGTATTCTAAGTTGAAACATTCAAGAAAGGAAGGGCAACCTAAACAAATCTATTTTGATTTCTCTCAATACGGTTTATATGAGTATCCGCATTAGGACTCCAAATAAAGGATGCACATTCCAATCTGGAACGAACAAAAGAAGTAAATAAATTTTTTTTTGTATAAAAATTAAAAAGATTTCCAGAATTACGACGTAAAAAAGCCAAAAGAGAATAAGCTTTAGGAATTAAAGTGTTCAAATGACCACCAAAAAGACAATTTTGGATGAAATACCACACCCAAATCAAGTATTTCATCCACAGATGACAGAGTATGATGTCCCATTCTGTATTGTGAAAGCAAGATATGAGAGCATCTATGATACGTCATATAGGGTCCGCCATCTAACGTTTTTTTTTTCAACTAGTGCTTATTTCGTGAATGGTAACACTTAGCTCTGATTTGATAGATAATTAGTTTTATCCTTCCACTGAACGAATATGGTTGTGTATACGCTTGAACAACGCTGGGAAATATTGCGACATTACTTTGAAAATCATGGTAATGTTGCAGAATGTCATCTTTTCAATGTCATCTTTTCAGATGAAGCTCGTTTTGATTTTGGCGGGTATGTAAACAAGCAAAATTGTCGCATTTGGGGCACAGAAAACCCGCACGCATACATTGAAAAGCCGATGCACCCAAATCGAGTCACTGTTTGGTGCGGATTTCGAAAATGAGCAAGGAGTGGCCATTACAGTCAATGGCGATCGTTATCGGGCCATGTTGAACGAATTTTTGTTCACAAAAATTGAAGAGGAGAATATTGGCAACAATTTGGTTTCAACAGGACGGCGTTACGTGCCACACAGCCGATGCCTACACTCGATGTTTTGCGCCCTGTTTTTGAAGATCGCATTATCAGCCGCAGAGCTGATGTCGTTTGGCCACCTCGGAGCTGCGATTTGACATCGTTGGACTATTATTTTTGGGGTTCCGTCAAAGATAAGTGTTACGCCGACAAGCCAGAGACAATTGACGCTTTAAAGGACAATATTCGTGAAGCCATTGGTGAAATACAGCTGCACACAATCGATAATGTGCTTAAAAATTGGACCGATCGTGTAGGCTACTGCATGGCCAGCCGAGGCAGCCATTTGAATGAAATTATTTTCCATTATTACCCGAAAGGATTGTACTTTCAAATAAAAAAAGAAATTTGAGAAAATATTTAGTAGTTTTTTTATAGCATTTTCAAAAAACATTTTGAAAAATTAAAAGGCAAACCATTACAATCAGACCACAAAATAGCTCTGGACAAATCTTCCTGAAGGTCAAAACTATCACTAAAAGAAGATATTGATTTAAAAATTTTAAGATCATCAGCATACACTGTGACTTTATAAAACAACGACAAATATCATTAATAAAAATGTTAAAAAGCAAAGGACCTAAGATACAACCCTGAGGTATACAAGAGGTGGGTGTAACAAATTAGAGTAAACTCCATCTACAGAAACTGCAGCATATCTACCAGTTAAATAAAATGTAAACTAACTCAGCATTCTACAATGAAAACCAATCTTAGAAAGCATAAGTAATAAAAGTTTATGCGGCACCCTGTCAAATGCCTTTGGAAAATCCAAATAAATTGAATCAGTTTGAATACTTTTTTCAAAACGAGAGATTGTAAAAACAACTAAATTGGATGTGGTGGATCTTTTAGCCATAAATCCATGCTGTGATACTGAAATATAACGTTTAAGACGAAAAAACAGTTTGTCGTAGACAATATGTTCAATATTCTTTAATATCTGCTGTAATATCTAGCTGATCATATTTAATCCGAAAAATGGCCATTATTGGTGCTGAGGCTATTAACAAAAATGTTATTATATTTATATATATTTTTTTTGAAATAAAAGTTATAATAAAAAAAAAAAATAGATCCAGCAATATATTTGCGGATTTAGTAAGACCTAAATTGAAATGGCAGATCAAATTAGATCCAGCAATATATTTGGGTATTTAGTAAGATCTAAATTTATCCGAGAAATCTTAATTTATCGAATAAATTCCACATCATATTAGATTCAGCAATGTAATTGGGGATTAAGTAAGATCTAAATTGATCTAAAAAATGTCAGATCAAATTGTATCACACTAGATCAAATAATATATTGTGTGGAATCTAGTTAATATAAAATGAATTTTTTGTAAAAACAATTTTTTAAATTAAAAGTAAAAAAATTGGGTCTTGAAAAACTATGCACTCAGCAGGGATTTGAACCATATTTGCCAGAGTTGTAGTCGACCGCTTAACTCACTCAGCCACATACATAATAGCTGGCTTTAATAGACTACGTTCTTTGTGTAATTGTATTGTAAATAATTATATGCTGGGGACTAATATACATTTAATTATATATTCAGGGATTTGGTAAAAAAATATGAGAAAAATACCACATAATGCTATTATCGCTACGTAATGAGTTAAAATTTTAATATTTTGTAAAAAAATAATAAAGTGGAGTACACACTTGCAATAAAAGTGATAAAGTTTTTGAAAATCAACCAAACAGTATGCATACATATTTTGTTTTGTGTTCTTTGGTCTGGTTGGTCTATTTAGATAAATAAAAATAAAAATAAAAAAAAACAAAAAACAATTTTTTTTCATCTACCTGGCTGGAATTCGACATGCAATCACATATAATTATATATTATATTATATCAATGCATATCTCAAATTTGTTATCATGCATAATTATATCTTATATCATACCAAAAAATGGTTTTAATATGAGGCAATATATTTAATCATATATACCATTTCAAAAGTATTTATGATCTGGGACCACATATTGAATCATATATATATAAATATATCCCATAGTTTATTAAAGAATATTTTTTATAAGGCACCATATATTATAATATCTCAAATATAAAATAGCATATATACCAATAAATATATATGGTTTTGTATAATGCCTGGTTTTCATTATGTCATATGAGCTGACAACAAAAAATGACTCAAATGAATTCTAGTCATTTTGTGTCAAATGCGTTTTCATTACATCTTAAAAACTGACTTATGTCAAATTTTGGTGTCAGTTGACTGACACGCTGTTTTCATTACAAAGGTCAAATGTTTTGCATAAACTTTTGGCGAGCGAACAGCTGATTAGAAAATATTGATTTGAGTTAAAAAAAGGTGGAAAAATTAAAAATAATTAAAAAAAACAAATGGCTGTAGCTAGTGCCGCGCTTTGAGTTATTAAAACACTAGAGGGCTTGGAAAAATAATAAGAAGCATTGAAATTTATTTTTCATTCAAAAAAAAAAAATAACAGCTTTACGATCGCCAAACAAAAAAAAATTGACAACTTCTTGTCATAGCTTAAAACGCTCCAAATTATGCTGAGAAATTTGTTTTCGATCCAGTTTTTGTTGGATTGTTAATCTGTGTGGCACTAACTTTCCAAACAGGTTTTTCATACGTAATTCTTCATGTAACATACGGAGTACTCGTTCGTCTGAGATGCCTATGGCATTAGCAATTTCACGCTTAGTTAAACTTGGATCTTCACTAACCATATTATGTACCTGCTCAATGATTTCTGCTGTGGTTGCAGTTTTTGGTCATCCTTTGCGTAGATCGTCTTTAAGGCTGGTATGACCACGTTTAAATTCACCAGCCCAAAATTCAACGGTGCGTTTTGAAGTTTAGGACTCCTTATACACTTCTAACAATTGTTCATAAATTTCCTTTGCTTTTAAACCCTTCAAAACAAAGAATCTAATGACTGCACGATATTCAATTTTTTCCATATTAAAAAAAATTAATGACACGCCAACTTCAAATGGCTTGTAAACAAAGAAAGAATTGACAGAATGACTTGCAACTTTGCATGTGTTCTCAGGACAGTTATACCAACTTGAGATAAAAAAATTTGGAGCTAGCAGTGCCATCTCTTGTTGAGCGCAGGAACTTTTCAAACAACCTGTATATGTATGTCATAATAAAAAGTAATTTAGAAAAATTCATGTAATATGTAATAAATTATAATTATAAATCCACATGTGATTATATATATGAACTTTTTAAACGAGTACCCAGAGCTAAGATATTGATAATCTATTATGGTTACATTTTCTTTGGGATAAATGCTTAGTTAACGTTAACGTTAAAGTTAATGGGTCTAAAATTAATTAATTTTTTAAAGATCTGCTGCATACGATTAAAGTTCATGGCACATTTGTGCCATGCAGTTATGCTATTCACATGCAGTGTGCATCACTGCATAGTTGTTATCAAGTACGCAAGGGTAATAATAGTATGTGCAGCCGGTAAGACACGTTATCTCTTGAAGGTAACTTAAGTTCTTGGTATTAATTTTTCAAAACGCGCACCAAACACCAAAACAAGTTTTCAGATTTAAAACGAATATGGAGGAATAACAAAATAAAAATATGAAAACGCACATTATCTGCTTTACAATAAAAAAACATGTTGGAACTATTGTACCCTATATTCAGAAATTTCAATTTCTGATTTATTTTTCTATGCTTATCACGAGCTTGTGTAAAATTAAAGTGCATTTATTATTTCTAGCCAGGTTGATCTCATGAAAATCTGAAGATTTGAAAAAGCTACAGCATCTTGCATAGAAAGAGCTAAGAATGCTCCAGCTTTTTTAAAATTTGAGTTCTGTTAAGATTTTTTATTTCTTTTTCAGGATTAAGTCGACATTTACCGAGACATTATTTTCGTCTATATATCGTATATCTCAAATGGGCAGTAGCTCCTGATTCAAATTGTAAGCAATATGGATATCAATATTTTTTTTTTATGCAGTTTTTCAATCCTATTTATAAAGGGTTGTTAAATTTTAAGGGCCGAATTTTGAATAAAACACAAATTATATAGGAAATTATTGTCATTTCTTTTTAAAATGATAATATGGTATGATTCAATTATGTATGGAACAGAATATCGGCCAAATGGCCGCCGCGACCTCGGCGGAACATCTCTATCCGCTGGTCCAAATTTTCAATGACGCTGAGGCATAATTGAGATTCTAACGTGCCGAACTATCTATTCCATTAGCTCTTGAATTGTTGCTGGCTTATTGACGTACACCTTTTCTTTCAAATAACCCCAAAGAAAGAACTCCAACGGTGCCAAATCACATGATCTTGGCGGCCAATTGACATCGCCACCACCGTCATGTTGAAACCACATATCGTGCACTTCCATATCTTCCAATTCGGGCCATAAAAAGTTCGTTATCATCTCACGATAGCGAACACCATTCACAGTAACTGCCTGACGGGCCTCATTTTGGAAAAAATACAGGCCGATGATGCCACCAGCCCATAAACTGCACCAAACAGTCACTCTTTGTGGGTGCATTGGTTTTTCGACAATCACTCTTGGATTATCATTCGCCCGAATGCGGCAATTCTGCTTATTGACGAATCCACTGAGGTGAAAATGTGCCTCATCACTGAAGATGATTTTCTTCGAAAATTGATCATCCACTTTTGCCATTTCTTGCCACCATTTTGGAATTTAAGTGTAAATGCAAGTCTTTATGCATAATGTTCATCAACGACGAGCGTGAGAGGTGCAATTGTGGGCACGAGGACGAGCTGTATGAGCATGCACTGGTGTTTTCACATCTCCTACCGGGTCTGTTTGCTCAAATTTTTGCACGATTTTTCCGATTGTACGCACATTTGGACAATTAAATTGACCGAAAAAATCACGAAGTGCACGATATGCATTTTGATTTGAACGCCCATTTTCATAATAAGCCTGAATAACTTTAACGCGTTGCTCGATTATGTATCTTTCCATGGTTCAAATTGAGTTAGTCTAAAATTGAGAAATGTCAAATGAAATGCAGAAAAAAACTTGAAATTTAATTTAAAATTTAATCACCCTTTAAATCAATTTGAATTTAGTAAATTTCAGACATATTCTCATACACGCATTTCCACTTGTTTTGCGGTGCCCGTGCATTGTCCCAACCATTTCGATTTTATAATTAAAGGAAAAAATATATTTTAAGGACATAATGTCCATAAAAAAATTGGGCATAACACCCAAAATTCTTGGCGTAATCTCCCAAAAAATAAATCTTATTAAGTAAACTTTAAAAGAAAAAACAGGCCTGAGACCAACAGAAAATCGTCATTTTAGCGAAATAAAATTTTTAACAATTCCATTCTTAAATAGGACGATACAACACTTAGTGAGATTCTTTATTTATTTTAACCCAAAAAGTGTCAAAAATTGCTATTCCTTGAAAAACGCTAAAATGAAATCGCTGAAAACTTACACCATCCTAAGGGATACACTTTAAGGCAAAAGTTCTAACAGAACATGGGGATATGAAATATCATTTTCAAAAGAAAATTAATAAAAAAAAAAAGAAAAGTTGACAATTTTCATCGCCATTACTAGAAAATAGTAGATATGCGGAGACAGTAGAGGTGGTTTCTTTGTATATAAAAATATTTAATATAAAGTTTGGTGCCGATTGGATAAAGAAAATTTAAAGCGGAAATTGATTAAAAAATTTAAGTAGAAAAATTTGCTACTAATAATACAATTTTAATCGTCCATATTTCGAAAACTTAAAACTAGGTATAAAGAAAAAAAAATTGCACCACAGATCAACATCCACTGTCAATACCCCGATACTGATAATCTTCGGAAATTCAAATTTCGACTGTCGTTCATGCATTTTTAGATTGCGTTTTCTCGAAAACCATGCATCGCAGAAAGAAAATGTGGAATGTAGTCCGCATTTCGAAAACTAAATGAGGTAAACGGAAATTGATAATGGATTTGGGCCCTGAAAGTAAAGTGAATCATCGGTGTAAATACAAAAATCGCTTAAATAAAATTCTAATCGTGCATACCTCAATTTTTTAATTTTTTTAATTTGAGCGATTTTTCCAATTTAAGCATTTTTTTTTAAATTCCGACGATTTTTTTAAATTTTGGCAATTATTTTTTTTAATCTGCCAATTTTTTTAATTCTAGCGATTTTGGTGATTTTTCCAATTGTTTACAGTGAATGAAGCAAATCGAGTGTCATTCCCAAATTGATCATTCAAATGAAAAAAAAATCTAATGTTATATTGAATTCTTAAATTGTAAATCGAAAGAATTCCTAATGACTGAGTTCCAATATTGATAAAATTAAAAGAGATACATTGATTAAAATCCTTAGAAGTGAATTTAAATGTAAATCGAATTAAGTTTTTAGAGAATTCTTTTAAAATAGAATTTTTACTCCGAAGCTTAGCTAACAGGACATTCTGATAATAGGGTTTACAGCGTTAAAAGCAAATTTATTAACAACAATTATAATTCCCGAAATTTCAAACAATAGATACCTACCAATGTTTAGATGCATACCGTAAACAAAAATCTGTATTAATTCGTTGAAATTACAGGACCCGTGTAAAAAAGATAAGATCTGATCCGATCTGTTTATATATAATTAGATAACCAAATCTTATTAATCAGACGCTATTTGACCAATCTGATTAAATATACAGCCAGATTTGATCATATCTAGATGGATCTGGAAAATTTTGTGATTATTGTGGCCAGATATAAGCAGGTCTGGTCATATAAAATCATATCATATCTGATACCAGATATATCATAGATCTTAGCCTTTTGATCCGTTTTTAAAGTCACCAAAATAAAAATGTATATAAAACTTAAGCTGGTTTTTAAACTGATTAGATATCATATGTCCGTATTAATGGATCTGATTATATACGGTGCGCCAGATCTGCCTAGATTTTATCCGATCTTATTAGATCTTAAATTTGTCTCCAATTTTGAGATCTAATTAATTAATAAGTCATTATCAACAGGTATAAATTATCAAATGGTACACTTAGAATATTATGTAGTTTACTGTTTGTAGTTTAATAAAAAAGTTTTCCGTTCCATTTAAAGGTAAAGGAACATACATTTATTTTTCAAAGAAATATCTATATTAACTTTTTTATACATTTATTTGAAATGATTTTCTATCATTTACCGATTTTTTTCAGTTTCATTTATTTTTTTCATTTACTTGAAATTTAATAACAATTTACCCACAAGACGTAAATTTGTGGTTTATTTGTGTCCGTAACAGTTATTACAAGTTTAAATTTTGCTTGCTGTCTGTTTCAAAAAAACGTATTTAAAAAATTTCAATTTGTTTTTTTTTTTTTAATTAAATTGGTTGTATATATACAAAATTATTTCAATTCAAATTACAAGAACTTTATAAACACACATACATACACAAACACATTCCCACAAAAAGTGCCTATACCCTGTAGGAAGCCTGGGGTCAAGTGTCTACAAGTCACCACTTTTGTCCACTATTTTGGGTGACTTTTTTGGTGAATTGTCAACAAAGCGTCTATATATATTACATTTCTTGTTTGCAGCTGCACAGCTTCTTGACTTTTTTATTGTTTTATTTTGTTAAAAAAGCATGCTGCATGCAAAATTAAAGTCTTTAATAAAAATATAAAGAAACATGAATTTAAAAGGTAAAATATACAAATTTGAACAAAATATATAATGAGCAAAAGTAGTTACAAAAGACTTGTGAAAAAACAATCAATTTTGTATAAAAATAAAAATAACGAGAAATAGGCAACAATTTTTAGATTTTGTGGAGCCTGATGAACATTTTACGGAGCCTGTGGATGATTTTGTGCAGTCTTTTGAAGATTTGTCTACTCCAAAATTAAATTTTCACGAAATTTTTTTAATTTAATGTAATTTATAAAAAAAATTATTAATAAAATATCTAATTTAACAAAATAAATGCACCTGTTTAATCTTATTTCCTTCCAAAGTTCCAAAAGTGTAGACTAGAATTACTAAAATGTTTTAGTGAATCTCTAGTTCCAATGTCTACACCTAGTCAATAGTTCGCAATGACAAACACATATTAAATGTCTACAGCAGAGAGCTTTGACTGGGGTATAAATAGTCAGTAGAACTGGTGACAAAGTCAATAGTGAATCAGTACATTTTCACTATCGACATTTCGTTCAGGGGTACTAGTGAAACTCTGGTTCCAATGTCAACACCTAGTCAATAGTTGTGTAGATTCGCAATTACACACACATGTTAAATGTCTACAGCAGGAAGCGCTGGCTGGGGCATAATTGGTTGATTTAAAATAAAATATATACAAAAAGGGCAACAATTTCAAATAAATGATAAAATCATTTAGTTTTTAAGGAATTGGTAGGTAAAATTTTTCCTTTTTTTTTAACTCATTATATCATTTAATCAACATTGAAAAATAAATTACAAATGGCATTTAATTTAAATGAAAATTAAGAAGACCGGGTTTTAAATGAAATATCATTTCTTGTAAATGACATTTTCTGTTATTTTAAATTACAAACTGTATTGGAAAAATCCCATTTTCAAATCAAATTCATTAAAAACAGGAATATTTAAAATCAAAAAACTATTTTTTATTATGTTTCAAATTTAAATTGATTTTTGCTAAAAATTTGAAAAAAAATTTAATTACAATAACAAATATAGATTTTAACTGCCAACAAACAAAGTTGCGTTAACTGAGTCAACAATGCAAACAATTTACGACTTGCAATAATCGGGGAGTTGCGTTCACCGAGAGTTTAAACACATCATTAGTAACTTATTTTTTTCACGTTGAAAGTAATGTAGTATGCAAGGAGCTGAAATGAAATATCAATGGCTATATAACACATTATTAGTAACTCATTATTTTCACTTTAGAAGTAATGCAGTTGGCAGGGGTAGGCCATTATTGGTAATGCAAAAAGCAATGAGCTGCTATTACTAAATTTTTCCTGGGTAACTATAATAATACTAATAATGAAAACACCAACTTTAACTTTTGTTTTCAATCTAGGACCGAACTACAACATCTCTAATAAAAAAAAATCCGTTTAAATGTTTTCTTTTTAGAAATAAAAAACTAAATTCGATCGAAAAATTGCGATCACGAATAGCATAATTCGACCCCTGATCTTTTTTACACTGCGAACAAGTATAAGAAACCGCATGGATTAATTGCAAATTTTCTAATTCAATATTATTGTAAACATCTCAAAACAGCATCGAATAGCCTCTGAATTATGTAGGGTATACAAAAAAATAAAAAAAAAACCAAACGAAATAAACCGAGGACATAATTGTCGATTGATCTTCTTGTATATAGCACACATTCATATAAAATAGTACACAAACATATTCATTCACATGTTCGAATGCTATCCCCAAAAGTATACTTATCCATACTCGTGGTAGTATGTGTTAATATGATTTAATATGGATTCAAATTCACATAAATCCTATGGACATTTTAACAGGAAATTTATTATTAAATTGTAAATTTATTATCTTACACTTACACTTTAATTTTTTGGTTTTTCTTAAAAAAAAAACTAAACTTTCAAATAAAATAGATTTGTAAAAACAAAATTAACAACGCTTAAAAACGTTAATAGGCACTAAAAAACTGGTTATTTTGCTTTAAATTTTTTTATCTTCTTTTATTTTATTTTTTTTTTGTTACTCGTATATCACTTTCAATTATCACTAGAAAACAATTGAAGCTTTCTTTAAAGATTTTTTTTTACAAAAAAAAATTAAATTCACTTTCGTATGCAATTAAACATAAAATAAATATGTTAAAAATTGTAATAAATCAAAAAAAAAAATAATAACGAATCGCGCTTATGATTTGTTTAACATCAACAATGTTTTTAATCGTTTTTTTTTTCTGGTTTTTTTGGTGTGTGAAAAGAGCACTTGCGTTATTTTGCCGGTCGGTCGTATTGCTTCCGTATGACTGAAGTAAACTTTGCCAAGAAAGAAACAAAAATCGTAAAAAACACACACATTGTAATCGTCATAATCATAATCATCATCATCGTCATAATCATTATCACCAAAAGCTGAATAAAAACTAGACCGACTGTATGATACCCTACACAAGTCTGGGTAAAATTCTTCAAAATTCCTATGGGCCCGTAAATTTAATGGACAAAAATTAACTGGTATCTGAAAATGTTTAATAAGTTAAAAAAGGCAATTTATTTGAAAAATTTGGATTTTTCTTTTGGTTACTAAAATCATCGGTGATAGATTCTCCCAATTGCGATGAAATTCGGTAAAAAAAATGTGCCAAAATTCATTTTTTTCCCTTCGTTTTATTTTTAAGAACTCTCTTTAAAGGCACATCCACTGGTATATCAAATATGTCTAAGACTTAACAACATTTTTTGCTATTGGAAAAAAAATGTATTTTGAAAAACACAAAAAAAATTGCATTCGGTATAGTAGTGCTGGTAAGATCGATTACTTTTCAATACTCATTATTACAAAAAAAAATAAATTTAGTACTCGATATTACACAATTCATTTAAAGGACTTTTTATAATTATGCGAACTGTGAAATTTTCAATTATTGTGTTAGATTTGGTTTAGCTCAAGGTCATATAGAGGTTCCCTACTTTTTTCAAGAAAAAAAAAGACTTTTAAAGAAAAAACTTTTTTAAAAAGAAAAAAAACAAAGAAAATTTAAATTTAATGGGGAATGGTTATTATCATTTGAAAGAACATTGTTTGGCATTTATTTTTTGAAGATTTTGTCTATCAAATGTTGGCCGTTGCTACGTCGCAGATGGTCCATCCGTTGAGTCCAATTGGCGAATAACACGCGTGATGATTTCCGCCTGAATCCAAGCGGGTTTATCCGCATAAACTTAAGACTTTACATATCCACACAGGAAAGAGTCTAACGGTGAGATATCACACGATCCTGGTGGCCAATCGACCGGCCCAAAACGTGAAATTATGTGCTCACCGAAGTGTTCTCTCAATAAATCTATTGATTGATGCGATGTGTGGGAAGTGGCGCCGTCTTGTTGAAACCAAATGTCGCCGAGATCACGAGCTTCTTCTATTTCAGGCATCAAATAGTCGGTTATCATGACACGATATCGGTCGCCATTGACGGTTACGTTCGCACCGGCATCATTTTTAAAGAAATATGGATCGATGATTCCAGTTCTTGAATCTCTTCAGGTTGCTCTTCGTCCCAAATGTTTGTTTGTGTTGCGAATAGTACGCTCAGTAGACCGATTATGTTCATCATAAGTTGAGCGAAGTGCACGAAACACCAAACAATACAAAACAAAAATAACATGACAGCATGACACGACTCACACGTGATGTGTCAAAAAAAGGCTATTGAAATAAGTATCTCCACTTGAATCACCCTTTATAATTAAAAAAAGGAAAATTCAAGTATATATTTTATTTTTAAATATTTATTGCCTCAATATTTCGAACAACTTCGCTGTTCATCTTCAGGAGGATATTTAACTAACTGGTAATTAATAACGGAGTTGATAGCGTCCTCATACGTTAAATAGTTTAAAATATCTTATTAACGTATGAGGACGCTATCAACTCCGTTATTAATTACCAGTTAGTTAAATATCCTCCTGAAGATGAACAGCGAAGTTGTTCGAAATATTGAGGCAATAAATATTTAAAAATAAAATATATACTTGAATTTTTATTTTTAATTATGTGACCTTGAGCCAAACCAAATCTAATGCACAACAATTGAACAGGTCAACTATAAAAGTCCTTAACATTTCTAATTATGTTTAAAATTTTTTTAATGCAAATTTTTTGAAATCGTTTATGTTTTTTGTAGACAATCAAGTTTGAAATTAATTTTTTTTTTTACTTTTTTAACATTTTGTTTACAATTTTTAGTTTTTCCTATAAACCTTTCATTTTTGATTTATCCTGGTGCAGAGTTGTATTTTAGTCAAGTCACATTTTTGTAACATTTAAAGTATCCTTACGGAGAATACAAAAATATACAAATTATCGGGTACTCGATACTACTTTTTCTGAAGAGTTTTTTCACATATACATATCTCAAATATGTTTCCCTAATCCTTGACATAGGCCATATGGATATGAAAATGTTTGTTTTCTCGAATACTTTAAAGTTGTTACCAATAAATCTTTATTTTTCTAAATTTAAGATACATTTCCATACAAGAATATGTTCATTTTTAACCTCGCTTTTAATTCTGTTAAAAAACACACATGTGAAAATTCAATCGCAGTCGAGGTGAAACCATAAATGGTGCTTCCTTAGCAGAAAGTGATTCTGAGTCGATCGGTATACAATAAGGTGTCTGATATTTTTGTTTGTTACAAATATCAAAACAAACTCATTTTAGCCTGGTGTATGTAGGGTGTAAATACACATACACCAACCATCGAAAGAACATCGGTTGTTCGTTCGGCAGCAGCAGCAACAAAAAGCAGAACCCTCCATCAACAATAACAAAACTGTAAGGCCACCAGAGACAACCAGCCGTACTACAACATCCATCCATACAATAGTTATTTTCGTCGTTCACACTCCCCAATATACGAGTACCTATACAACAAACCGGTGTTTGTGTTGTTGTTTTTTTTTTAAAAGATTGCTTTTTCAATTCTGTCGCGAGCAACGCCGTAGACACTATTTAACCCATTTCAAACATTATAATAAGCTAAAGAGAATAAAATTGTTAAAAACTTTTAAGAGGGAAAGGTTAACATGTTTATTTAAGAGATTTTTTTGAAAACATTAATGGACAAGCAATTATGTGGCGTACCTAGGGAATGTAAAAAAATCCCGCACTTTTTAAATCTTGAGGAAAACAAGAAATTTTTATTGAATTGTTTTTCTTAGAATTTAAGAGTCGGAAAGAATTTATTTTATAACAGACATTCCTTTTAATTTAATTATGAGGGATTTCATCTCAAGTGTTCGAAAAGTTGAGTCCTATTGGTAGTGAGTACTATTGAGTAGTAGTTATAACATAAAGTTTTAGCGGGATCGGTCAAGGACTCTCCGAGTTGAAGGGTGTTGAATTTTGACATTTTCGTCAAACAGTCCTGATTTTGAATACATATAACTTATTGCCTGTTGCAGTTAAAAAATGTTGTCCAAAATGTTTTCAATAGCTTTTTTTTTTTTCAATCTTTAAAAAAAAAAATATAAAAAAATAAATTTTTTGATTTTTTTTTGCAATAAAAAAGGTTTTTGACTTTGGATGCTTCTTTAAAAAAAAAAAAAAAGGTTAGGTATTTTCCTTTAAAAACTTTGTGGGCGCTCAGTGGAATGCGACTTGTTTATCTATCAAAGGAAACTTTTAGTTACTCGAAACAACAGTTTTTTTTTTTAATTTTTGGTAGACAAATTCACCATTTTGGCTGAAGTGTACTTTATCGGGCGTTGCTCAAACAAAGTGCACTTCAACCAAAATGGTGCATATATCAAAAAATTTCAAAAATCATTGTTTCGAGTTACTAAACGTTTATTATGAGTCCTTAAATGATCCTACTGAAACTTTATGTCATAACTACTACCCAATAGGACTCAACTTGCTGCAAGTTTCATCCCGATTCCAAAACATCGGTTTTAAAATTTCGTACACTTTACATGAAATATCTCATTTATATGTTTTAAAAATCAATGTCAGTGACTTTTCGAACTTCCCTCGTAGTTATATGAAATGCAATACTGCCCCCATCAAGTACCACCTGTTAATAGACTACTGTCAAATTTTGAGCAAGTTCCGTTATTTACTTTGCGTTAAACAATACACCTGAAAATGCAAAAAAAAAAAATCCACAATATGGTGTTGGCCGATCGAAGAGCAAAAGTGCGTGAGATTATTGATGCCATAGGCATTTCATATGGCGGTGTGGTTTCGTTTTTAAATGATCAGTTGGATTTAAGAAAGCTGTCTGCGAAATGGGTGCCGCGTTTTCTCTCAATTGACCATAAACGTAATCGTGTGACGTGTGTAGTCTCAATGGCAAATATCCGAATTGGTACCTCATCCGCCATATTATCCTAATTTAGCCCCATGTGACTATTTCCTATTTTCAAACCTAAAGAAATGGCTCGGTGGAAAGAGATTTAGCTTCAACGATGAAATTATTGATCAAAAAAATGCCTATTTAATGGACCTCGAAAAATCCTTTTTTTGGAATTTATACAAAAATTGGAGAATTGTTGGACTAAGTGTATTGAACTAAAAGGAGATTATGTTGAAAAATATTTTTTTTTCCAAAAAAGACTGTGTTTCATTCAAAACTTCGAATAATTAACTTTTTTATTTTAATTTTTCGAAATCCTGGAATTACCGGTCCAAAATCCCGCGATGCATGTATTATTTAACATTTTTTTTCTCTATGTTTACGTCCCTCCGTCCCTTTATTTGATTTAAGTTAATATTTCGCAGGTGATTTTTTTGATTTTTTTTTTTGTTAATTGTGATTAATTTTGTTAAAATTTCTTCTAAGAGTGTTGGTCCAATTGGCTTCTGAAACGCTCATATGTTTGAAAAGTTATTTAGTACCTATTAAATATAAATCTTAAATTTTGTTAACAAATTATTTGTAGATTTCTTTGTTTTACTTTTAACAGCATTATAAAAACTTCGAATCTTCTGGCTTTTGAAAATATCATTTCCTTGAAGGTATTATGTCGACCTTTAATTGTATAGAATTATTCGTTATTTGAAATGTGGACACCCAGGTGAAAATGATCATATCTGTTTATATACCTTCATATATTATGTCATGTATGAGCATACATGTCATGTATGTTAGCATTTATGGGCAAATACATTCAAAGAAAAAGTGCATATATGGTAAAATATTGTATGAAAATATACCTTCAATTTTAATATATGAAAATATACCTTCAATTTTAATAGAGCCAAAAAATTGGCGAGCTTTTCAACGGCTAAAAAAAACTTTTTTTTTTTTTTTGTTTTGATTAATATTATTTATAAGTTTTCTTTATTAATTCAGTACTCATATTTGAACACAACATTTGATTTACTTTAAAATAGCTTTAAACTACATGAATTAACGTGCTATATGTATTATTTTGTTATTATTTTATTTCATTTTAAGATATTCTTCGCATATGCGAAACTTGTTCGTTAAATGGTCATTCAAAATTCCTAAATTTCTTCAAAATGTATGAATTCATCATTAAAATGTAAATAGAAGTATAATCTTCACATTTAGTTTTAACAAAAAAAAAACAATACATTTGTTGCAAAATATAAAAACAAATTTTAATATACTGAAAAGTACTCATATGTCCCTCAAATTACGGATCCCAGCATATGTGGAATAATAATATTTTATCATGAAAATTAGGAAAACTAACTGGCTTGCTCTTAATTGATTGTTTTTTTGGAATAGAAAATTAAAAATAATTTAAAAGTTTCCAACAAAAAAAATCCTATACCAAATTGTATTATTTTTTAAAAATTAGAAAACTTTTACTAGAAAAAAATATATTTTATTAAAATTTATAAAATTTATCTGAACTAAGTTGCATGAAAATTTTCCTTAGAAATAGTTCATCAGTTTCTTAAACCAAGAAAATTTTTATTATTACATAGAAAAAAATTTATTACTTTTTATTTTTAATTGTCTGAACTAATTTTAAGAAAACAATTCTTCAAAATTAGAAAGTGGTATACTTACTTAAAAACTGAATTTGGAAATGGCTTTCTACAATTTAGTTAATTTTACTACACGCGAACAACAAATGAACACACATTAAGTTCAAGTTATTTCTTGATTTAAGTTAGCCACATTTTTTGAACTAAATAAGAGTAAATTATGTCATATTTTTTTTTTTTTTTTGACTAAACTTACTTTTATTGCATTTGAGTATGCAATTTTCTTAAAACTAAGATGTTTTATCTTAAAATTAATAACTTTTTATTTAATTGACTTGTTTTTTTCCTAAAATCAAGAAATATTACTTAGGAAAAACATGAACTATTTTTGAGTATATGAACTATTTCGTTCTTCCTCAAACTTAGGAATTTTTATTCTTTTTACGAAAATTTTTATAAGTTTTAATAAAATTTTACTTAAATTGAGGACAATTTATGAACTTTTTTGAAGGAAATTTTTTGATTACATTTTTGTTCATGTCTTTTTTTTAAGTGTGGTTAAATTTTAAGGGCCGATGTGGATTTTGAATAAAACACAAATTATTTAGGAAATTATTGTCATTTCTTTTTATTATGATAATATGGTATGGTTCAATTATGTATGGAACGAAATATCGGCCAAATGGCTGCCGCGACCTCGGCGGCACACCTCCGTCCGATGGTCCAAATTATCGATGACGCTGAGGCATAATTGAGGTTCTATGCCGTTAACGTGCCGAATTATCTCTTCCTTTAGCTCTTGAATTGTTGCTGGCTTATCGACGTACACCTTTTCTTTCAAATAACCCCAAAGAAAGACGTCCAACGATGTCAAATCACATGATCTTGGCGGCCAATTGACACTGCCACCACGTGAGATAACACGGCCATTGAATTTGTCGCTCAAAAGAGCCATTGTTTCTATAGCTGTGTGGCAAGTGGCACCGTCCTGTTGAAACTACATATCGTGCACATCCATATCTTCCAATTCGGGCCATAAAAAGTTCGTTATAATCTCACGATAGCGAACACCATTCACAGTAACTGCCTAACCGGCCTTATGGATAAAACAAGGCCCAATGATGCCGCCAGCCCATAATTCGCACCAAACAGTCACTCTTTGTGGGTGCATTGGTTTTTCGACAATCACTCTTGGATTATGGTTCGCCCAATGCGGCAATTCTGCTTATTGACGAATCCACTGAGGTGAAAATGTGCCTCATCACTGAAGATGATTTTCTTCGAAAATTGATTATCCACTGTTGCCATTTCTTGCCACCATTCTGACCATTGACGACATTTGGAATGGTCAAGAGGCTTTAGTTCTTGAGTCAATTGCACCTTGTAAGCGTGTAAATGCAAGTCTTTATGCATAATGTTCATCAACGACGAGCGTAAGAGGTGCAATTGTTGGGCACGTCGACAAGTTGAGGTGGACGGCTCATCAGCCACACTGTCGTTAACAGCAGCAATATTTTCTGCAGTACGAGCATGCACTGTTGTTTTCACATCTCCTATAGACCCGGTTTACTAAAATTTTTGCACGATTTTTCCGATTGTACGCACATTCAACATCAGCCCTTAAAATTTAACCACCCTTTAGATCGTTAATTTACCTCCATAAGATTACAAATCAACCCCAATATTTGAATGATAAAATTGTACCTTTTAGATCAGTCAGAGGATATCGGATTATTCAAATACCACACAATGATCATTTTTTGAATCAACATTTTTTTCTTCATACCATCAGTATTTGGAATCATCTTTTCAAAAATATTTTTTCTAAAAGCTGGCAATTTCTAAACCTAAATATTTTGACAAATTTACAAAATTTACAGCTTTTAAATTCATAAACAATTTTTATTTAAAACGTATTTATTACATTGACTGATATCTTATGTATACGTTTAATATTAAATACATTTTGATTGGTTTTGTATTGTAAAGCTTCTCACCGCTTTTAGATCATTTTGATAAAAATCTATTATTCTACAAAATTCTTTTGATGAAGCGTCAAATACTCGGCTTGGTGCAATACATATATTATAAATTCTTTACCACATTATCGTGACCTGAAAATCTATTCGTTAGGTTTTGCATATTTTGGGGTCATTTTTTATTTCTTCAAATTGCTGTTGTTTTACATAATGAATAAATGCCTCAAACTTAATTTTGGGGCTAATTTTCATTTGGTTGGGGTCAATTTTCATTATATTTTAAGTGTTAGTTTTCATTATGAAATTTTGCCACAAAAAATGAGTGTTAATTACATTTTAAGATAGGGGTCATATTTCTTGGAGCCGTTTTGCACAACGCCACCTTCAACTACATCGAACTTTTAAATTGAGCAAATTTCCCTGATTTCAAAGCAAAAAAAATCAATTAGAAACAAAAAAATTACAAGCTATTTTGTATATATGTATACCAAACATAGTAAACAAATTGTATTTTGGTAATAATTTCGGAGGGGCCCGGCCCCCTCCCCTGGGCACGCCACTGAGCACAAGTAATAAAGTGTATGTCATATATGGAACAATATATGTCATATATTTCAATATATTATATCATTCATTACCATATATGAACTTTTTGTTCGCATGCATGTTTTCATTTACCCAGCAAAAAAGAATGGTAGTCATTCTGTGACTATAACTTCTTTCATTGCTTCCTAAACTTCAGTTGACATTCTTTTATGATTTTTTGGTGTTATTCTAAGGCACTTCCAAAAGAATTCATGTGTTCATATTTCAAATGCAGTGATCTGGATATAAACCCGATGCATATCTTAAAAAATCACTCTTCATTACTTCTAAAGCATAAGTTATAGTATATCGTATATTTATTTGTTTATATTAATCATATAATTACAAATTATATCTTAATACCCTAACCGAGCACTAGCAACAAAGGCCATCGGCTCGTTGTAGCGAAAACAGACCAGAGCCTCTGGTGGGAACCGAACCCACAACCACCTCACTGATAAGCTAGCACGCTACCAACTAGCCTACCGGGGCGCTATATCGTATATTTATTTTGAATCTAAAGCATTTATTCAAATTGAGAAAATGGTTCTGATGAACTTTTTTAATTTTTTTATTAAATCATTTTTTATGCAGTTTTGAAATTTTTATAAAAGTTTTGAAAAATCAAGTAAAACAGATTTTCTTTTAATCCTTAATTGAAACTAGCTGGCCGGTCAGTTGCATTTTTTCAGCCTTAAATATTTATGACGACGCAACCTCTGCATTTTTGCATTATGTATATTATTTAAAACTACACCATTTTCAGTTTTAGTTCAGAATTTACCAAAATAATTTTAAAATTGTGAAAAAATTATTTCAAATTGCCCAAAAATATTTTAAAACTGTGCAAAAATTATTTGAAATTGTTCAAGAATATTTGAAAATTGTCTAAAAATGTACAACCAGTTTTTAAACTATCCAAAAATATTTTAAAATTTGTCTAAAAATTGTTTAAAATTTTTGAAAAATGTTTCAAAAATGCTTTTTCACTAATGCAGAATTATTTATTTGTTTTGATAAGGAGTATTTGTTTATCAATGCATAAATTTCGCTTCTTTAAACTTATTTTTCTGCATTCTTGTGAATTAAATTTTCATCAAAGCTTAAATACTACAAAGTATATGAACATTTTCCACTAATGCATCAGAATACCTAAACATTGTATTATCATTGCTTCCTTAGGATAAAGTATGAGTAATGCTAGTAGCTACATTTGAATACTTCCATCTTATGACACGCTAATGTTAAATTCATCGATGAAACCATCAGAAAAGAAGTGATGCCTTTGCCATAGTAGTGATGCTTTTATTGCTTCTTTGGCAGCTTCATTTTTGCTGGGTAATGATTGATTGATTGATTCAATTTTGATTCGATTAAATAATTTGTTTTGTAATTTAAATTAAATGAACCATTTTTGATTAAAGTGTTTTGCATTGTCTCGACAAACAATGCTGTAGTATATCATTGGCACCTGGTCCTGTCAAATAAATAGTAACAATAAATATGTACAGATTAAATATTGTTCCCTGTAGGGTTCTTGCAACTCACGCATGCATATAAAATTCTCTTTATATGTTAATATGGAATGCACAGTTTGTTCAGCTCTAAACAAATAGGGAGAAACCTAAAAAAGCCGGTAATAAAAAATTACACACCCATTACAATATACAAAATGCAAAAGAGAATATAAAATGAATATTTGAAAAAACAAACAAATAAATAAATAAACAAATAAAAATAAAGCCAAACAAACCTTAAAAACAAACATCCAACACCATCACTATTTTTAATAATTCAATGAAACACTAATAAAGTATCCATCAGAAACCATTAGAGTACTTTACTCTTTTAACACGTTGTCTTTTGTAGTGTGGTGTTGTTGATACCCTGTAGGAAATGTCGATAGTGAAACTGTACTGATTCACTATTGACTTTGTCACCAGTACTACTGACTAATTATGCCCCATCCAACGCTTTCTGCTGTAGACATTTAACATGTGCGTGTCATTGCGAATCTAGACAACTATTGACTAGGTGTTGACATTGGAACCAGAGATTCACTAGTACATTTTAGTAATTTTAGTCTACACTTTTGGAACTTTGGAAGGAACTAAGATTAAACAGGTGCATTTATTTTGTTAAATTAGATATTTTATTAATACATTTTTTTTTATAAATTTCATAAAAGTAAAAAAATTTCGTGCAAATTTAATTTTAGAGTAGACAAATCTTCAAAAGACTGCACAAAATCATCCACAGGCTCCCTAAAATCTTCATCAGGCTCCACAAAATCTCTAGAGTTGCAATTTTCATTTAAAATTGTTGCCTCTTTCTTCTTATTTTTATTTTTATACAAAATTGATTGTTTTTTCACAAGTTTTTGGTAATTTCTTTTGCTCATTATATATTTTGTTCAAATCTGTATATTTAACTTTTAAATTCATTTTTCTTTATATTTTTATTTAAAAACTTTAATTTTGCATGCAGCTATGCACATGTTTTTTCAACAAAATAAAACAATAAAAAAAATCAAAAACAAGCACAGCTTTGCAGCTGCAAAAAAGGAATGTAAAAAGTATAGACGCTTTGTGTATATGTCACCAAAAAGTCACCCAAAGCAGTTGACAAAAGTGGTCACTTGTAGACACTTGCCCCCAGCCTTCCTACAGGGTACTTTTAAAATGTTTATAAAAATCGTAAAAACCAAAAAAAAAATTAAACATAAATTGATGCTGATTTGATCTCTTTAACTTCATTCATGCGTAATCATTATGGGGTCGGATGAAACAAACAAACAGATTTAACTTGACTTTTTTTGGCTGGCTTTGTGTGTTAGTTTTTTTGGAGAATTTTAGGTAGCCAGCTAAAAATCTACATACAGTCGTGGTCACACAATTAAGTCATTGTACTAACATATTTTTCTGAGTACATTTATAGCGATTTCTTGATTTTTTATTCATTCCAAATATATAAAATATGTATGTTAGTTTGCATTTTAAACAAAAAAAAAAAGAATTGAGCTGACATCAAACTAGCAATCATTAAGTCTTAGAATATTGAGTCATTAGTGGACACAAAATTAAGTCACTATATGCGTCGTTCCTATAAGGAGCATAGGGCCTCAACAAAATCTTACCATCTGGATCTGTTCATAGCGATGTTTTTTACTTCATTCCAGCTAGTTTGCCTATTTGACGTTTCGATTTCAATTTGTCTTCGCCATGTATGAACTGGTCGACCTCTTTTACGGCCACCTTGTTGATTCCACTCGATCGCTGGTCTGGATATATCTGTGACCAGTTTTCGTATGGCGTGACCAATCCAGTTCCATTTTCTCCCTTTTATTTCAATAGTTATGGGGGACTGGTTCGTTTGATGCCATAGTTTGTTGTTTGATATCTATTGTAGCCAAAAGACTCGTATAATTCTTCTAAGGCATTTGTTTATAAAAACTTGCAGAGCATGCATATCACGAGGGGCCGCATTACACGTTTCCCATCCTTATGCTTGGTTTTCATTATGTCATTTTTAATGTCAATTTGTCCAAATTGTTGGCAATTGTATGAAAACGGGTTGTCATATGAGTTAGCAGTCAGTTATGCACACGAACTGCCGTCTAAAATGACAGACAAGTAAAAACGTCAAATTTCAGTTTGTCAACAGATATGGCAGCATTTTTTTTATCTAAACTGAAATTGACAACAAGTTGTCCATTTTTTTTTGTTTGGCGATCGCAAAGCTGTTATTTTTTTTTTTTTTTTTTTTTTGCTGGAAAAATAAATTTCACTGGTAATTTTTTAAATAAAGAAAGAAATGGTAATGTAATAACACAAAACGCCGCACTAGCTATAGCCATTTGTTTCTTTTTTTGGGCATTTTTAAATTTTTTCCACTTTTTATTGAACACAAATTAATATTTTTTTTAATCAGCTGTTCGCTCGCCAAAAGTTTACACATCACATTTGGCATTTGTAATGAAAACGGCGTGTCAGTCAACTGACACCAAAATTTGACGTAAGCCTTTGACACGCTCTGCTTTATCGATTTATTGTCAGTTTTTAAGACGTAATGATAACGCATTTGGAACAAAATGACGAGAATTCATTTGAGTCAGTTTTTGTTGTCAGTTCATATGACATAATGAAAACCAGGCATTATACTTTCTTTACATCTACGCAAAAAAGGTCAAGCATGGAGTCAAAATACAATGTTAAAATATAAACAAGAACTGTAAAAAGGCATTTGGTCAAAAATAATTTATATTGTCGCATAGCAAGACGAAAGCTGAATGTGTCAAATAAAATATTAAGCAGGGTCTAGAGTTTGCAAACGAATATCTCTGATGTGACCAAAACTTTTGAAATTGGTTGTCTGGAGCGATGAATCTAAGTTTAAAGTTCATGGTAATGATGTCAGACCACATGTAAATTGTCCACGCTCCATTAAATTCCAAATATAAAAAAATACGGTGGTTCGTCGGCGATGGTATCAGGATGTTCTACCTCATCAGTTGTTGATCCGATAGTGAAAATTGACGGCAAAATGACAGGTGAAATGCACAGGAGAATATTAGAAAATAATCGGCTTAGTGATTGTGCTGACCAATTGTCACTAGCATAGATATTCCAATAACATAACGACCTGAAGCATAAGTCTCGGGTCGTCAAGTCTTGGCTGAAGTGGAATCTCATTAAGGTTGTCGAGTGGCCAGCACAAAACGCATACATATATGAGGCCAGGAGAGAAGATATGGGGCTATTTCAGTAAGGGAACCTAAAATTGTAAAAGATCTGTGGGAGATTATTTAAGAAAAGTGGTATAATATCACTCCTGATCAGTGTTGTGAAATTATCAAAACAATGTCTTTGCCAAATTAATACGTGAAAAAGGATATCCCACCAAGTATTAAAAGATACAATAAACCATTAATCAAAATTTTAATTTTATTTAATTATAATAATATTTATTAAATGACTTAATTATTTGTCCACAAAATAGTTAAAGTGTATTTAAAAAAATTGAAAAAAGCAGTTAAGTAATTGTGATATGTTTATGTTTTTATGTTCAATTTAGTTTATCAGATTTTAGACAAACGAATAAAAATTAATTTTTTTATGGTTAAAAATATAATATTTATTCTTGGTAGGAATTTCATGAGTTCAAATGATTTAATTGTGTGACCACGACTGTATATGGATCCATGCAGGCTCGTGTATGCTTATAAACATGAACTGTCCATACATGGATATATAAATCTCCAAAATCAAAAAAAAAAAAAAAAAGTGTGAGCTATTGACCATTCCTGCCCCTAGAAATGTTCATTTGGTTGTAAAACCACATAATCGGACATCGGGAAGAGGTGCCGCATCGGCCCTAAAGTTTAAAAAAGGGATTACAACAATTACGACTTTTTATTAATTTTCTCGCCAATTTGGAATTGATGTATTTTTACAAAACGTAATGACTTTTAGAACAAAATCTGATCAATTTATTAGAAACTAATAATTTTATCAAGTTTTTTTCTAAGTCATGAAAAATTTTTTAAAAGTCATATGAAAGTAAAATAGTGTTGTGTACTATTGAGTTCAAACAAATCGGAATCTTATTTTGTATTGTCGGAGTTGTTAATTTAACACCTGAAAACACATTTTAAGATAAAAATTTTCAAATTCATCCCACATATATGATCTACAGGATCGAAAGCATCTAACGACCTCTAAAATCCTCAATCAAATGGTTAACAATTGTGGATCTATTTCACTAAAACTTTTATATTTAATTTATTAATGCAAATAGGGGGCCGCGACCCTTTGGGGGTCTGTAGCTGTATCCAAAGGGTTCCGGGAAGAGTTCGGAAAAAAATTTTAAAATAAGAAGGCAATAATGGCAACTTTTTTATATCTTTTATAGAAAACTTGTCAGATGCGAAAAGATTGTCAGAATGTGTTTAAGAATCAATTTTTCCTATTTAAAAATCACAGATACTAAGAAGCTTTTTTGTAGAAAACCCCTCAAAATCCTAGAGTTTTAAAGTTTTTTTAGGGTAATTGAAAAATTCTTCCAAAAAATTTATTTGGTAAATCTCTTAAATTCTGAAAATTCTACAATTCCATCTGTCGTGTTTTTTACTACTATTATTTTTTCTGAAAATCTTCGGATATAAAAGTTTTTATTTAAATATAGAAAACTTTCAAAATCTAGGGGTCCGTCAGCCAGTAAAACTGTCTCAAGGGGTTCGTGAAGTGAAAGTTAGTTCCCACTGGCCTAAATAGACAAATTAAACCTTGTTTGGAGTAAACAATTCCAGTTTGAAAAACAAATTTTAAAAAATTTTATAAAAATGGCCTAGATTCACGATCATGGAAATTTTCACATAAAATAAATACAAGAAATATTCATTGAACTCAAAATGGATACAAATCAGTAAAACGTGATTAAGACTTACGTTTTAGGCAATTAATTTAATGGATGGTCTTTGTTTGGTTTATATTTTTAAAATTTAGCAAAGTATCCAAGTTTTGTTTTTTTTTGTCTGAATAGTTGTAGTATTTCTGAGTTTATGTTAAAAATTCTCTAACGGGTAACTTTACAATGTTGAAATAAAGAGTCAAAATAAAAAAATCATAATTTTTAAAACTGGTTTCAAATCTCCAATTTTAAATTTTTCAAAGAAACTTCAAAAAATCAACGAAAGGACTTAAAGGTTTTGTTAGTGTTTTCAATTATTTGACCCCGCCGGTTAATCGATTAGGTTATTATTCGAAAAATGAGAATATTGATTAATCGGAAAAATTGGCGATTAATCGATTAATCGTTTAATGCAAAATAAATGTATTTCTTTTATCAATAAGAACACAGAGGGATATTTTTTTTTGCTGAAATATAAAGTTAAGTCTCTTGCATTGTTTAGGGCAATTCAAAGCATCCTGGAATTTTTTAAAGAATCACGGCTTATAATCTTGGGTTTTTTTTCCACAGGAATCTGACGACTCCTTAAAAAGAAAATGTGAGACGTATTCAGTGGAAGTAAACCCCTAAAAACTCAGTGTAGACAGTGTTTTACCGAAGTGGAACATTTTGTCGATAAAGTTGCTTTTTATTAAAAAAAAAATGCCTAAATAAACAAAAGCTGCCTTTAAAGAAATTCAATAACAAATTCTTAAAAATATGGTATGAATAGTTTTTTTTCGAAATTCACAAACAAAGTGATAAAACTGACACTGTTCCCTGACTCTTTCGCAACCTGGTTTAAGCTTTTGAGTTATCTATTAGAAAAGATATAAATGTCACGCATATTCCTAACAAATCCTCACCGATTTTTCTGTATTTCTGCAATTAAGACTTCAAATACGCGATTTCTTAAATATTTTTGACTAAACAACTTAATTCTACTAAAGTTCCTATTTCATAAAAATTTGTTAATAAAACAAATAAGAAACAAAATTCCATGTTATTTTTTTTTAGTTTTTATAAATTTTTTCATAGAATTTTAAATGAAACTGTTTATTTAGAAAAAAAACAGTTTTTCGAATTTAATGCAATTTTATATTATTATTTTATAACATACGTATCGTCATAGTGCTTGTTAGGAATATGCCTAGTATTTTAATAGCTCTGCTTAGAGGCTCTTGCTCAGTGATCGGCACTCATAGCCCTCAGAGGCCGAACACAATCGGCAATTTACACGTATACTACACGAATGTAAACAAATCTCACAGCAAAGAGAACAAAAAACACAATTATTTCATTCACGCTAACTTTCAACAGAGCAAGTATATGCCGCTTTGTTGAAGAAATATTTATTTCCTAAAGCCTATATAACATTTGCTTTGATTCAGTCGATTTGAAAGGAATTTCTAGTTGATTTTTTTTTCTACGATTTTCTTGCCAAAGTTAAGAAAATTAAAAAGTTTTAAGAAAAATAACAGAAAAATTCATATTAAAAATTTAAACGGGTTAAATGGACCTATTTTAATCGATTATTCGGGCCGAATAATTATTTGAGTTTTAAATTATTTGTTGCGACATTAACCGAAAAAGAGGCGATTAATCGAGGAATCGGCTAATCGATTAACCTAATTGGAAACACTAGGTTTTATTTAGCACATATAAGGGATTTATTAAGCACATATAAGGGATTTTTTCGTTTGGCGAAAGCAGCGTTTTTATCTATATGGAATTAATTTAAAACAAGTTAGCATAACACAAGATGAAAAATTTTTCTCACCTAAGTACATTGGAGACAAAAGAATACAAAAATGTTCTTGTAGTAGATAATTTCAATAAATTTAAAAATTTGTAACCGAATTTGTTGGTCAAGTGGTCTGTGATGCATTAATTGCCGGGGGAGGTTTTAATAACTTGTATGTTTTTCAACCGATTTTGATTTTTATTGCCTTATTACATAGAATGGTAGTTAACTGCAAATTATAATTCATTAATCATTTTAATCCAAACTCGTTTTAATATATACAAACTTTTGAGAAATTCAATAAAAAGCCATATTTTGCCCTTGTAATCCCTTTTTCAAACTTTAAGGCCGATGTGGCACCTCTTTCCGATGTTCGATTATCCTAATTTTTTGTAAGACGTTGTTTTACAACAAAATGAACATTTCTAGGGGTGGGAATGATCAATTGCTTACATTTTGTTTTCTTTATAGAAGCTTAGAGCATCCTAATTGTCACACATGGACACAAATGGATTCATGTATGCATGGATGGATGGATATTTATGAGCACACACGAACATCCATTAAAACTATATGGATCCATATATGTCGATTTTTAGCCGGATAGGTAAGAACACAAACAATGAGTGAAATTCCTGCGGTATAATCGTTGCTTTTGATATTGAACGAGCTATTGTATTCGTTACCTACAGAGTTGGCATTCAATAGATTTTCATAATAACGGTGGTTGGCTTCCACAGCTCCACCAAGATGGATATAAAAATTTTAAAAAGGCGATTCCATGAAATTCATGTGTCCTTTTATACAAGCGATTTTATTACGCTATTTCACCGGTGTAAACTTGAAATATCTTGAACTACCATTAAAATATCGCTGAAATTCCTGATTTATAACGTCAATTGACAGGTATATGAAAATTTAACAGATAACATAATATATAAAATAAAGCCTGCAATATTAGAAGACGCATGTGGTTATTAAAATTTTCTAAAGTAACGACAAAAATCATTAACTTAAACTTCCAAAAAAAAATTCTGTAGTTAACGATTTTCTTCAACTACAAATATCGGAAGAACAAATTTAGAGAATAACTTTTAACGAATTTTGTTCTTAATAATCGAATTTTAACAATGTAACTGCCGAATTTTTACGTTAGGAAGTTACGGAATCCCACTACAGTTATTCTCAAACTTTTTTCTACCGATATTTGTAGTTAAAAAAAAAATCGTTAACTTAACTACAGAATTTTGTTTTGAAGTTTAGGTTTTTTGTCGTTACTTTAGAAAATTTCAAAGCAAATAAATTTAAAACAAACAACTTTTGTCGGTATCTCTTGTTAAAAATTAAAAAAAATACAAAATAGATTTTTCGGTAACTCAACCGACAATTATCGAAATCGTTAAAAAAAAAAGTTAGAGAATTGCACCACAGGAGTCGAATTACGGCATTTGTGATGGTAATTTTTCGATCGAAATTATTTTTTTTATTCCTTAAAATAAAACATTAAACGGAATATTTATCATCATGAATGTAATAATTCGGTCCTAGATTGGAAACAAAAGTTAAAGTTGGTGTTTTTATTATTAGTATTATTATAGTTATATATGTATGTTTAAACAAACAGTCTTCAAACGAATTCATTCGATTACGAATGCCGTAATTCGACCCCAGGTCATAGGTCATGATCAGCCTCACTCTGAATCACCTCTCACAAATGCTCATGATTTATATTTTTCCCCATTATTAGTGTTTTGTAAATTTTTCCAGGCATAAAGGCTGGGTGGGAACTAGGGTTTGGGGTTAGGGAATACCCGGGAAGTTTAATTTCAATTCCCGAGTAACTAGAGTATTCAAAAAACCGGCCTTTAGGAAAAACCGGCTTCGGTTTTCTTCGAAAAGTAGAATTTAAAAAAAACCGGTTTCGGTTTCGGTTTTTGCAGAAAAAACCGGTCAACCGGTTTTTTCGGTTTTTTTTTTAAATTGATTTATTACAAAAAAAAAAAAACAAATTTAATATATAAAGTAATGAAAATAAAAAAATTCATTCTTTGAATAATATATATATTCATTTAAATTTAATTTTTTTATTGTATTTCAACAAAAAATTAACTTAAAACCAATATTTTTTGTTTTATTATAAAACTATATTTATATCAAATGAATAGAGATCATTTAGTTTGTAAATTGGTAAAATTAGGTACGTTAGTAATTTGAACGTTTAAAACGTTTGGCATTAAATAAGTTTTTTTAATATTACATTTTAAATATGCAAAAAGAAAATCTATTTTTCACTTCTAAAATAATATTTTAGATACAATATGCAATTTAAATGTTTCGTTTTAAGACGATTTTTTTGTTTGCTTTTGATAAAGCTAGAAGTGGAAAATACTCTTTCACTAATAGTAGATGTTGGACAAATAGACAATTATATAAATTTTTAACTTTTCAGTTCTTTTGTCGCATTTATCAAGATATATGAAATTATCATATGTGACCATCTTCGAGAAAAGGGACCTAATGTGTGAAAAAATGGGTTTGGACTTAAGAGTAGATTTTAGTACCTAAAAGTGTGTAGAATAAGATGAAATGAGTTAGGTTTCTGATAAAAATTTATTTACCCCATAAAAACGTACAAATCGAACTTGGGAAAATCGATAAAAATGAGAAACATTTTTTTGATTTTAAATTGTCACTCTAAAAGCGAAAAAATAAGTAACCACATAGGCATGACGTCACCAAAGTCGGCACCCAATCATAACTAACCATATTAAATCGCATCTCCCAACTGAAGGTGTGTTCACAGTGATAATGCGTTATGAAACTTTAAATGCGTTTTTCTCAAAACTTCATTTTCACACACTAGGTCCCTTTTCTCGGAGAAGGTCACATATAATGATGAATGATTTTGTACAGTCTCTTTTTTAGGATTTTGAATACTCTTTATTATGTTATTTAGATCAGAAATTAAACTATTTGAATTTGGAATATCAAAAGTTAAGTCTTCATGGGAATCTATCAGACTTACATCTAAATCTTCATAACAAAACAAACGATTATGTGTTCGGAAAAAATAAAAGAGACCAAGTAACCCAGTTGGTGATTTAATTAAAAAAACCGGTTAACCGAACAAAAAAGACCGGTTTCCGGTTTTCTTCGAATTTACAAAATATTCGAAACCGATCTGTTTTTAAAAATAAAGAAACCGGTTGACCGGTTTTCGGTTTCGGTTTTTGAATACTCTACGTGGAACCTTAAGTCATAAATGCTAAACAAAATTATCTAATTTTCTTTTGAAAATTTGTAAACATTTTTTGCCAAAGTTTGTCAAAGAAGTATGACTAACTTGTTTTTTTTTAGAATAAATTTGTAACTGGTACATTGGTGCTTATTGGAATTTTTGATTTTTATTTAAGGATTTGAAGAATAAAATGATGGCGAAGTTATGTGAAAAATGTATTAAATTATTTAAAATTAAATTTTAAAAACATGTAAAAAAAAAATTATATTTATTTAAATTACATTTGTATGTTTGGGAATTCATAGTTGTGTATCGTTAGAGGGTTAATTTGGGTGTTACCATATGCTAACTGTGGGGCGGGCTAGAGTACGGATTTAGGAAATATACTTATTTAACATTTTTCCCCACAATTTTTGCTTTTGAATTTTTATTATTATAATCCTTTGCAAACAGAGTAAATATTTCAAAGCAGTTGCGATTTTGAATGGTATTTAGCAAAATATCACTGAAAGTTTACACATTTTATTTTCAAAATATTCAATAACTAAATTAATTAGATTTTCATTCATTTTTTGAAATTGTTAAATTACTGTGGGTGAAAAATAAATCTCACGCTGGGTTTCACACTGTGATAACCCAAAAATTTGTTGTTGTTTTGTATGTATGTTTTTGACATTTGCTTTTGTTTTCAAAAGTTTAGTTAAAGTACAAAACCTTATCATCAAGTTAAGTTATTACCTTAAAAAAATCTATTTCGAGGACATTTAGAAATTTAAATTTTCCCTATTTAATAATTTAAGACAATTTTTTTTTTTATCTAAAGCTAAAATTTTTTTAAGATATTTAGCAATCTTCTCCAATAAAAACTTTATACTCTCAAAAAACTATTTTCGAAAAAAAAACAAAAGTTAAATAATATAATAATGAGAACTTACCTTTTTCATTTCCTTTTCCTCATAGTTTCTGTTAACAAATTCTACAAACAAAACAAAAGCAAGAACAACTTTACACACATTTTTTTTAGAAATAAAAACTAAGAATTTTTTTTATTAAACACATTTTCATACACATATTTTAATTTAACATTTTAACACAATGCGAAGGCTTTTTTATTTTACAAATTTTTCCATTACATTCTTTATTTTACTTTTTGTATAGCTTATACATTTTTTATAACACACCATCTTTTATTTCTATGCAACGAATGGTCGAACAAAAGAAAAACACCGACCGGCCCGCAGACGCAACTTTGTGTTATAAATTTAAAACACTATTTTCATAAAATTATTGCAAATAATTTAAGGATTTTTTATAGAAAAATATTATAATACACTTTAACTATATTTCTATGCAATAATATTACAATTGTATGCATTATTTTAATGTAAAATTAACTTGAATTTAGTTACACTTCTACCGAACATCTTTATCGTATAAAACATGCGCCTAAACTAAAAACTGCAATAAAATATTTAGACAAGTAATAGTAATATACATATGTATTAAGTATTAAAGCTTTACTATGTTGTTGTTATATTGCGTGAAATCCAGGGATGGAAAAGTTGATTAGATCGTACTTTCTTCATAATATCCAGTGCTGCCAACCTAATGTTTTTAAAAATCTTTAATTTTAGTAGAAAAAAAACGTCAAAAACGTCATTTTGTGAATATGAAAACGAAAAAATATCGTCAATCCTAAAACTCCTTATACTGGATGGAGCAAAAACCATCATCTGATTTTCTTTTGCTATAACTTTTGTTTAAAATGAAAACTTATTGCAAATTCGGGCTCTTTTTGATTACATTTTACATAACTGTATGCAGCAATTGTGTCACGTTGTCAATTTCTGCTCGAATATTGTTCTTTATGATGTGACTCCGCCCTGTTGGAACCAAATCCTGGTAGTCAACTTCTGGCAAGAACAATTCAAACAGCATGGCTTTATAGCGGTCGTTCACCGTAATTACATTACCGTCAGCTGCTTCGAAAAAAAAAGTTCCAATAAGAGAGGGTGCTTTATTTATTGACGTGGCCGCAGAAATAAAAATGAGCCTGAAGTTTAATGGAAAATTATCCACTTCGTCGTTGAGTTCCAAAATCTTCTAAATGGCCGCCACAGTTGTTTGGTAACAACTGTTTGATCACCTGAATTTTGTATAGGAACATTTTTAAATCCAATGTCAAAATACGGCTCGGGGAATGCCAGCGAGTTATTTGCACTGGATGCTATAAAGTATAAATATTCCTATAAAGTGCATATATTCATGGTCCTTATGTAATTCTAATCCAATATAGTCATGTCCGTTTATACGTTTAAATGATTATCACGAAAGCAATGTTGCTCATTTTTATCAAGATTGTTTATTATACCGCCACGCAGCTTGATATTGTAAATGAGCAAAATTGGTACATCTGTAAAAAAGTAAGGAATGAAAATATAAAGGTACCTCTTACTTATAGTTAATTTTATCTTAGCGTCTGGTGAATAAAACCTTAATGTCATATTTTCTGAACAGTCCTCTAGAGGTAAATAATGGGCCTGATTGCAGTTGGCCTTGTCGATAGTCGTTGTCAGGCGTTTTTACTAAAAATTCATTATAAAAACAGTTTTTGCAAAATTTTACAAGCCAGTTTACCTTTTACTACACTCTAATTAATTTCTATTGAAATTTACCCAACTTGTAAATATAATACTAACTTATAGTAGTAAAAAAAAATATGACATTTTAAAATTGAAAAAAAAAAATCGATAAAATTTTCAAACCAAAAAAAATAAATGCATTCGTTTTTTAAATTTATCAATTATTTGGAATTTCTAAATAATAAATTTATTGTTTTTATTCTTGCTGTGAGTTAACAAACAATAAAATTATGGTTTTTATTGTGACTTACTAAATAATAAATTTATTGTTTTTTATTACAAAACAAAAATTTGTTTGCTTTATAATTTTCATTATCATGTTAGAAAATGTGTGCATTTTTGTAGGATTTTTCCGCATTTTATGTGTACATTTACAGGCAAATCGTGTTTCTTTACGCACAAATTTGGTGAATTTACTATTAATTTTAAAATTTCTATGAATTTTTACGCACTTTTAATGTAATTTTACCTATTTTGGGTTCATCAACTTACGCATAATGTGTGTATTTTTTTTTCATTTACGCACACAGAGTAAATTTACCCAACTTATAGTAGGAGTACAGTTTCCTACTATAAGTTGGGTAAATTTCAACATAAATTAATTAGAGTGTACCATAAGTTAGTATATTTACAAGCTTTGTGCGTAAAATTTTTATTTAACAAAACAATACTAATTTTAGGCATAATGTGTTCAATTGTAAACAAATAGTGTCTAAAAATACTGCGTGTGTGTATTATTGTATATGAAAGTGTGCACAAAAAAGTTTTACGCATTTGGTGTTTATATTTACTGATTTTTCGTAATATTACATAAAACTTTGCCCATTTAATAGTAGTAATCTTACAAGCATTTTTTAGAGTGTATATATCCTCTAAATTGTCCGGAGATTTGTATTTATTTGTAAATTTTAAAATAAAAAATATCTTTCAGACTGAAAGAAAGAAGTAAAGAAAATACTGTGTAATGCTTTTAGTTGTTTTTTGATAAAAATTAAAATATTTTTAAACAAAAAAATTATAAAATTAAAATTTTTCTGAACAAAAAACATTAAATATCATGTCATTCTTGAAAATCGTAATTTTTCTTATATTAAAATTTCCAAAATCGTCGTTTCATCAAATTGCACATAAAAAAACGTTAAAAGGGAGATAAATCGTAAAGTTGGTGGAGCTGCTGATAATATAATTTCAGCAAAGGTTCATAACAAACGTGACGCAAAAAATAAATAGTGCAGGTTAAGTACCTAGAAAAGCAAAGAAATAATATGATTCAATGGTTACTTAAAAAGAAAATCGGTAAAATTATTTGGAATTCAGCAAATAGTAAAATTGCAAAGAAATACATTTTTTAACTTTTTCTAGAAATCATCAAAAAATGATATTGATATCTCTTTCCCGCATTAAATGGCGAGCAAAAGTGGTTTGTATTTTACTCAGCAGTTAGACTAAATTGAAAACTTTAAAGCAATTATCTCGAAATCGCCTTTTTGAGTTATGCCGGTCTCCTCGAAAATGAGCAATATGATGGAAATTTGTTTAAGCATATTTCAGTTGCAAAAGCTCTACCTGTAGCGCTGCCAACTTTGACGATTTATCGACAGAGTATAATATATGGTTCTCTCAATATATTTTTCGAACTACTTGCGAATATAAAAACCTATTCATAAAAAACGCGACGAAAAATTAAGTGTTCGGTTTGAGTACATAAGAGAAGCATAGACAGAGTCTGATTTTTCTCCATTTTGAGGTTTTTTGCTGTGAATTTTTTTTTGTATTTTAAGGTTATTTCATTATTTATGTTTTAAGGTTAACGATAGACTTTTGAAAGCGTTTTAAATCGTTAACGATATTTTAGGGTTAGTGCTTGGCAGCCCTGCTCCATGTAACATAACCAGCAAAACCACACATTACCAAATAATGGGTAAAGTAATGTATTCATTGATAAATTTTACAGGAGATTAGCCTCAAAAAATCTAAGGGGTTACTTATATGGTTACGAGGATGGAAAAAGTAATGTGACTAAAAATAGATTTTTAAAAAAGAGGAAATTTTTTTTAAATAGTGTGTTCAAGATGGGAAATCTGGTTGCCAGCCAAGAACTCTACCCACTGAGCTATCGACGCATATAATATTTGATTTCTTTAAACTTAAATGAATTGTGGCGCTTCGTTTTTTCGCTAGTGTTGTCAAAACAAACATACATTACCCAGTTGCTTACAAAAAAACACAAAGTAATGTATCTAAAAATAGATTTTCAAAAATATTTCAATTATTACTTTACATTTATAAATCATATATTACGTAATCAATAATGAGTAACTTATTACTTTATGCTTGCAAATAATGAAAAAGGTAACGAGCTTTCATTACAAGGTAACGCATAAGAATATCGCACCCATTACCAAAGTTTTGCTGGGTAGTTTGCTTGCAATGTACATTTGCAATAATATTCTTTAGTATGATGCAAGTTTTTCATTTCGGAGAATTTTCAATCAAAATTTTTACAGCATATAGGGGAAATAGGAAATAAAAAAAATTAATGAGTTAAAAAGAGACAACCGTATGGAGATATGTTACGTTACGTATAACTAAACTAATTCTTGCTTAAAACGAAATACGTTTTTACAAATATTCCTGAATATTGATGGTGATAATAATAATGATGTCAGTGATCATCCTTTATAAATGAAATTATTTAAATCTTTGTCACCAATAAAACAAAAACTTTAAACCTATAATGCATATAACAAAAACTACACTATTAAATATAATAAATGGTTATAAATTAACCAGAATACATATACCGAAATATATTATACATGAAAGTCTCGTTCTGTATGCTGCAAGAACCGGTCTAAAAATTCCAAACAATTCAAATTACCAAACAAACAAACAAAAAACCTAAAAGAATAACAACAAACATCAACTGTGTCGTATGCGATAATGGTTTTTATTTAATTTTTTTTATTTTTGTTTGATTTGTTTAGCTTTGTTAAGACAAGAGATTTAAAGAGGTGGGAGTAGTATGAATGGCATGAATTTCAATGAGTAATTCCCAATGGCATTCAACAGGTTATCATTTATCAAATAAATGGAATATGTACTTTACACTACGTCAAGCCATTGAGCTAAAAATAGTTTTAGAAAAAACATCTGAATAAGCAAAACATTAGACAGTTTAATACTAATAGAAATGTTGTTGTTAAAGATTGACATTTTCTATATATAAATCAGATTAAGATTTAATTCAAACCTTTAAAAAAGAACAGAGACGTTAACTGGATTTGTTAATTTGTTCTGGACGGCCAGGAAATATAGAAAAAGACGGTAATATATGCTGCTGAAGTTGCACCACTGATTAGTGGAAGATTATTTCAAGCTATAGGCTAAGAGGAAATATGAAGCAACGTTTCTAGACATTTGAGTAGACTTTCTTTACGCTGTATCAGGGAAAATAACTGCGTAAAGATTACGCCACATATGGTTGGTTTTGACTTATAAAAGAATTCTTTGCGTAATACGCTGTTAAATACAAACCGCGTGTTTTTGAACAAAACGCAGGCTTTAGGCAAAAGTTAACTTATATGTATAAGAAACCCACTTCTCATTGCAATACAAAAGTAATACACAACAGACTTTATGACTATTCTTCGTTGATAATCTCCGACGACAATTGCTAAAAAACAATGACGTAATCTATTGAGGGGTGTTTTTGCTCTATCTCTAGCATTGGAAGCAGTATTCCGTTTTTGATCTAAATGGTATTGAGATCAGAAGGAGTAAAGGAAAGTTCACCAGTCTGAACACTCCGATTTTGAT
The DNA here is from genome assembly GCA_949748255.1 of Eustalomyia histrio. Classification (NCBI taxonomy): domain Eukaryota; kingdom Metazoa; phylum Arthropoda; class Insecta; order Diptera; family Anthomyiidae; genus Eustalomyia; species Eustalomyia histrio. The sequence goes on along the minus strand of OX456524.1, from coordinate 105,379,840 downwards.
GAAATTTAGTTATGCAATGGATAATAATTTAAGATCGACCAGCGTAGGCTTCTGGACCAGCTCTGAATTTTAAGGGGAAGATTTTTAAAATTTACTGATTTAGCCAAGAAAGTCATTTGTGACAATAAGAGAGATCTCGTAGGATGATACTACATTCATAACTCGAAAAACCCGATAGTTACTATTTAACTGGACATTCAGTAATCGGGTCTTATTTAATAAAATTTCAAGCCAACTTTATGTTTTGGTTGGAGTCATCGATATATTTGTAGCGACAGAAGTTTGGTTAATACAATGTAATTTCTATTGAAACAATATTTTTGAATTGTGGAAGGAGAAGATGAATGCGATAACTATATAATTCGGTTGACACAAACAATTTGTTTTCGCTCAGTAGGAAAGTAATCATCGAAATCAAAAATAACACGATTAGAAGCCTTAAAATATCTAGGCCAACTATATTTCTTTCAGTAATTCTGTGGGGATGAACTGACCTGCATGCAATAAGGTTTCCCGTAGAACGACAAAATAAAAGTAAGTACACAGATAATAAATAGGTATCAATATGATCATTAACGATTCCCTCCGATACCTTCAAGAGCGCTATGCAAATAAAAAATGGCAATTGTCATGGTTTTGTTAGCATCATTCTTTTTGGGAATTGACTGAACATTAGCAATCTCCAACATGATGAAGTCATGCCTTGATCGAGATAGCATCTAAGAGTATTTCAGTGCGAATGCTGGTATACTATATGATCCTGCTGACGACCCGGAACCTATTTTGTTCTTTAAAGAATGTACTTCTCAGATACCTAAATAAGTGTTGTACTGTCGTCACCCTTTACTCGCTCCCCAGCTCAAAGTAATGTGTCCTTTCTAGTAAGCTTAAAAGTTGTTCGCTTGGCAAATCCAAGAAATTCTCATTCTTCTTTATGTAAAGAAATGACCAAAGCGAGAGAGATATCTTACATGTAGTCCAGACCAAAACACTTGTTCTTGCCTTCATATCCGCTACTTAAACCTGGGCTAGTGAATCAGCATAGACAAAGAATATTTTTTGATAACACCAATCTTTTTTTATCCCAAGAGAGTGTGACCACAGCCATATATTTTTAATTGAATGAAATCCTTGTGTAGTGAAGAGCCTAGAATATGTCCTATGAAAAGTTACATCAACTAGCTTGCCTTTTCCTCACAGGGCCTCTCATTCAACACCACAAGCAGTTATGAAAGCAATACGCACTGCAGTTTTCACAGACTACACGAGAGTAAAAATGCGATCAGGTTAGGAATTTTTCTGAGGAACATATAGAACCTCAGAACTAATGGAAAGTTTTACTGGCTGATGTTTATTCATTCATTATTTTTTATTTCGCACATTTTTTTGCTGAAAATATTTTAGATTCCAATATATTTTGTCCTACTAAGATCAGTAGATTCTGAAAACTTTTTTTCAAAGGAAAATTGTTCGATCCTGAAATTTTATAAAAATAAATTTCTATAAAAAGAACAAATTTTCCTACAAAAAGCCTAATTGCAGCATAACCCTTTCATTATGAAAATGAGATTAAAGCGCTTTCCTAAAAAAAAAAAACTGTGGCATTCTCATTAAATATTGTGTCCATTTTATAAGGGGCAACTTTTTTACATTGTCTAATTTTATAAGTCTCTGTTAATTGTTAACTAGTCCAAGAACATTTTATTAAAATTTCCAAGTAAAACCATAAAAATTGCAAAAACCAATAAAATGCTAAAGAAAATAAAATCAAATCAAAGCAATTTTTTGTACGGTAATCCTCTAATCAATCCAATGTTAAACTATTTGGCAGTTAATCTCTTTCTATAGAATATGAACAATACAAAATCTAAACACAAAATCAGGTATAAAAACGTTTTATTTGTAGCCAAATTAATTTGTCTCAAATGGCCAGTAAAAGTAAACAAACGTTTCGATTAGTTTAGAACATCAAAAATTTATAAACGGGAGTGTGTGTAAGTGGCTGTGGTTAAATTATGGCAAATTACACCTACGGTCCTAAAAATCCCTATACAAATGTTTCGACTGTATTACGACCGCAAGCAAGGTGTGTATTTGCTAAAAAAAATAAAAACATTTAAACTTTCCCAAAAACTAGTAATTTTTGAAAACTACTTGCATTTACTTGCAAAATTTCATACTAATTTTAAATCAAAAATTAAAAGTAAATTGGAAAAAACTTGGGCAAAACTGTTTAAAACGAAGAAAGGTGATAGAATGATACAAAACTAAAAGGACAAAAAGGACAAACAATGTGTTGAGTGAAAAAGAAATTTGTAAAAACAATATTTGATTAATTGCTTTGCTTTCTATTAAAAACTTAATTAAAGCGAATCTTTGTTTGAACGATGGACCGTTAATAGAGAATTTAAAAAAAATTATTTTGAATTCCATACACTAAATTTTTAAATCAAGCAGAAAAAGTTAAAATCAAACTTATTTGCAATTAAATTTACAATTAAAATCTAGTAGTGAAAGCTTTTAATCTATTTATTCAAAATTTTGAATGGAATTTGACAAGTAAATACAAAAAAATTTCAAAACCTACTGGTTTCAGATAAGTTTAAATGAGGTAAATTTTTTTTATTTAAATATGTTTTTGCCGAATTTTACAATGCGAAAAGAAAATCAAAAATATTAAAATGTTAATTTAACACATCGGCTGAAAAGTCCGTAGGACGACACATAGGGGGCGCCACTAATAAACTAATAAATAAATCCATAGGATTTTTTTGGAACTACCAACCTTTAAATGATACTTGTCAACATTTAATGACAATTCGTTCCTTAATGAACAAGTTACAGTTGTTCTAGTGACGCTACTTTTACGATTTTAAAAACAATGGATTCAACGCAATTCCGTGTGTTGATTTATCATTGCTTTTTAATGGAAAATAACACCGTTAAAGCTAAAGCTTGGCTTGATAAGTGTTATTCGGACTCTGCTCCATCGAGACAAATGGTAGAAGTGTTGCTGACTTTAAACGTGATCATACAAACACCGATTACGCCAAACGCTCTGGTCGCCCAAAAGAGGTGGTGATACCGGAAAACATTAAAAAAGTTCACAAAATCGTTTTGCCAGACAGTAAAGTGAACATTTGTCTATGAGAAAGCTGTTTTCGAAATGGGTGTCGCGTTTGCTCTTCACCAAGATAATGCGCTGTGTCACAAGTCGTTGGCTACCTGTCTTCAGACTTCGAAAAAATCCTCGCTGGAAAAAGATTTGGTTCGAATCAAGAGGTGATTGCCGAAACAGAGGTTTAATTTGAGGCCAAAGATAAATAATTTTATGAAAAATGCATAGAAACGTTAGAAAGGCGTTGGACTGATTGTATCGCTCTTGAAGGAGACTATATTGATAAACAAAGTAAAATTTTTCCAAAAAAAAAAAAAAATTTTGTTTTATTGGTTATCCCACGAACCGATGTGTTAAATACGAACAAAATTATTTACTTAATTTTAAATAATTGTTAAAATGTAAATTTAAACATTATATATACACAGAAAAAAATATTTTAGAATCAAACAGAAACATCAACGAAGTTTGTTTTTTTTTTTTTAATTTAAATGTGTTTCTACTTATTTTTTAAATGTGAAAATAAAATTAAAAGTTTTGACATATTAATTTAAATAGGAAAAAGTTTATTTTAACTTAAATAATATTTAATAAGATGTTAATTCAAATATGATTTAATAATTGATTTAACAATGATTTTTTCTCTCTGTGTAGTAATTGATTAAACAGTGATTTTTTTCTCTCTATACCTTTTTTCGCTTAAGTCAGGTCCGTTCGTTATAGCGCATAGAAAAATATAATTTATATTCCGATATAATGAAGTGCTAGTTTGTCAAACATGATTGATGATAATTCGAATTTATCATAGTATGAGCCTAATGATCTTATATATAATACTTACTGACCATATTATGATCTTTGAGGAAGATTTTATCATATTTCTAGCATCATACTGTGATCACAACGAATTTCAACCATAACATGATGCTATTTTCTATGATACAGGGGAATTTGAAGTGGTTTTCAAAAATATATATTTGAAACAAAATCGATGTCTTAAATTTTGTTAAAATTGTTAATAAAAATTAAAATCATATTACATTTTAAATATGAATTATTTTTGTATTCCCTAATACTAGATATTAAACAAAACAAGTAAAAAAAGGCTTAAATTCGGCTGTGCCGAGTGTTTGAATACCCTCCACTAATGTCCCAAAAAAATGTTCTATACTGGGTTTGATACATTTAATGTAAAAAACCTTTGAAGTAAAATTATGGAGGTTAAAAACTTTTTTTGGAAGTGAGCACACTTTTTGGTGGAAAAATTATTTTAAGGTGAAAATTTTTTTTGAGGTGAATATAAGATATTGTTTAATTCTAAGCGACTGGTAAGTGAAAATATTGCCAGTCGCTACTATGAAATTGTACAAAACTACACCAATTTGTATAAAAAAATTAGAGTTACCTTCACATTTTCACTCATAACTTTTAAACCGCTGGACTGATTTGGCTCATTTTCAATAGCAAACTGCTGGGCAGGATGTCCAATAATCTGAGTAAAAATGAAGACAACCACGTGCGTCTTCGCGCCGTGATTGCCATTTAAACAGACAGACGGACATCGCTAAATCGACTTAAAATTGCATAAGGATCACGAATATAAATACTTTATGTTGTCTTAGACCTATATTTCGACATATTACAAACGGAATGACAAACTGATATATACCCTTACCATATATGGTGGAGGGTATAAAAATGGATTTGTATGTGAATCTTGGAAAAGCCAAAAACTCGTAAATTTTTAATGGCAAACTTTTTCATGTTAAAGTGATTTGTGTGACAGGGGCGATTTCTTATGTAAAATATTTAAAAAAAAACTTCATCAAAAATATGGTACATCCGATCAAAAAAAAAACAATAATAACGAATAAAACAGATAAAATTAAAATAAAAAAAAAAACCAAAATTACTAAATAGTAATAACGCTAAAATTGATGAAATTGGTGAAAAACCTAAAATGTGGAAAAATCATCAAAATAGGGATAAACGGATAAAATGAAAACCCCAAACAATTTTATCTTTTATTTTATATTTTAGACTATCGGCCGAAGGACGATTATTGGGCTGGGATGTACCACCAGAGGAAATACGTCACATACCAGAACATTGGTTGCAATATCAAGAACCGCCAGAATCTATGCATTACCTATTGGCTATGTTATATATATTCTTTACGATAATGTCATTAACAGGAAATGGTTTAGTTATATGGGTATTCACAGCGTAAGTACATTGGGCTAAATTGAATTATTATCACCCGGAATTAATTGTCTACTCATAACAGTGCCAAATCTTTGCGTACACCTTCCAATATACTGGTAATTAATTTAGCACTTTGTGATTTCTTCATGATGGCCAAAACTCCTATATTCATTTATAACAGTTTCAAGCGTGGTTTTGCTCTTGGCAACTTCGGCTGTCAAGTATTTGGTATTATTGGCTCGTATACTGGCATTGGAGCTTCCACAACGAATGCATTTATTGCTTATGATCGTTTTAATGTGATCACACGCCCACTGGAAGGAAAAATGACGCATGGAAAGGCAATTGTAATGATTATTTTTATTTATATGTATGCAACACCATTTGTTGTTGCTTGCGTGACGGAGAGCTGGGGAAGATTTGTACCAGGTAAGTTTATAAAAATTATGTATACAGTAAAATCTCTATTGGTGTTTTTTTTTTTTGAGACCAACCAAGTTTAGGTTTTTTAATTACAAAATTCATTGAATGATACAATTTTAACAACCCTGATGATGTTATTCTATAAATAACGAAATATCGGTATTAAACAATAAAAATATTTTATAAAAAATACATAAATATAATTAGAAAAATATTTTTTTTTTATTTAAAGTATATTAGTTTGATATTCCAGAATAGTCGTCCCGATTTATGACTGTCCCAAAAAGGGCGTATTTTAAGTTGTTACAGGTTGGTTGAAAAGTTCCTGCGCTCACCAAGAGATGGCACTGCTAGCTCCAAACTTTTTTTTCTCAAATTGGTATAACTGTCCTGAGAGCACACGCAAAGTTGCAAGTCATTCTGTCAATTCTTTCTTTGTTTACAAGCCATTTGAAGTTGACGTGTCATTGATTTTATTTTAATATGGAAAAAAATTAAATATCGTGCAGTCATTCGATTCTTTGTTTTGAAGGGTTTAAAAGCAAAGGAAATTTATGAACAATTGTTAGAAGTGTATAAGGAGTCCTCAACTTTAAAACGCACCGTTGAATTTTGGGCTGGTGAATTTAAACGTGCTCGTACCAGCCTTAAAGACGATCCACGCCAAGGACGACCAAAAACTTCAACCACAGCAGAAATCATTGAGCAGGTACATAATATGGTTAGTGAAGATCCAAGTTTGACTAAGCGTGAAATTGATAATGCCATAGGCATCTCAGACGAACGAGTACTCCATATTTTACATGAAGAATTACGTATGAAAAAACTGTTTGGAAGGTTAGTGCCGCACACATTAACAAATCAACAAAAACTGGATCGAAAATAAATTTCTCAGCGTAATTTGGAGCGTTTTAAGCCGAATAAAACCGAAACAAGAACGTTTACAGTGGACTGATGCTGGTTGTTCAGCTCCAAAGCAGGTGAAGTCACAACGATCAGCAAAGAAGGTTATGACATCAGTTGTTTGGGATGCAAAAGGAATTTTGTTGATTGATTATCTTCAGAAAGGTAAAACAATCAACTCTAAATATTTTTGCAGCCTTTTGGATCAGCTGGATGAAAAAATTCGTGAGAAAAGACCTGGTTTAAAGAAGAAAAAAATCATTTTTCATTAAGACAATGCACCTGCTCACAAAAGTGTTTTGACGATGGCTAAATTCAAAGAATTAAAGTACGAATTGCTTGAACATCCACCGTATTAACCAGATTTGGCTCCCAGTGACTACTATCTCTTCAGAAATCTCAAACAATTCCTTCGTGGAAAGCATTTTTCGTCGAATGAAGAGGTCATAGCAGCCGTAGACAATTATTTTGCAGAGCTTCCGGAAAACCATTATTAGGAGATTATATTGAATAAAAAAATATATTTCGTAACAAAAACAGTATTCTTTCATTTCGAGCGCAGGAACTTTTCAACCAACCTGTATGTGTAAGATTTCTGAATTCTGAATTAAATGCATTGAAATCAAAAAATCCTAAATAAAACACATTTTTAATTTATTTTATTTTTTTATAATTTTAATTATCATAGTTTTATTTTAGAGTTCAACTAACCTAAGTAAAATACATATATTTTTGTTTTATATTTTTTATGTGCTTTTATGCATTTTCAGCTTATACATATGAATAATTTGTTTTTATGTACTTTTTTAACTTTTTGGTTTTTAAATATATATTTTTCAAACTCACTCGCACTAAAAACCATAAACTTTTTAAATAAAAGTTTTGGGGTTTTCGTTACATTTTTGTTTTTTTTTTAATAATTCATACAAATATTTATAATTTGTTTTATAAAAATAACTTTGTGTTAAAGTACAATTAAAATAAAGAATAATTTGTAAGATTATATTTAGAAAAATATAATATATTCAAATAATTTGTCTTTTAAAATAACTAAATTTTATTTAAAAATTACGCAAAAAAAGGAACATTTTAATAAAAAAAAATATGCATTTAACAAAAAAAATAAAAAAAACAAAGGCGATATTGACAAAGAATGTGTATTTTAGATATTTTTGCGTCTCAGGGTTCTCTCGACCCTCATAAAAAAAACACCCGAAAAAAATAAAGAGTACGAGTTGAGTACCTAAGAGAAGCCTAGACGAAGTCTGATATCTGCAAAGTTTGTGTTACCGGCTACCTGTGTTATCTATTACGATTTCGACAGTTTTCCAACAGTTTTCTACTGTCAAATTTGTTGGAGATAACTTTGATATGGGCATTTCCAGGATCGCGAACGGGACATTCGTACGCACTCAACTTGAAAAAAAATATGAAAACTCAAATTTTTTTTTAACTTTTTATAAATATTTAATAGCATTTTAGTAGAACAATTTTTGAGAACAAAAAGAAAATTATAAAATATGAACGTTCTCCAAATATTTTGGATAAACTTGCGATCGCGAACGGGACAAAAAATGTAAGTAATTTTTTTCGGTGTGTGGTTTTGTTTAAAACTCTGCGAATTTCGTCAGTTTATTAAATGGAGATTATTTTTTAACTAAAGCAGAGATATAAAGATTTTATTTAGCATTTTGTTTTTTTTTATTATCCTTATTATTATTTTTTTTAAATATTTATTTAGAATCGCGAACGGGACATCGCGAACGGGACAATGATTCCAAAGGCATTTTTTAGGTTTATTTATGGATCAAAATGTTTTAGGTTTGGTTTTTTTAAATGATCTCGGTTATTTTGTTTTGAATTGTAAATATCAAACTATTCCGATCAACGTTCACGGAGAACTAAACACAAATGCTTATTTTCGGTCGCGAACGGGATAGAAGAATGTAGTACAAAGAATCTTTGAATTATACCGTTATTCGGAGTTTGCTTGATCTCTACTGTGGTGTTTTTAAATATTTATTGTTGGTATATTTAGTCTATAAGAAGAGTGCAATCGACATGATATGTAACACTTAGAAATAATTTAAGGAAAAATGTCAATTAAAAACTCTTAAACCAAAAAAAGCAAAGCTGCAGACCACTTTTCTTAAATTACAAATGGTAATATGTATTTAATTAGGTATATTCTTAAAATCCAATGCATTAACCAACTAAATTTTCTCAGAAAAGTCTTTTTTCTTCAACTTTAATATTTTGGTAGCGGTTGACCTTTCTGTGGAAATACCCATATACAAGCCACGCAAACACAGCTATTATAGAAAAAAGGTTTTAAATGACAATTCACAATTTTTTAATACGACAAGGTGGCAAAACAAAATCTAAACCAAAAACAAATTTTTGAAATTTTTTTTAAATTTCATAAAAACTTTGGAAATCTGAATTGAGTTTAGATTTTATTTTGCACCCATCCTAAAGTGTGGAATTCTAAATCCAAATTCTAGTTATGTGAGACATTATTAATTTTATATTTAATCAAAATACGTTTTAATTAATTAATTATTCAATTAATTGATTAATTGATTAACTACAATTCAGATTGATTCCTATTTTATACCGCAACTGAAAATTTATTTAACTTAAAAGCGATTAAATTTTTAAACAAGTACATTTGTTTTAAACAGAATTTATTTTTTAAATTAAATCTTATATTTTGAATTTTGTTTTTAAACAATTAAAATTATTTATATTTATTTATTCATTTATTAATAATACATAAAAAATATAGAATTTTACAATAAATTTGTGATGCTTTTTTATATTTAAAACATATAATTATAATTGGGGAAAATGTAAATGCCTCCAATAAAATAAAAAAAAACAAATTAAAAATTAAAATATTAATAATATGTAATTTATCTATGACATGATAAGGCCACGTTCACATCTACTTGTTAAACAAGTGTTTAGCGACAACTCGTATTTAAACTCTTTATTCAATTATAAAAGTTTTAAACTAGTTTTGGCTAAACACTTGCTTAGGATTGAGAAGTGGACGCAGCATAAGATGAATAATATATTTGAAAATGTTTAAGAAATATTGCATATATTTGAATTTAAAATATTTTTTTTCTATCTTGAAATTATGGCATTACAAATTAACCAATAAGCTTTTGGTTTAGAACATTAAACTTCAACTAAATCTTGGTAAAAACAAAAAATAAATAATAGATCTTCTTATTTAAAATTGTGTATTAGTACCGTTCGATTACTGGATAATTTGTATAAATCTTGGATAAATTTTTTCTGTTTCTGTTTAACATTTTACATCAACCATCTTCCTTTTTCATAGCAACCAGCTATAATTTATTTTTGCAGTTGGTTTTACAATCATCTAACTAACAAACTTGTAAATTGTTGCAAGTTTTCCGTTCACGTATTTTAATACGAGTAAATTTGTCTAATTCTCTGCAAGTTTGCTACTGAACAATTCTTGCTTGATATGACAGAGAAAAGTAATCGAACGGACCTATTATATAAGAAACATTTCATTCAAGGCTCCGTTAGTTTGGAAGTGCCGTAAAGTATCGTGGCAGCTGTTTACCTTTAACTTTGATATTATTCACATAATTGTAAGAAAATCAAATGAAAATAGATTTTTACCTCATGTTACCTCATTTCGCCGCACTTTACGTCCAACCTCACGTTACCTCATTTCGCCACACTTTACGTCCAAATTAATGTGGGGTAACTTTTTTCTTAACGATTTCTTTAATTTGTTAAGGATTTTTATTAAAATTTTTGGTTAAGCTTAATGTATTTTGTTCGTACTTTTGTTAAAAAAAAAACTCTATATAAAAAAAAACAATTTTTCACTTGCGTGAAATTGTTGCGAAATTGCGGTGGAATTTTGTTCACATCAATCAATAGTCAATTTAAAATGTTGTGAAAAAGTAACATTTGGCTTTGTTATAATTGTGACTTCCTACACTCCGGGAAAAAGTTTGAAGATTTTCATAAAGATGATAAAACACTACATCATATTTTCGTCCAAGCTAACACTTCAAAAATATCATAGTTGTTTCATAAATTGAAAAATAAATTGCATTGATGACATGTTTCTTAATATTTATGATATCTTTCTTAAATATGATGAATTTTTAAAAAGTATTAAGTAAGATTTATGAAAAAACTTCTTTATATTTATGAAGAAGTTTCATTAATATTTATAAAGAAGTTGCAACATATTTATGAATAAGTTTCATCAACATGTTTTTAATTTGTTTTATTTTTAATTATTTAAGTAAATAAAAATGCAAACTTAATGAGAATTGCAAACAGCAATTTTTTTATGAAATGTTTAAGATTTGTAAGACATTTATCATAAATTCTTTTGAAACAATTTAGCATATTAATGAAAACTTCATAAATATGATGAAGAATTGATGACAATCGAATTATGAAACAGTTTCATCAATATGATGAAAATTTTATTTATTTGATAGAAATAAATCAAATAAAAATCCTTACAAAAAAAGTAAAGAAAAAAGTTTAGAAAAAGAAATTTATATTAGATCTGTTTTCTAATCACCGGATGTATTTTTTTAATAACTTTATGGCAATTAAAATTCCATATTAGCTTTTTTAATTAATTTATTTCTTTTGAAGAGAATGATCGATGTTTTGCAGTTAAAATGGATTAAGCTGTTTTTTAAATACTTTTTAGATTTAGCTTAATTTAATTCTAATGAGTGCATTTATGCAAAAATGTTTCTTTTTTTCATTATTAGATTAGAGTACGTCTTAGATCTAGATAAAAAAAAATATTCAAATCAAGAAACAAAATATGGAATTTTTAACGAAATAAAATAAAACCAGTATTAATTTTAAAATTATCTTTTTCATCTTAAAAAATTTCCAATTTTTTCGTATTTAACAATTAAAAGCTTTAAAGTCGGCTTAATCGAATTTTGTATACCTTCCACAGTGATTTCGTTACAAAATAAGAAATAATATTTTTTTTACGGTATTTACAATTTATATGGGGTTTCTACAAGAATGAGTTCGTCTGAAACAAAACGTGATCTAGAAAAACCATCTTAATTCATAATCTCATAGATTATGATTTTAATTTTTTTTATAAACCTGATGCTTTTTATTTGCTATTTTGACGTTTATGAAGATTTGCTAGACATTTTAATGTTTTTTTTTTGCATTTAAAACTGCTAAATCACTGCAGATTTTTTATATTTGGCAACATTTTTCCGTGTAGTAATAAAAATACAAAGCTGTGTACATTTTTTTCCCGATAATCTGTCAGATTATAAAATTTAATTTTAAAAGATTATGACCAAAAATATACGTTCAAAAAGATTATGTCTGCAGATTTTTATGTTCTCACTATTAAAAAAACAAGGATGAAAAGTTTGATGACGTTTAATTTTGAATAATAGGCTTTTTACACTGAACAACATCTTTGTGAAACACGTGGAAGATGTTGAAAATATGAAACACGTGTTTATTCAGCTGTCAAAAAATAAAAGAAAAGGACGCATATTTTTTGTTAAAAATAAAAAATTGATTTAGAGAAAGCATTAATCATTGGAGTAGTTGTTGCTTTGCAAGAACTAACCCGAATTTTAATGCAGTACATTGAAATATTAATGGTCATTCTGGAAGAATATGATGATGAAGAAGAATTTTTGGTAGACATAAGAATGAAATTCTCATTCGCCTTTGTTGAATAATTTTTTTTTTTGTTTATTTTCTGCAATGTCAGTTTGCTAGTGATGGCACAAAGAAAATCGATTTTTTTGTCATTTTTTTAGTGATGACACTTAAAATAACGAAAGATGTAAGATGGAACAAAATGAGAAAGGATCATCTTTTGTAGATGTAGAATTTTTGGCAGGTATAATTCTTATGGGAAGATGTTAACATCTTTGCAAATTGATGAAAGATGTAGCTCAGTGGAAAAAGGCTATAAGCAAGAAATGCTTTGTCAGTAATGGGTTAACAACCATTTATGAAATAAAAAATATGTAAAGCACTTGCAAGGCATTTGTTTACAAAAAGTTTTTTTCCAGTACCCGATTAACAAAATTTAAAACTATTTACGAAATGAATATAAAGATGTATGATTTTGTATCGTTTTCAAAATTGAAGTTGGCAAAGGACTATAATTTTCAAAATCTTTCTTTGGCAACACCGTCAAAAGTACTGGGCCAACGTTTTGCCGTTCGTATTTTTCGGACTGGGTACATATACCAAGTTGCATGAGGTTGTCTTTGAAATCATTTAAAGTACCAAAAACTTATATACATATTTTTTAAAACTTAAAAAGTACCATAACAGGTACTGGAATATCCAGCTTGAAATGCCACTGATTTATTTTTCCTACTCAATACGCGTCATTTGAGTGCTCTTAGGTTACGAAATTCACAAGTGCAAAATGTTTGAAACACCCGAACTTGTCAGTTTGCAAATCAGACAATTTTAACATTTTCATAGCAAATTAAACACAATTTTGAAGTTAAATACTTTCAGCAAATTAATTTTTTTTTTTAACTTTTTATTAGAATATATTTTCTTTAAAAGATGTGCAATTAATCAATTAATCTAATAAACTCGTGAATCCAAAATTGAATTAATCGTTTAATCAGAAACTTTACTTTTTACACTTTTAGGTGAAAGTGAAAATTTCAAAAAAAAAATTCTCAATTCCGTTTGATTTTATTTATTATTATGATTGCAAAATTATGCTTTATTGTTAAAAAAATTGAATCAAATAAAACTTTAGAACGCAATTTAATAATGTTATAAATTTAAATTTTACGTGGATTTTAATTTGCCCCAATTCCAGAACATGCACGGGAATGTTGATTAATTTATCAGGCTCTAATAAATTAATAAAATTTAAAATTCGGTCAATTGAAACCATGATTTAATGTTTAATCAGGAATTTGATTATTTACAATTTTGTAATTAGTTTATTGATCAGAATATAAAAAAATAATCATTTCTTTAAAATTTGATTAAAGAATCAGCAAAATCATGTTCGCTAAAACTTTATCCTGATATGTTCCAACGCCAATTATTTTTTCCTAAATTATTTTCATTTTGGCTAACACTTTATCCTGAAATGTTGAAATGCAGTTTTTTTTTTCCTACTGGATTTGTAGTTATGGTTTCTAAGGACAATTTTGTGTTGTAAAAAATAAGTTTTGATAGATAAGTTTTGATAAGTTTAAATCTTCTTCAGAAAAAAAATTGCATTAAAAATACTTATTGTTGCTAAATTCAATATTTTTTGAGAAACACTTTTTTAAAATTTACGAAAACAAAAAAAAATACCTAAAGAGCAAATGTAAAACGTTACGATGTTCAACTACGAAATGATAAAAATTTCATACGAAATATGAATTAATTCTTAAAATATACCCACTAATAAATGTTTTCCAAGTGAATTTACTAAAACCAACATTCTTTATTTACAAATAGCTATGTTTATTTATTATAATTGGTTGAAAGCAAATTTTTGTTTTCAATTCCACTTTCGAAGGAAAATGAGGTCTGTGACATGTCTGATTATTTAGAAATTATCAAATTTCAAAGCAACAATTTTAATAAAAATTTAAATTTTTCTTAATGCCAATTGTAAATGATGTACAAATGAAATTGATGTTAATTAATTGTTCCCAACTTAAATTTTTTATAATTTTGAATAATGTTTGAATAATCTTAAAATTTCTTAAATATCATACAGTTAAGTTAATTGATTTATCGCACATTTTTTCAGTTTTCTTTATAATATTTACTTACGATTAAATATATGTATTAAATGGGAGATATTTAAGAAACAAAAAAAAAATAAAAATATATTAAAATAAAGAAAAAAATCTATATATGAATTCTAACACATATATTGTAAAAAAGAATCGTTTTAAAAACTTTTCTGTTTTATCCATCAAAGATTATGAAGGGCAAAGACTTGATTACATTTCTTTTTTTTTTTTGTATTTCACAAATTTTACCATAACGACCGTGCAAGCACTTCATCTTTTTATTATTATTTAACCACTCATATACTCTATTTTTTTAATATTCTTTATCATTTAATGTTTTGTTTCAATATTAAATTATTTCTGACAATTGATTTTTTTTTAAAATTAAATTAATTTATTATACAATTGAAATGGTTACATTAATACCCAAATTGCCATTATCGGCAAATAGTTGGGCAATCGATGTATCAAATACCAAGCAATCGGAATTGTGTATGGCGGAGGCAACACCTTCATGTATTGAACGCGGCATAGCTTCCCAGGTTAAACGTCTACGATTACCATTTAATTCCAATCGGTAAACGAAATTCTCAGCCTCCTTGCGCGAACCAATCAATTGAACAATAGCAAAGAACTGCTGATGGCCATCGTATTTTTCTTGTTTCTCAAGAACCAGCATAAAATGATGACCAAAGCAAGACTGCATCATAACCCAATCAACGGCGCCGGGTAAATTTATGTCTGTGGCTAAAAAAACTATATCTTCTCCTTGTAGTGTTGTTATACTCTTGTGTGACATCATTAAATGTTGCATGACTAGATCGAGAGGGCCTTGCCATTTGCACGAAGCTCCTGGGCATGGACACAAATATGGTCGGCATTCGCAGGTCTCTTCATGCTCGGTTTTTTCGGTATATAACAATGAGGCCGTACAGCCATAGCCTGAATGTTTACATGGGAACTTAACATTTGAGGCAACTTTCTCCATAGCCAAGTTGCGTATATTGGCCAATGGGCCGCGGCATGTTGGACAGCAGGTGAGTTTGGAGCGACACGAAACACACACTAAATGTCCACTAGAACATTGTAAAATTGGTGGCAAAACATAATCAAAGCACACCGGACATTCAAATAAAGATGTTAGATCGGTAGACATACCGACATCACCGCCACCAGCGGACGATATTGATGAACTAGATGATGATGATGTATTTGCCGAAGTATTGCTAGTACTTGAATTGCCAGTTGCAGTACCAGTTGGTGTTTCACGTCGTTTGGGATTTATTTTATTAGACATTTGACTTTGATAATTTATTGATTGCAGTGAGGGGTTTGTGACTACTGTGATCTATTTTTTCTATTGTATTACTACTGAAAGTGCGACGCGATCTAAATTGGCAGTTTTGTTGTTAACTAATTGTGGATTCTTATTGTGCTTATCGTAACGAACTGCTGAATATATCTGCAAGCAAGAATAATAATAATAATAAAAATTAAATAAAATATATTATAATTATACATAAATTAATGAAAGTTTTTGGTGCAATGTGGTTCTTCTTCGCCCGCCAAATAAGCCAGTGATTTAATTTACGACAGAGCCAGGCAAAACTACTACGCAGCATTTTTCTCTGACACCTACATCCATTATCACGTTTTAGTTTTGGCGTTTATAAAATTTAATACCAGTCTCTAGTTTAGCACCTGAGTTTGCATTCATACAAATTTTAAACTTAACAGAAGGGTTTTGCGATTTTAGAGATCCATTTTAATTATTTTTTAATATTTGCCTACATATTTATACTTCGATAAAACCAATAAACAACACCCTTTGTTACGCAATCAAAACTGCTGAAAAACGGATTTAACGGCACGAAAACAGCAAACGGAGTCAAAACGTAGTGTTTTCGAAAAACCGTATACGAAATTAAACCTTATTTGGGGTAAACAACTCCAGTTTGAAACACAAATTTTTAAAAATTTTATAAAAACGGCCTAGACCGTTTGAGACTAACATTATAAGCAATTAATTTAATTGTTAGTCTTGGTTCTTATTTTTGAAATTTTGCAGTGTACAAGTTTTTTTTTTTTTTTTGTTCAAATAATTATTGTATTTTTGGGGTTATGTTAACAATTCCCTAACCGATAACTTTACCAGTTTAAAATAAAAAGCCAAAATTAGTAAATTAAATAAGCTTTTATTCACGAGTTAGAGAAATAATGTGGTTCAAAATGTGTTAATATAAGTGTACAACTTTTTTAGTTAGCTGTATTTGATTGCAAAAAAAAGTTATAAAAATGAAAAAAAGTTCACTCCATATTGAAAAAAAAAAACGATTTTGGTTGAAAATAACCTGGTAATCATACAATAGGTCTGTACGAGGTAATTTTAGGTAAAGTCTGGTAAAATAAGAGTAAGCAAAAAATTCTCTCACAAAACCATAAAAATGCCCAAAATACTGCAAACGCACAAAACCACATTTCATACCCAAAAATAAACGTCAAATTTATTTATATTAATAAATAATAAATATATTTGAAATGGCAAATATCTATTTACATTTTTAAATGTATTTTTCACTATTAAGAAGGAAAAGTTCTTTATAGTAAATATTTAACTTAAATTTTTTTCAAAAATGCAAAACAGCTAATTTATTAGCAACAGCTGATGATTTGACAATTTTACCCAAACAAAAAGTACGGGTAAGTTCTGGTAAAATGAGAAACACAATTACTCTCTCATAACCGCTCTCATTAACCCAATTTTTGTTACAAGAAACGCTTTCTGGTAAGATTGGGTTCCCGCGGGCACCCGCGGTAACGTACGTCGAACACACCTATTATTATCTGTGTTAAAAAAGCAAGCATCTTCGACAGCCTTTGTTAATATAACAACAGTTTTTTTGCCAAAAAATTCATCTTAAACAAAATTAAAGCAAGCAGTGGCTGGGAAGACCGTTTTAAAAAGCCGAACAATATTTCATTTCAAATACTTCATTAAAATTTGCAGTGAAAGTGCTACTGTTGATGATGTTATTTGCGCGGAATGGAGGGAAAACCTAGAGGAACTAATAAAAGATTTCGATGCCAAGGACATCTTTAATATTGAAATAAAAAATCCTTTAATTCGTATTTTTTTTTAATTTACCTCAACAAATCGTAAACCTCTCTAATTCGTAAAAAACTGCTGGTCCCTTGCGATAACGAATTATCGCGATTCTTCTCTACATAGTAGAAGTGGTATAAATCCTGTTATTCTGGTGATATCCTGAAAAACGAGTTTTTTGTAGAGCTTAATAACACTTTATATAATCTCCTTTAATACAAATTTTTCAATAATTTAATTATTACAGGCCGCTTTCTATCAAAAATCACAATTATTAATGGACTTTATTAAAATTTGTTATTCATGCAACACATGTGTGTATATTTTTTGGGTTGTTTCTTTACTTAATTGATTTGCAAATTTTACATACAGAAATATGAAAACAGGGTCGTAACGATTTATTATTTAATATATAAAAAATACATTATATTTGACACCGTTCCAGTAAAATAAATCATTTAAAGATTCTTTAAATTGCCTATTCTATTGAAATAAGTTTAGTTTATTATTATATCAATCCTAATGCCTTTTAGGGCTGACTTCCATAAAAAAATAATAATTTAAATTTACCAATTTTTGTTTTTGAGACAAAAAACACGCAGAAATGCAATTTTGAATTTTCAATCGATGATTTACTATAATTTTCATTTTTTGAACCACTGTTAAAAACAGGGGCCGTAACAGTTACGACTTTTTTCAAAAAAGTCAAAATATAATAGTTATTTTTTGACTTTTATTCTTTCGGTCAGAAATAAAAGTTAAAATTTGACTTTTATTTTTTCGGTCAAAAATAAAAGTTAAAACTTGACTTTTATTTTTTAAGTCAAAAATAAAAGTTAAAATCTGACTTTTATTTTTTCGGTCAAAAATAAAAGTTAAAATTTAACTTTTATTTTTTAAGTCAAAAATAAAAGTAAAAATCTGACTTTTATTTTTTCGGTCAAAAATAAAAGTTAAAATTTTACTTTTATTTTTTAAGTCAAAAATAAAAGTTAAAATTTTACTTTTATTTTTTAAGTCAAAAATAAAAGTTAAAATTTTACTTTTATTTTTTAAGTCAAAAATAAAAGTAAAAATCTGACTTTTATTTTTTCGGTCAAAAATAAAAGTTAAAATTTTACTTTTATTTTTTAAGTCAAAAATAAAAGTTAAAATTTTACTTTTATTTTTTAAGTCAAAAATAAAAGTTAAAATTTTACTTTTATTTTTTAAGTCAGAAAAAATTGATTATGCCATAATAATATAACCAAAATTGGTTACATGGTTTCATTTTGGTTACATTTTTCTCCAAAGAAAAAAAAAGATATTTCTTTCACTGGAATTCTAATAATAGATCTAAAAGCTTTTCAACAACATTTTCAATAGATGAATGAAGAAGTAAAAGCATTGTTCATTGATTAGGCACAAAATGATACCCTTTCTGCAGTACAACAAATTTTTATATGCCCGTCTAAAGTACTTGGCATGTATTATTCATCAAGTACCTGCGACACAAGTTAGTGTAGAACGCGCGTTTCTCAGCGACTTGCGCTACAATTTGTCTGAACAGAACTTGGCTGCTATATTAATGGTGAAATTGAATTCTGAGTCATTGCAATGAAAGAGTGAACAATTTAATATTGAAATAAAGGAAATTAAATGTTATTTGTATTTTCAGACCAAAATATGCAAAACACCAACTCCTTAACTTTCTAGCCAATAAACGTTTTTGTATACATATGTACTCTATTATATTTTTTTTCTTTTTGTTTTAATACAAATACAACATGTACTTATAATTCTAAAAATAAAAACTGTGTTAATATTTAATTAAAATTTTATTTAACTTTTTTAACATCTGCTTTCAATAGGAACAAAAGTCAAATTTTAACTTTTATTTCTGACTTAAAAAATAAAAGTCAAATTTTAACTTTAATTTTTGACTTAAAAAATAAAAGTCAAATTTTAACTTTTATTTTTGACCAAAAAAATATCGGTCAAAAAATAATTATTATAAAGTGACTTTTTGATAAGTCAAAAAAATTAAAAAAATAAAAGTCATATTTTAACTTTTATTTTTGACTTAAAAAATAAAAGTCAAATTTTAACTTATATTTTTTACTTAAAAAATAAAAGTCAAATTTTAACTTTTATTTTTGACTTAAAAAATAAAAGTCAAATTTTAACTTTTATTTTTGACCAAAAAAATATCGGTCAAAAAATAATTATTATAAAGTGACTTTTTGATAAAAGTCAAAAAAATTAAAGTAATTTAAGTTTATTATTCCTTAGCATAACAGCATCAATATGCTGTATTCAAATATCTGATAGACAAATTATATCCACCTGACTTTTTGATTATAAATTTTAAAAATAACTTATTTTCGGTCCCTGGTTAAAAATAAAAAAATATACAATTTCGAATATATATTTTATATACATAAAGCACAATCTTATGTACATGAACTTCCTAGCCCTAATGATTAAATAAAAATCCATGTATGTCATCATATCAGATCCTAGTTGGATTTCATTACAGTACGATCTACCATTTTCAAATGAAATTTTATTCAAGACTACATTCAAAATGTGTTTAATTTGTTTTTGGATCAGAAGATATACAATATATTTTCGGATCCGAAGATATATTATCATACATGGACTATTAATTTCTAAAGGAATCTTTTCAAAATCTTGCACAATCTTTTTAACACATTCCTTGGAAATTTTTTATTTTAGAAAATTTAGTAAAATTTTAAACATTTTATGCTGCAACTTTCGGAATCATGCATAGTCATATATTATACATACTATGCATGAACGTATATTATCATTGTATGCCCATGGGTGATCATCAATCAATTAAGATATATAAAAAAAACGGTTAGACCAGTAAGGATTTCGAATAGTGAAATAGAAAATTTGGAAAAAATTTCGCATAATCTGTCTCGTTGGCCCAGCATGAAAATCGTTTATTATGTTCTAAAAATACCAAAAATTTCTTTTTGAATTTTATCTTCTAGGAAAATGAACTTAAACTTATATGCATTGTTTAATTATAAAATTTAAAGTCGAGTGTAATGAGTTTGAAAAAATTTATCTACTACAATATTAAAAAATAGCACATACATACATATGTATTTCGACATTAATTATTTTATATTCTTACCGTTAGAACTTTGATGTAATTCAATATTTTAATATAATTCAATATTTAATGTTTCTTTGGAAATGTTATTATTGTTCTGAATATTATCACAATAATAATTGTTGTATCCTTAATGGATGAAAAGGATTTTTTAAAATTTAAAAATTCTTTTTTTATACAAAAAATAGATATATAATATTATATTAACACAAAACAGAAAAATATCTATTTTCTATTTCAGATTTTTTTTTTTTTTTGTTGGAAAAATGGAAAAATTAAAAATTCCACTCTTATTCATGTGACCGGTCATTTTTTAAAAGAAAAAATATAAACAAGCTGTCAATAATGTGACATTCATCAATATTTTTCAAGATTCCGAATAAAAGTGTTTAAAGTGAACTGATTGTGCATTTTTAATGGAAATTGATAATATTTTTGAAAATATCGGTAAATAAACATAATTTCTCCAAAAAAAAAACAATACAATATAAATTTTGAAATATTATTTTTTAGAAACTTTTTCATTCGTTGATGATTTAGCAACTGAAGAAATGGCCGACCATTTGGTGGAAGAAGAATTGAACTTTCTTTATTATGATATGAGCGCAGCACTGTTTTTGCTGCGTGGAATCGAGTACTTCGTTCCCAAATCTAAGGTATATTTTTTCCCAGTCCGATGACAACCGATTTCGTCAAATGATGCGAGGCACTTAAGATCTACTTGCTGTAGTTCTACACAGATTTGGGGCTTTAGGAGAAAGTGCAGTATTCGTAAAATAACAACAATTTTCGTTATTGTTGATGGGGGCACTATACACAACTTTACAAGACGAGTATTTCGCTGCTTTTCTGAAATGAAAATTTATTTTTTGGCTCGATAGAGACGAAATAACGTATATTGTGAAGGAGACGGTTAGTGAATTACCGCACTGTATTGGTTACGTAGATGGCAGAGAATTTAAATTGGCCGAGACACCCATTCATAATCCTTTGGAAAATGTTTTTCATAGAACTCATTTTTAATTTTTCTTCTTAAAAAACGACGGTTGAATTGAACGAGAAAAAAAATTAAATTTGAAATATAAATGAAGCGGAGCCACGAATAACGTTTTAAGCGACAATTTTTACAAACCCTGTTTTTTCAGGAATACAGTTAGAATAACTCTCTTTTATGACTTTAAAATTAAATTAGGCAAAATTATGCAGGATTCGTTATCAAAATGCAATCTAATGAAGTTAGTCAGTGGGATACACCTACGAGTTCTAAAACGTTTTTTTCGATTTCTCAATAATTTCAATTCTCTCGCTTACAACGTTATACGCGGTTCTGCTTCAAATGTTACACGTGATTTTTAGGATCATAGTTGTATAATTGAGGGTTTTACAAAAGGAGATGTAATCTTTCGTACTTTGAACTACAAATAAACTATTTTCTCTAAAGTGGCAAGCAACATCATTTCGTTTCACGTTTATAGTAGAAAATCACAACTTTTTATCCAGATTTTTTTACACTTATAGGTTGTTAAAAATACAAGTTTTGGTGAAATTTTTTTTCCTTGTGTTTGTTGCAACAAAAGTTACATTTTTCCACTTTAGTACAAGAAATATTTGGTAATATTCTCCTCCTCTAACTGTGGCACTGCTTAAATATTGTAGGTTTGTATATGTACGATAAATCTATGTAAATAAAAGCAAAAATGATTTTTTTTTTTTGTTTCAAATACTTTGCTTTGTTGTAGCGACTAAAAATAAAAAACTTACATTTTTTACTGCTGTGAATGGTGGTGGTACAAACGGTACGTTAAATTCATATGGTTAAGATGTGTTTAGTTGTGTTGTATTCAGGTGGTTGCAAAAGCAATTCAGTGATTAGTTTTTATGTTTCTACGTCACCCCGTCTGTTTATATGACTGACTGAATGAGTAAAAAAAAAACCTACGGTAGTAGAGCCACAGTATATGGATGTATGTATAAATGCGTGCTTGTTTTTTTTTAAATAATGATGATACCGACTAACGAGGGAAATATTTAGTGGACAAAACTATACATTGTGATTGGTCTTTTCTCTATACTTGTAATAAAATATCTTTTATAATGCGATTAAAATATGCAACAAAAAGGAATTCGTAGAATTATACGTTTAGTTGTTGTTTGTTTTTTAATCATACTTTTCCTTTTAAACTATTTTTAAGTTTATTTTTGTTTTAATTTAGTTTCTATTAAGTTTCTTTAGGATGGGTACGAATTGGCTAAACTAAATGTAAACTAAATTCATTAAATTTGAAAAAAAAAATCTTAAACAAATTTTCAATTTGCATTAAGTTTAAAATTCTATGTTAGTATCAATTTAGCCACCTCGCACAAAGCCCAAATATGTCTTTATCTTAACACGTTTGTGATAAACTACACTTTTCTTTTTTTTTTTATACAAGCATCATCACTAATATCGTTATCATCTGTTTTTACTGTAACGTTTTATTCACAATTTGTTAATTTATTATGGTGGTGGCATTGTTGTTGTCACTTTTTATATATGTCGTTTACGTCGCTGCTTTTCACTTAAGGGCAGATTTTTTTTCTTTCTTTTGTTGCAAAGTTCTTAATGAAATAAATTTACAAATTCAGTCTGGTATTGTTTATAATTATTTTTGAATTTCTTAAAAATTATCTCAGAGTAATATTAACCACAACTGTATAACTGTACAATATTAATTGTGTTTATTTAAATTTGCATTTTCAAATTTTTTTATTTTGCTCGTAATTATAATCGTAGTTAATCGTGTATTTGCAGGTTTTACCACAGGCTGTTTTTTTTTTTTTTTGTGAAAATTTGTTTTAATGAACCATCAATACTATGTTTCTAGACAACTATTCAAACATTCTACTAATATAAATTACTTTTTTTATTAATGTAGTCGCTTTTTTGTTAACTATTAATTTATTTCTGTATAATTCAATTTTTCTTTTTTTATACTTTTTTGGACAAAAAAAAATATCTTCGTAAGTGCAGAGGTTAAAGTCGACTGGTTAAAATTTGGCTACGCCGCCGCGGACAGAATTATAGCCGCCACTAATTATTATGAGTGACTCGATTGAATAATTTGTTTTATGATTATATTCGCAATATTACAATGTACATATATTGAAAAAAGTAAAAAATTATTTAATCAATAAAAATAATCTTCTGAACCGATTGGTTAAAAATTTAATCAATATTAAAAATTGAATAAAGTAATTGTTTTTAAAAGTCTGCTAATAATTAATTCACAATGCTAAACGATATATTTTAATGAAAAACATTAACAATTTTAAAACAGCTTTCCACTTGCGCTCTATTTTTGCTAAATTATGGTGAACATATTTTGGCATCAATACATAAGAGCAATTAGAATTTTCTGTGTTTGGGCGGCAAAGTCTTGACAGGAAAGTGATAACATCCTTGTAAAAGAGGCTGAAAATAACGTCAATAATTGTATGCATTAGGTCTAAACGTGAACTAATGTCAAGATTATATATGATTTTGTAACATAATTTACCGCACAAACACAGCTAATACGAAAAGGTGTCTTTTGTCATTTTTATGGTTCTAACTTCTAATTGTAAAAATGTCTAATTATTATTGCTTTATAGAGTATTCAAAAAACCGGCCTTTTGAAAAAACCGGTTTCGGTTTTCTTCGAAAAATAGAATTTTAAAAAAACCGGTTTCGGTTTTTGCAGAAAAAACCGGTCAACCGCTTTTTTTTTAATCTGAATAAAAAGCTTATAAAATTTGTTAATTGTTTTTATTACAAAAAAAAAAACAAATTTAATATATAAAGTAATAATAATAAAAAAAAAATACATTCTTTGAAAAAAAAATATATATACCCAACAAACAATACGTACATTTTACGTATCGGTTTCGGTCCGTCATAAACAGAATCCAACTCCGTTTACATACCGTTTTCTTTATCCGTAAACGGACCAGAAAACGGATTATAAGGAACATTGAAACTGATTCGAATCCGTTTAAAAACCGTCAATGACGGACCGGATATATCGGATTAAAAACGGAGTTGTCCGTTAAAAGTCCGTCAATGACGGACCGTTTACGGACCGAATATATCGGATGAAAAACGGAGTTGTACGTTAATAGTCCGTCAATATTATAAAACTATATTCATATCAAATGAATAGAGATCATTAAGTTTGTAAATTGGTAAAATTAGGTACGTTAGTAATTTGAACGTTTAAAACATATGGCATTAAATAAGTTTTTTTAATATTACATTTTAAATATGTAAAAAGGAAATCTATTTTTCAGTTCTAAAATAATATTTTAGAAATAATATGCCATTTAAATGTTTCGTTTTAAGACGATTTTTTTGTTTGCTTTTGATAAAGATAGAAGTGGAAAATACTCTTTCACTAATAGTAGATGTTGGACAAATAGTCAAAAGACAACTATATAAATTTTCCAACTTTTCAGTTCTTTTGTCGCATTTATCAAGATATATGAAATCATCATATAATGATGAAGGATTTTGTACAGTTTCTTTTTTAGGATTTTGAATACTGTTTATTGTGTTATTTAGATCAGAAATTAAACTATTTGAATTTGGAATATCCAAAGTTAAGTCTTCATCGGAATCTATCAGACTTACATCTAAATCTTCATAACCAAACAAACGATTATAAGGCTTCGGAAAAAATAAAAGAGACCAAGTAACCCAGTTGGTAATTAAAAAAACCGGTTAACCGAACAAAAAAGACGGGTTTTCGGTTTTCTTCGAATTTACAAAATATTCAAAACCGATCGGTTTTTAAAAATAAAGAAACCGGTTGACCGGTTTTCGGTTTCGGTTTTTAAATACTCTATTGCTTTACTAAGATCTTAAAGTCATCGATAACTTTTTTCTTAAACAAAATATTAATTTTATTTCCGCCGTTATTTATTATAAGTCGGTTCGGACCTCTGCTTATATACTTTTTTACTACAAATTATTGAGTATTGAGTATTTAAGTAAATTGTATTCAAAATAATACAATTCTGTTGGATGTGATATTTTTCTGAATATATGCGGAAGTTAAAATGCATGGTTTGAAACTAGCTTAACACTTAAGTACTCTGAATATTTTCTTAAGAAATTGTGTCTTGACTGATTTCATATGGGAAGTGTTAGCTTACTAACCATATATGGCCCTATGGGCCCGGTAAGTTTTATGAATTCACTAAATAAATAAATAAATAAAAATAGCGAGTGTTTAAGGTAAAGGATCCTCAGAAAAATTCGAACTTATATGAGAGCGCTCAAGAAGCCGATTTTCGGGCTATTCCTATTTTTAACCTAACGATATGCGTAACTTAGGAGCTAATTTATACGGTGCACTTGGTTGCATGCTGCCAAATCCCTGCTTTTTTTTTGTTACCCCGTTTGCTTTTCTACCCCGTTCGCCAGCAACCAAGAATTGCACGCAAAAAAGTCACGTGTAAATTAGCTTTAAAATAACACAATATACAATTGAAAAGAATCGATTATTCGAACGAAACCATATTTTACAACACTGTTACCAAATACACTTTGTTGCTTAAATAAAGGCACAAGTTTGAAGAGTTGTACTTGGTGTGTATTTGGTGTAAATGTAACTCTGTATTTAACCCTTGAGAGCTATATCAGGTAGCGAATTATTGGGGAAAAGATTTTACATTAAACTTTTTTTGAGGTTGTTTACATACGCATGAAATCAAATTTATATCCACATTTTGTCCAGTGTTATTCAGAAGATACCAATTTGTATTTCTGAAAACTAAAATGAGTTTCAAAAACTTCTCAATTATACATCAGATATAACCAATTGTATTTTTGAATTTTTAAATGATTTTCAGATTTTCTTAATTACAGAGAAATGTCAAAAGTTGTTATGTTTGTTTAAAATGAATACATACATATACGTATGCATACATTTTACACAATTTGCTTTGTTTTACTCAGCTGTTTTTGACAAATGGACTTACTAAAGCAACAAAAAAAACCACGTTGTTGCTGTAATGTACTTGGTGTAGAATCAACATCAACAATCATCATCACTTGAAAGTAAATTCGCCTTGGTGGTAACAGGGAAATGATTAACAGAGTAACAGTAACAGAGAATTATATTTTATTAATATTTTTCGCATTTACTTTATTTTTCTATAAATATTACTTTAAAAACTAAAAATATGTATATATGTATATAAGGGTGTCCCAAGAACGCAATTTGAAATCTGGCAACATTCGAAGTGTCATTGTTTGACATTTGAACAATTGTTATTGTTTGCTAGTAGAAGGTACGAGGTTAGTAAAAATGGAGCGCTACACGAATGAACAACGCATTCTCATTGTGAAATTGTTTTACCAAAATGGTGAAAGTTTTGCGGCTACAGTTCGCAAATTGCGATCAATTTGGGGTCACAATAATGCTCCAAAAGAGTCAACTGTAAAGAGATTAATGGATAAATTTGCCGAAACTGGGTCTGTTAGTGATGTAAAGACAACAACGCGCCATCGACCAGGTCGATCGACCGAAAATGTCGCAGCTGTACGTGATGATGTCGCTCAAACTCCATCCACCTCAATTCGACACCGAGCTCAGCAAATTGGTGTCTCCAAATCCACTTTGCAGCGAATTTTGACGAAAGATTTGCATCTTCATGCATACAAAGTTCAATTGACTCAGGAACTGAAGCCAGCTGACCATGGACAGCGAAGGGAGTTCGTTAATTGGGTATTGGAGAGACAACATGAAAATGATGATTTTGCCGATAAAATCATCTTCAGTCACGAGGCCCATTTTCATCTTGATGGCTTCGTCAATAGGCAGAATTGTCGCATTTGGGGTGAGGAAAATCCTCGAGTGATTCACGAGAAGCAAATGCATCCTCAACGTGTCACTGTGTGGTGTGGTTTTTGGGCTGGAGGAATCATTGGACCTTTTTTTATGAAAATGAGGCAGGTCAAGCGCAAACAGTCAATGATGTTCGGTATCGTGAAATGATAACCAGTTTTTTCTTGCCTAGAATTGAAGAAATGAATGTGGAGGGCATGTGGTTCCAACAAGACGGCGCCACATGTCATACAGCCAGAGAAACAATTCAATTGCTGTATCAGTCATTTCCCAGTCGTGTTATTTCGCGTTTTGGAGATCAGAATTGGCCGCCTAGATCGTGCGATTTAACACCATTAGATTTTTTCTTTGGGGTTTTTTGAAGTCGATGGTTTACGCGAATAAGCCGACGACGACTCAAGCCTTAAAAGAGGAAATTGGACGCTGTATTAATGAAATACCGCAGCATTCATGCAAAACGGTCATTGAAAATTTCATTAAAAGATCGCGTGCATGCCAGCAAAGCCGCGGCGGCCATCTGCACGATATATTGTTCCATACATAACCTCATTCTGTCTACTTTACGATATAATAAAGTTTCACGATTTTTTTTTAAATATCTGTGTTTTATTTAAAATTTAAATATTGCGTTCTTCTTGGGACACCCTTGTATACATTGTTTGTATACATTCCACACCTGATACAAAAACATCTATTTTTTACCAACTAGAATATTTTTTGAACAAAAACTAAAACGCATTAATTCAATATAAAAATTTAACTATTTATTTCCAGAGGGTTATCTAACATCCTGTACATTCGACTATCTTACTGATAATTTTGATACACGTCTTTTTGTCGGCACAATATTCTTTTTTAGCTTTGTTTGTCCCACATGTATGATTATCTACTATTACAGTCAAATCGTGGGACATGTATTCTCCCATGAAAAGGCTTTGCGGGAGCAAGCAAAAAAAATGAATGTTGAATCTTTACGGTCAAATGTTGACAAGAACAAAGATACAGCTGAGATCCGTATAGCCAAAGCGGCAATTACAATATGTTTCCTGTTCTTTGTGTCCTGGACACCATATGGTGTTATGTCACTAATTGGAGCATTTGGTGATAAAAGCCTACTAACACCGGGTGTAACAATGATACCGGCTTGTACTTGTAAAATGGTAGCCTGCATAGATCCATTTGTTTATGCAATAAGTCATCCAAAATATCGTATGGAATTGCAAAAACGCTTGCCATGGTTGGCAATAAATGAAAAGGCACCCGAAACGGCGAGTACAGCTTCAACTACGACCCAACAACAAGATCAATCTCAACAACAAACGACATCGGCTTAGACGCGGATATGTTTTAACGTTTAATTAAATTTTTATTAATTATACTTTTATGTGATAATTTACGAAAAAAAGAAAAAAATATTGTAGTAGAATTAAATTTATAGTTCTTAATTTGAATGATGACGATCAATTTAAGATTTCGATTAATGCTCTAATGATGATTTATTGCGGCTGACTGACCTCTTTGAAAATGTCTTATGGACTGATTTTGATTTAACGGTATTATGGAAATATTGAAATATGACAGTTTTAAGTCATATAAAGAGTTTAGTAATGTAATGCTTTTATTTTTTAATTTGTAGTTATTTTAATTTTAATTAAACTGATATGGAATTTAACCATAAAATAAATAGAATTTATTGCAAACTATATTTAAGTTATAATTTTCTTTTTTAAATCATCATTTTTCTTTCAGTAAATTAAATAACATGGTTGTCAAACACATACCCTAAAATACCATTATGGGTTCAAAACCCTTTGAAAAAACTCTCGTTAATCTTAAAATGCCAATAACGAAATAACTTTAAATAGCGTTAATCTTAAAATTCTTTAACGAAATAACTTTAAATTTCCAATTTTTCTCTCAAAAGCGTGATAGCTTTTTTTGGAGAGATATTGGTGTTGTTTACACACATCTACAAAGGGTTTACAAAGTAACGGTCCTTGAAATTTTAAAATTTGTCAAAAAAGAAACGTTAACCTTGAAATACCACAACAAAATAACGTTTATTTTAAAATAATCTAACGAAATATTTAGAACAGTTGCGTCCAACACATATGCACAATGTGCAAGCTTTTACAAAAGAGCTTTTTCACCTACAGCGAGCTTCGACGAGAGCTTTTACATATAAGAGGGCACAATACAAGGATGGAAATTTTGAATTTCGAAATGTTTTAAGTTGTATAATTTATTTAAGCCAAAACACTTTAATACTTCTTTTGAAAGATCTTTAAAAAATCGCCATCTTCAAAAGGCTTTCAGTGTTTTGCTAAGGATAGAGCAACAACAAAAGGAATCTTTTCTTTGAAACTTTAATCTCAGTTTTTTTTTCTTTTGAAACTTTAATTTCAGTTCATCTACTAATTTGGCCCTATCGAAATTTGTATTCAAAAATCTCTTTTGGCATGTGCTATAATGCCTTTCAATGGTATGTTTGTGATTGCGTTTAGCATTATAACCACAAACCAAACATACGGGATCGCCGTCATTGTTTTCAATAAACAAAAACAACTGTTCCCACGCTTTATTAAATGTATTTTTTTTAGTGAACATAGACTGATCGTTGTGTGTTTGAAAAGTTAATTTCAAGTTGAGGGAAAAGTACTAACGTACTGAATTTTCCGTCCATGAAAAAAAAAAGCAAAAATCATAGTATTAGTGTTTGGACGCCACTGATTTAGAAACACCATTATCCAATAACACTAACCGTATGAAACGTATGACAACTCTGTTAAATATCTCTCTCTATAATACCTTATTAAAGTTCCGTTTATCGTAATATATTTTTTAAACTTTATCGTTTATTCATTTATCGGCTATTTTGACATTTTGGATGATTATGTTATCGGGGAAACACTCAGGATCATAATCTTACCAAAAATGCATTCCAGTAATCAAAAATTGAATAAAAGTGAGCGCTGGTGAGAGTAAATTTGTGTTTCTCTTTTTAAGAGTTACCCAGAATATTTCTTCGGGTAACTTTGGTAACATCTTATTTATAATAATTTATAATCAATATGCATATATATTTTTTTTAATAAATTTTGGAGGATTTTACCGAATAAAATATTGCTTATTATTAGTTTGACCCACCCATCATTTTTGGAACAATTGATCATGTATATATACTCCTTCTGATTCCGAACCCTTTTTTCATATCTGGATATATCCAGCATTTGTGTCCGCAATTTTAATATTTAATAAGCATTGTTTTGCTGTATACACTAGAAATGCCGAATGGGAAAGGTTTTAGCAAATCAGGGAATTCGGGTTTTTGAAATTCCGGGATACTGGGAATTTTTTTTAAATACGACTCCTTAAGCTCAATCATTTAATAAATTCATCAATTTTATAATTACATTTTGAGTTTTAAAATTAATTTTTTTATTTAAAATAAAACACATTCCAAAACCACACATTACCAAATATTTTAATTACATAACTTTACAACCTATTTCACTGATCAATTAACAGACGATGATAAATAATGCAGACGGTAATAAAGAAAGTGTTTACTTATATTGTAGAAATGAATTATAAAAATTTATTACATATATTCCAAACATTATTAAGTATAACGTGGTCATGATGCGAATCGAACCTGGGAACTTTAGTTAACAGCCGTAAATTCTACCCACTGAGCTATTGGCGCATAGAATTTTTGATTGCTTTAAACGAAAATGAATTGTTACGCTTCGTGTTTGCATTCGTTATGTCGAAGCATACATTACCGTTTCGCTTAGAAAAAAAAACACAAAGAAATGTATCTAAAAATAGTTTATTTTTTTACATACATATAAATATTTCAGTTATTACTTTACGTTTCTAAATCATGCACCACGTTATCAATGATCGGTAACTCATTACTTTATGCTTGCAGCTAGTGCAAAAGGTGACGAGCTATCATTACAAGTCAATGCATGATTACACCGGACCCATTACCAAAGTTTTGCTGCGAAATGTATTTATTGACCATGGATGGGTCCTACGATTTAAATTATATTTTACATATTTGTTCAAAATTCGAAAAAGACACGATTTTATCAGCGGTTTGTTTTGGAATGAAATATGTATATTCAATATCATCGGATTCTTTCCATATAAATTCCATATTTGAATTAGTACCGATAGCCAGATCCATGCCTAGAATTAAAAAAGACCCTTGGATGCAAAAGAGAGAGAGAGAGAGGTAATTGATACAAGACCTCTTAGGGATAGTGCTTATGAGTTATTGAGAAATCACAGAACTGATGTGAATCGTAGAGTATTTTGTAAATTACTTAACTTAAATTACTGATTAGGACGTTTCAAAGGCAACACTATATGAAAATTTTTGATGGCGCTGGAAGCAAACAGATGTGGAACACTCGGCACACTTATCCGACAGTGATATTAATGAAATTAATAACTCTTTTATCTTTAATAATGTCAATGCCCATTTGAACACTTTTGACTTTGGATCCTTTAATGGTAAACTCGATGGTTTTTTATTTAGCAGCATACAGGGCTGATGATATTTGCGATGAAAATTCCTTCGGGGAAGAGCAAAACGGGGAAAACACCTTTCACAATCTGCCCAAACTCCTATAGCTAGAAATCTAATATTTGAAATATGTGTTACTTGGAGTATGGGCTACATCTTAGAATTTTGGTCTGGGACATGGTGATAATTAAGAACTCCGGGAAATTATCTGGGAGCTCCGTAACCCCCGGGACGTTAGTCCGTTCAACAATTTTCTACGCTAATTTTCTACCCGCTATGGTGTATATGGGGAACGAACGAGTGAAATCGATACACTGCATAGGATAAAAAATAAAATGGAATGGGAACGAATGTAATTGAAACATTAGACAAGGGGAAATAAATGGAATGGGAACAAGTGGAAATGCATCATTAGACAAGGAGAACAAAATGGGATGTAAAGGGCAACAAATGATATTAAAACAGTCAACACTACGCTCGTCCCCCTTGAATGACCTATAAACAAGAAATTCAAAACTTTTAATTTTAACATCCACTTCAAAACATGAAACAAGTTTATTTAATAAAATCTTTAGAAAATAAAATAATGTCACCCTGTGAAAATAACAGAAAGATCAACTCTGCGAACTATTAGTTTTTCTTCACCTGTCATGCAATAGAGAGTCAACAATTGAAATTGAAACCGTACAGACGCGTGCTCTCGATATAAATTAATTTATACTTAAAATTCAATAATAATAAAATAAATTATATAAACTTTTAAAATACAATTTTGTTATTCCGAACATCAAAGGGTCTTTGATTCTTGACATTTCAGAAGTGGAATTAACCTGCGACGCAACGAAATACAAACGTGAAGAAAAAGCTTGGGCACATGACCGTATAGTTGTGCTTCTAAAAGAAAAACATTAAAAATAACAAATTGTATTTGTTCCGAGTATAAACGTTTTCCGTATAATCATAGCCGTATTTTTGATTAGAAGCGTTTACTCCAGCCTAGTTGCAGTTTCCAAAATTTTTGGAAATATTCGTTTCATCATAAGAGCTGCTTGCCGTGTATGCAGTTTTTGTTGCTGGTGTGCATCAGTGTGTGTAGTTTTTGTCATTTGCTTTGTGTTGTAGCCTGTACACAGCCGCAGTCGACGTCGTTTTTTTTTAGTAAACGTACAAAAGAGAAGGAATTGAATTTTTTCTAGAACTTGCAGTTTATTGTAAGAAGGAAAAGAAAAAACGAGAATAAAAACGTGACTTGTAATCGAACATTTTACTATGAGTTCTAATCGTAATTTTAATAAGTTAAAACTCGATGAGTTAAAACAAAAATGTAAAGACATTGGATTACCATATTCGGGTAATAAAAACGTATTGGTAAAACGTCTTGAGGAGTTTTACGCAGATGAGGAATACAGAAGTTTTACAAATGATTCCCAATTATTGCAAAGAGTGCATGCCTTGGAAAGGTCACAATGAGTGCTTTTGTGGCACCAACGAACCATCCGACAAGTGCTTTTATTGCACCACCGTATTATCAAACAAGTGCTTTTGTGGCACCACCGTATATCCCGACTACAAGTGGTTTTATACCACCCACGTATAATTCAACAAGTGCATTTATAGCACCGCCATCTGTACCGTAGATGCAGTATTCTATGTTTAACCCGTACAACAACGTCCGTGAGATAGTGGGACTGCTACCGGATTTTAATCCGTCGGCAGAAACTTCATTAAACGCACATCAATTTGTAAGACGAGTCGATGATCTCAAGCAAGCTTACAAATGGGATGATCGAATTGTTTTGTTTCCCGTTCAACAGAAACTACAAGGCCCAGCGAAATATTGGATTGATGCAATCGGAGAAGTTTTTCTTACGTGGGCAGATTTTTGTGCAAAATTTATAGCTGATTTTCCGGTTGCAACAAATGTTGCTGATGTTCATATAAAAATGGCTAATACCAAACGTCATTATAACGAAACGCCGCAAGACTGCTTTTATAAAATGGTCGCAATTGGTTCGAAAGCCGGTCTACCCGAATCTGCTACAATGCGTCATATAATAAATGGTATAAACGATTTGGATCTTAAAAGAAAAATCTCAAACGACTACAAAACATGGTGAAGGATATAATAACATACTGTAGTTATAATGAAATTAAAGTAACCAACAATCAGTCTAAGAAATTTGTGCCTGTTTCTGCCGCCAATACAACCAACAAGAAATCGTTCGAAAACAAAATTGATTCGTTGTCAGCTGTGAAGTGTTACAACTGTTTTAAGTTGGGTCACTATTCCGTAAAGTGCCCGGAACCGCAACGGAAACAGCGTTGTAACAATTGTAAACGCACTACACATACAACCGAAAAGTGCCCCGAAAGTGTACTACCAAAAGCCGAAGTAAACAAAATCGATATTCGTTCAACACCAGTTCCGAAAAAAACCAACAATAATGAAATCATCAAGGAAGTGAATGTCAACGGACACAAAACTGTTGCCTTCGTAGACCCGGGAAGTAAGCGGTCTTTAATTCGTGAATCATACGCTGCTACGGTTGGTAAAGTTGAAAGCTCACGTATGTTACTAGAAGGTTTCGCCGGAGGCCAATACGAGTGTAATGCCAAAGTGCACGTTAATATGGTAATTGACAATAATTCAGTGCATATAGATTTGTTCCTCGTTAAAGACGATCTCATTTGCGAGAACATCTTATTAGGCAGAGATAGTCTATGTGGAAAGGGTAAGCGATTAATAATAGATGATATTTGCCGTTTGAAAAAAGTGGAAAATATAGTACACTCAACAGATTTAACGCTACCGCAGGTAGAAAAGCTGAAGGCTTTAATTGTTAATCATCGTAATTGCTTTGCGGAAAATACGTCCGACCTTGGAAAATGTAGCGTAACCAAAATGAAGATTCAGCTCACGTCTGACACGCCTATTCAAATGAAGCCGTATCGAGTTCCGTTCGCCAAACGTTCAATATTAACGAATATAACAAAGGATTTATTACAACACGAAATTATTCGCCCGTCTGATTCGCCATATGCTTCTGCAGTTGTACTAGTGGCCAAAAGTAATGGTGAACACCGTGTGTGTGTTGATTATCGTCAACTAAATTCGATAACGCATAAAACCCCATACCCAATGCCGGTTATGGATGAACAATTTGCCCAGCTTGCTGGTAACCGATATTTTACAACTTTAGATTTACGCATGGGATATCATCAAATCGAAGTCGAGGAAGATTCCAAGAAGTTTACCGCATTTGTTACTCATGTGGATGCCAAAATACACCAAAGAATATATCGCCAGTTGTATAACCTGCTGCTACAACAAAGGCCGTAGTGGGAAGCCTGAAGCTCGTTTACATTATGATGAAGTTCATCCGATCCCGTTTCAAACCGTTCACATCGATCACTTGGGTCCCTTTACGAGAAGCAAAAGAGGTCAAAGTTATGTTCTTGCTATATCCGATTCGTTTAGTATATATTTAGTTGTAAAGGCTGTACGTAGTACAAAAACCGCACCCGTAATTAATGCTCTGAATGAGATGACGTCATATTTTGGTCTTCCGGGACGTATTGTTAGTGATCGAGGTACCGCTTTTACGTCAAAAGCTTTTGAAGATTTTTGTAATTATAATGCGATTAAGCATGTTAAAACTGCTGTGCGTACCCCGAGAGCAAATGGGCAAGTCGAACGTGCCAACCAGACGATTCTATCGTATATTCGTACCACCGTTGAAAATCCGAAGGATTGGGATCTCACGTTATGAGAGCTCCAATGGACCGTAAATTCCCAACGAAACTCAACCTCTGGTTTTACGCCAAACGAACTTGTATTTGATTTTAAACTACGTGATATTGTTCACAACCAGTTGGTAGCCGCCATCCATGATGACGTTGAAGATGACACCGTTCACATAACCGATAAAAGAAACATGGCAGTTAAAAACACTCAAAGAGAACGGGAAAAATGGGAGAAACGTTTTAATGTCAAACATGCCATACCAAAACAGTATTCAGAAAATGATATAGTTGTGATAGAGAATGAAGCACCCGCAACAGGGGACTCCAGAAAACTAGAGCCAAAATACCGTGGACCTTACATTGTTGCCAGAGTTTTGGGCAACGACCGTTATTTGATTGAGGATGTTCCCGGAATTCAAATTACAAGAAGAAAATTTTCATCCGTTTATGCCGCTGACAAAATTAAACCTTGGTGCAGTAGCTGTCCAACACTTGATGACACACCCGACTGTACAACCGCCGAAATCGAGGACGATTTGACGTCAGAATAGGCCGAACTGTCACCCTGTGAAAATAACAGAAAGATCAACTCTGCGAACTATTAGTTTTTCTTCACCTGTCATGCAATAGAGAGTCAACAATTGAAATTGAAACCGTACAGACGCGTGCTCTCGATATAAATTAATTTATACTTAAAATTCAATAATAATAAAATAAATTATATAAACTTTTAAAATACAATTTTGTTATTCCGAACATCAAAGGGTCTTTGATTCTTGACAATAATATTTTCTTCTCAACATATTTCGATATTAAAAACTACCGATATCGAAGTGTCGGGATTTGTTTAAAGCACTACTATCCTGTTCCATTCTGTTATTAGAATTTAATATTAAGAGTTTGAGTATACTAGCAATACGTTTTTTTGCCTTAGAGGCTTATTGTATTGCAAATAAATAAATTAAAGGATTAAAATTTTTTATATCAAGAAAAACACATTTTGATTTGATTTTAAAACTTAACACTCGATGTGTAAAAAAATAAATGAAACTATTCTATCAATAGCTCAGCCTAAATAAAATTCTTTCGACTATGATACATTTAAAATTCTTAGATCTTTTAACTTTCTAATGCATTAATTTTTGTTTTCAATGAAATTCAAATGATCGGAAATTTTCAATTTTTTTTTTTTTTTAACTTTTCATATACATAAATAAATAAATGATTTAAAATTTTGTCCCAATTCTCTTTAGGAGTTACA
Source organism: Eustalomyia histrio (assembly GCA_949748255.1). Lineage (NCBI taxonomy): Eukaryota > Metazoa > Arthropoda > Insecta > Diptera > Anthomyiidae > Eustalomyia > Eustalomyia histrio. The sequence continues at coordinate 105,342,769 of OX456524.1, read as the reverse complement.
TTTTTTCAAACTTATCTGAAATTAAGGGTTTTATATTTTCATAAATTGTTATTTAAAGGAAAAAAGTCAGCATTTTCCAGTCTTTTTTGTATAAATTACTTAAAAGTTGTGTTCTACTTTGAAAATCGATCTAGCAAAAAAGAGTATAGTTGGTAAAGCCTTCATTTTTTAAAAATGTATCATTTTTTTTTGTTTATTTACAAGCTATTTCTTTTAAAGAAATACTTTTCTTTTAGAATTTCTTTAACAAAATGTTTTCATTAAAGTACAAAGTTTAAATTGGTACAACTATGACAGGGTAACTATGAAATATATTATTGATATTACGTGTATTTAAATTAAAAGCAAATTACCGTGTTTATTTACAGATAGTCTTAAAGTATGGTTATGGGTTATTTGCCACTAAGAGCTGTGTGTAGTTTTATTACGGCGAGGTAGTCATTATATGAAAGTTGTCCATTTTTCGATTTATTTTGTACACGTTGAATTTTTTCAATAATATCAGATCGTGAAGAGGCAAATTTTACACAATTATCTAAATATCTCATGGATTCACGAGACCAGAAAGTAGATGGTAATTTCGAGTCACGTATATTGCCGCCACCCTGGTTGGTTTTCCCCTTTGAAGGTTCAGCACTTATTTCTGTGAGTAAAGTATCGCAGGCTCTTTTCCATTTATCCGAGACCGCTTGTATAGTTGTGCTGACCGTAGATTTGTTTTCCGGATTAGCAAATGGAGGATTAATATTTTTTTGTTGTTGCAGTTGCTTTTTAGTAACAGCAGTAGTTGCAGATGATGTTGTAGCAGTTGTAGTTTGTGATTTTGACTTAAGGGGTGTTGATGTGTTGGATTTTGGAGGTGCTGAGGAGGCTGCAGCAGAGGGTGCGTTAGGTCTTGATTGCTTTTTGTTAGTAGTAGTAATAGTAGTTATTGAAGATCCTGTAGAAGTTGTAGTTTGTGTTTTGGTTTTATTATTAACTGGTGTTGATGTGGAATTTGTAGATTTTGATTTATTAGATGATGAAGTACTGAATGCTGCTGGTATCTTAGATGGTGAATTAGCTCTTGAATGTTTTTTTGTAGCCGTATTCAATGGAGTTGTTGCTGGAGTTGTTTTTGATTTATTGGGTGTTAAAGTATTGGATGAATCTAAGCGCATTGAGGGTGGTGGTGGTGCAGCCCTTGGAGGCGAATTAGCTCTTGATGTTAACGAGGACTTCAATTTACTCGAAGGTGCTGGTGGAGGAGGAGCAGTATTATTTATTCTCTCTGCTTGTTTTCGTTTGATTGGTTTAGAATTTTTTGAATTTAGAGGATTAAGTTCAACTTGTTTATCTTGTTCAGTGTTGTTCTTATCTTTTAGCATTTTGGAATTTTCTAGTTTTTGTTTTTGTTCCGCTGTAAGTGTGGTATCCAATACTTTTTGCCCCAATAAAATTGGATCAATTGTTAGTTTTGGCACACGATTTTTCGATATAAGTTTGTTATATGTTTCTACCAACTGCTGGTAGTTGTCATGACGATATGGTGTAAATATAACTTTCCAATGATCAGTTATTTCCGTACGCAATTGTTGTGGCGCAACATCTTCATTATCACAATCATTGATAAGTGTTTTCAAGCTCAACAAAAGTTTATCTAAATGCATATTACCATCTTGTAAGCCGGCTTGTCCAACCAATATCATGTTTAAAGAACGTCTTATCTTATCAGCTAGTTTAAATCCAGATTTTGATTGTTGCCTTTCCAGATTTTTAAGACGTTGCAGTAGTTGATTGACATTTCCTAAATTGTTAAGAAGCTGTGTAATGTTATCACGCAGAAAGCGTATTAGAACATCAGTTCTCTTGGGGACATTGATTGATTTGATGGGCTGTTTTTGATTGCTTTGATCAATAAGTTCGCGGTATTTTAAAAGCAGACCTCTTTGAAATTTATCCTGATTGCTGGGTAAACCAAAAATAACAAGAACATGACCAACAGAGGTGAAATCTAAGCGGGCTTTCAATTTGAATGCCCTGGAAGTTTTTATCAAAAAATTATTACCCTCGGGTGATAATAAATATTTGCTATGGAAATGATTCAAATAGATTTTTCCCTCACAAGGAAGCTCTTTTAAAGGACTCATTCCGCGTTGAGGTCGTTCTATATTTTCGTCCGTATCATCATCACCCTCATCTTCTGATTCAGCTGATATAAATTTTCTAGAAATGCCAGCAAGTGGTCTATCATCATCTTTCTCATTCTCTAAATCCTCAGTAGAATCTATTAGTGGTATAAAATCTGGTAGAGCTTCCATTTTACGAGGTTTTGGCCTTGTAGATATATTTAGTTTAACATTAGCTGGTGGCACATTTAAATCTTTATCAGGAAACTCAGTTGTTACTTCAGTGGGAGAAATATTAGATTCATTGTTACGAGATGTCTTTGATTCTTCGTTTATAGGAATATAAGATTCTTCTTTTTCAGGAAATGGAATATTTTGCGATTTATTTAAATTTGCCTTCAACACAGCTGCTGCCGCTGCAGATGTAGAGGGCATATCAAAGTGTTCTGAAAAACTATAATTTGAATCAGAATCTAAGATTAATGGAGGTTCTGTATTGGATTTTGTATGTGTAACCAAAGAAGATGTTATAGTTGTGGGTGATTTAAAATTTTGTAAAAGACGCTTACTAGTGGGACTTTCTTTAGTGGTATTTAATTGAATATTTGCCATGGCGGTATCTTCAACAGTGTTGACCACCAATTCAACATCATTATCATTACTACTATTGTCTTCAATAGATATAATACCTCCTTTCGCTTGATTTGTTGCCTCGTGCTCTTCAACATTTCCGCTTTCACTTATTTCTTGTACCTGTAGTGTTTAAATTTTTAAATATATTTTCCATCCAAAAATTTTTTATTTATTACAATTTCACCACCTGAGTGTTTACCTTAAAAATAATTTAAACTTTTTGTATAATCTTACTTACCTGATTTGGTGCATTTTCCGAATTTGATTCCGCATCTTGTTGATTGGCACATCCAACTTTTGAATAAGGATTTGCTACATATTTCTCGGACAAACGTTTAGATTTTTTAGCGGTAGTATCGGTTGAAATTGAATTTAAACGACGTTTACGCGTTAACACAAACTTCAAACCAACAGCATTAAGAAAACGTCCATAATACTTATCATTGGTTGTGCGTTCAGCGAAACCAAAATTATACTCTCTACATGGTTCATACATTAAATTATAAGCAATACCGCCGTGTTGAGATTTCAACGGCATATCCGCGTATGACTTTTGATGTGATTTGACAGCACTAACAATCACCGGATATTCCATAAAGCGTACAGCACTACGACAATTTTCGGATAAATGACCGCGACCACCACAAATGCAACAAAATTTTCTGGTATTATAATCCACCCTACTATTGGGATAGTCATTAGGCTCAGTCTGAAAGTTTTAAACAACAATGAAAAACATTTAAAATAACTACGATATTACACCGCTGGAAACTAATAACTTACTGTTGAATGATATCTACGCCATTTATCTGGACAGTAATCTAAAGAATGTCCTCTTACTTTACATATAGGACATATAAGACGATTTTGATATGTACAGGCATTGCAACTTTTAGTAAAAACTTGAGTTTTATTGCCACACTATTGAAATAGTGAAAAATAACCATGAAACCATCAATATTTCAGAATTACATACGACTTTTAATACATACCCTTAAACATACTGTATTGGGACAACGCGGTTCGTGGTGACCACTATCGCCACACATAAAACATATCATTGGTTTTCTCGGACGTTTACATTTTGAACGCATATGACCAAATTCACAGCAATTTGTACATTTCAAATTTCTATAGCGTCTATTCGATTTAATATTAAAACGATCTTCAGTATAGATTTTCCATAGATTTTTATCAGCTGTAAATGGAACAGAATTGAAATTATTAATCATACTTTTATAATTATTATTTATTTCTTTGTTATCTACGTTATTTTTTGTTTGGCAGCATGTAGAAAATATTCGAAATTTATTCGCCAAAGGAGAAAGATTGATATGAATATTGCATATAATCGAAATATACAAAAAAATTCTAATCAAAACAAGTACAATATTTACAATTTCAACGAATAATAGGCTTTTTCCACTGACCTACATCTAACATCTTTTATCAATTTGCAAAAATGTTAACATCTTCCTATAAGAATTATACAGGCCAAAAATTCTACATCTTTCTACATCTACAAAAGTTCCATTTAGTTCCATTATTTTAATCATTTTAAGTGTCATCACTAAAAAAAAATGGTAAAAAATTTCGATTTTCTTTGTGCCATCACTAGCAAACTGACAGAAAATAAACAAAAATTTATTCAATATAGGAAAATGAGCGGCACATTTACTTTAGAGTATTCAAAAAACCGGCCTTTTGAAAAAACCGGTTTCGGTTTTCCTCGAAAAATCGAATTTTAAAAAAACTGGTTTCGGTTTTTGCAAAAAAAAAACCGGTCAACCGTTTTTTTTTTTAATTTGAATAAAAAGCTTATATAAGGCTTGTTTTTTCGATTTTTATATCTTTAACTACTTGGAAAAAACGACTATCCCTACTTACCTGACTTTTCTTTATTTTTTGTCAACAAATACAATTTGAACATTTGAGGCCGCTTTTGTACGAAAGTTGTTTTCGTATATGGACTGCGCGGAAACGCGAAATAGAGCCATTATATTATTTGCCCTTCTCTACCTTAACTTACAAACACATAATTCATTTGTTAGCTTTTGAAGTTTTTAATATTTTATCAAATTAAAAACACAAAAATTTCAAATATTTTTATGACAAATATTTTTGTTTACATTTAAAAGAGAAAAGCAAAAAATGTCCATGACGGCAGCATTTTTAAACATTATTAATTTTTAAGAAGCTGTATTTATAACTACTTAGCAAGTCTATATCTAATTAAATTTGTATGTAATATTTATATACAGTTCGAAAATATTGATGTTAAATAATGATTTGTGTTAAGATAAGTTACCACTTGTTATATTTTTGTACTGTGTTGTAATACTGTATTGAAAATATTGTATAAAATCAAGTTGTGTTTTTATATTTTGTTTTCAATACTGACTTTTGTATTTTATATTTTATTCGAAAATAAACTTTTAACTATAATAGGTTATGTGCCCAGGAAGCTCTTGAAAAATAAGAGAAAATTTTTTTTTTCAAGCAATCATTTCAAGGTTATCAAGATAAAATGGACTTTACAAAGAACATCAAGGTTCTTCAAGGTGAGGTAGACTGGCCTATTTGGAAGCGCAAGATAAGAGATCTGTTGGATTACCATGAAGGTGCATTGGATGCAATTGACAGGAAATTGCATAAGCCATTACCTCTTGATCCATCTGCTTCAACAGAACAAAAAAGGTTATATAAGGAAGAAAGCGGTTTGTATAGAAAGGCAAACAGTTATGCGAAATCTGTGTTGTGTAGTTCCATAAGTGATGAAATTTATCAAAAAGTTATGGACAAAGAAACTGCTGCAGATACGTGGGATGCCCTCAAGAATCTTTTTGAAGCTACAGCAAAAGATCAGCTTTATAAAATTTGTGCAGAATTTTTCTCATTCAGTTGGAATGATGATCAAGATATTACCATGCACATTGCAAAATTAAAAAGTTTGTGGCTAGAATTTAATAATGGTCTGAAGGCAAGGAAATTAGGTGAATTGCCAGATTTATTGTTAGTGGGTAAGATTCTTCACATTTTGCCATCAAGTTTCGACAATTTTAAATCAAGCTGGATGATGTTAAGTAAAAATGAAGAAAAGACGTTCGAAGAATTATCGATTCAGCTATCGATGTATCAACGTAATTTTGGAAAAGCAAATAGTCATGATGATCAAGAAGCGCTTTTGGTAAGTGGAAAAGCTAAGAAATATCAAAATTCAAATTTTTCCAAAAGGAAAACTGATGTCTGCAACTACTGCAAGAAGAAAGGACATTGGGTAAGGGATTGCCGTAAATGGGTAGCCGATGGTAAGCCTAGTAAAGAAGTAAATGAGGCCAAAGCTGAGTCTGTTAAGTGTTTGCAATTATTTTGTGAGGAAGCTAACGCGGTTCAAGACGCCGATGCCGCAGGATGGTGGATTGATAATGGAGCAACACGTCATGTGACTAATAATAAAAATTTATTCAAGGATTTCAAGCCTTTTTCAAATACTAATTTTATAAAAGCTGCTGGTAAGGAAGTTTTACAAGCTATTGGGAAAGGAACAATAGATATAGAATCCAAATGCTACAATAAAATCCAAGTGTTAAGTTTAACAGATGTCTGGTATGTACCTAATATATCAAGGAATTTATTCTCAGTACTTGCTGCCCAAGATAAGCAATGTAATAGCAAGTTTATATCAACAACTACCAATTGTAAATTAATTGTTGATGGTAAAGTACTTGTATGTGGATCAAGGTCAGTATGTGGAACTTTATATAAAGCAAATATTAGCCCTATAGTACGAGATAATAAGGAACAGGTAAATGAAGTTCAAGATTCTGATTTACTGCAACTGTATCATGAAAGATGGGGTCACCAAGACAAACGACACATTAAGAAGATGCTTAAAATAGGAATGGGTATTACTACAAGAGATGATAAAACTATTTGCGAGCCGTGTATCTATGGAAAGGCTCATCGATTGCCGTTTGGTCTTAGAGTAAAAGCTACAAGTCCAGGTGAACTCATGACTACAGATGTGTGTGGTCCATTTAGTGAATCGTTTGGTAAGATGAAGTACCTATTAGTATTCAAAGATGCATATACTAAGTACCTTTTTGGATTTGTTATAAAACAAAAATGTGATGTCAAAGGATGCTTAGAAGAAGTATTGATGACAGCGAAAACACATGGTTATCCCATTAGAGAATTGTTAAGCGATAACGGTGGTGAGTTTGACAACCATGATGTAAAGAAGATTCTAAAGAAGTATGGTGTTATACAAAGGCTAACAGCACCATACACCCCACAACAGAATGGTGCTAGTGAAAAAGAAAATCGCACAGTTGTTGAGATGGCTCGTACATTCAAGTACTCCAATGATGAAGCAAAGTTTCCAGATGCAATATGGGCTGAATTAGTTATAACAGCTATATACGTACTAAACAGAACTGGAAAGTCATCAGTTGAAGGTAAAACTCCCTATGAATTGTGGATTGGAAAGAAGCCAAGAATACATCATTTAAGAATAATAGCCAGTGAATGCTATGTCCATATACCAAGCCAAAAGAGAAAGAAGATGGATGCCAAAGCTACAAAAGGTTATCTCATTGGGTATGATAATGATGAACGTTATCGAGTTTATATTAAGGAAAAACGTAATGTTATACTATAACGTGATGTTAAATTTGTTGAGAAAACAAAATCGTGTGTGGCTAATGGTACTAGTGATGAATATGGTAAAGACAATAACTTGAGTGATAAAGACAACGAATTTAAAAATGAAGTTAAGATTAACTTTGAAGATTTTAAGCAACGTATTACAGAAGATGACTGTATTATACATGAAGAACAACAGTCTGCATATACAAAACAACAATTAAGTAATCAAGATGCCGTAAATGATAATCCAAGTACAGAAGAAGAAAATCAAGATGCCGTAGAAGATGACCTGAACGAAGAATATATTCAAAATGAATCTTCAAATGCTAGTGATTTTCATGGATTTGAATCAAATAAACGTGCTAGAGAAACGTCTTCTGATGAAGATAATAATGATGACTGTGATATGCCATTGGTAAAACGATTAAGAGATCGTACCTTGTTATCAAATTCTAAGTATGATGACTTTGTAATGGAAGTACAAAATTTCCTAAATAAAATTGAAACTCCTATGACGTACATGGAAGCAATAAAAAGTAAAGAGTGTAATCAGTGGAAGGTGGCCATGAGTTCCGAAATAAATTCATTAAAGGAAAATAGAACATGGGAGATGGCAGAACTTCCTAAAGGTGCCAAAGCTCTACCATCAAAGTGGGTATTTCGTGTAAAGATGAATCCTGATGGAACCGTTGATAAGTTTAAATCCAGATTAGTCGTAAAAGGATTTAAGCAACGAGAAGGTATTGACTATAAAGAAACATTTAGTCCAGTTGCAAAATTGGGAACAATTCGCGCAGTATTGAGTATAGCAGCTAGCAATAAGATGCACTTATCTCAATTTGACGTTTCAACAGCTTTCTTATATGGAGAATTAGAAGAAGATATATTCATGAAACAACCAGAAGGCTATAGTGATGGTACAAAACGAGTTTGCAAATTGAAAAGAAGTTTGTATGGCTTAAAGCAAGCGACTCGTTGTTGGAACAAACGTTTAGTCAATTACTTATTAAAAATTGGGTTTAAAATCAGTGAAGCCGATCCGTGTCTTTTTATAAGAATAAAAGATGAAAAGAAATTGATTTTGGTTCTATATGTAGATGATGGGCTTGTTGCAGGAACAGATGTCAATGATCTAAAGGTGTTATTAAATGAATTAAGATCTGAATTTAAAATAGTTGCAAAAGATGCAAATTATTTTTTGGGGTTGGAGATAAAGAAAGAAGAAGATGCAATAAAAATTTCTCAAGGTGCGTATGTTAGAAAGATTTTGGAGAGGTTCAACTTTCAAGATTGCAAACATGTGTCTACTCCAATGACCAAGGTGGTGGAAAGCTCCGAAACAGGGAAAGTAGAGGATGTTTCCAAATTTCCCTATCGACAAGCAGTGGGGGCAATAATGTACTTAATGCTCGGTACTAGGCCAGACCTTGCATTCAGTATTGGTTACTTGTCTAGAACTTTAGAAAATCCTACCAAAGAAGATATTGTCAGAGTTAAGAGAGTTTTTCGATACATAGCTGGTACGAAAAACTACGGTATAACATACAAAGTTGACAATAATATGAAGTTAGAATGCTACAGTGATGCGGATTTCGGAGGTTGTACAAAAACTGGTAGATCAACATCTGGAATCGTTATAAAATATGGTGGTGCTGTTATTTCATGGTCGAGTCAAAGGCAGCCTATAGTAGCAACATCCACAACAGAAGCAGAAATAGTTGCTGCTACCGAAGCTACCAAAGAAATTATATGGCTAAAAAGACTCTATTCTGAATTAATTGGTTTGCAAGATATGCCAATATTACAAGTGGACAATAATGCAGCGATAAGGTTGGCTCAGAATCCAGAGTTTCATAAAAGAACGAAGCATATTGCTTTAAAACACTTTTTTTGTTCGAGAGAAGGTCTCTGAAGGGGAACTGGATATTCAACGTATATCAACTCAAGATCAATTAGCTGATATAATGACGAAGCCGTTACAACAGATAAGATAAAAATATCTTCTAAATCAAATAGGTCTTTCAAGTGTTAACTAAGTTTCTTAACAAGGGAAAGTATTGATGTTAAATAATGATTTGTGTTAAGATAAGTTACCACTTGTTATATTTTTGTACTGTGTTGTAATACTGTATTGAAAATATTGTATAAAATCAAGTTGTGTTTTTATATTTTGTTTTCAATACTGACTTTTGTATTTTATATTTTATTCGAAAATAAACTTTTAACTATAATAGAAAAAACGAACCTTTAACTTGTTAATTTTTTTATTAAAAAAAAAAAGAGACCAAGTAACCACTCAGTTGGTGATGTAATTAAAAAAAACCGGTTAACCGAACAAAAAAGCCCGGTTTTCAGTTTACCTCGAATTTACAAAATATTCGAAAGCGATCGGTTAAAAAAAAAAGAAACCAGTTGGCCGGTTTTCGGTTTCGGTTTTTGAATACTCTAATGTACTGCCTTAAAATTCGGGTTTGTTCGTGCAAAGCAACAACAACTCCAATAATTAATGCTTTCTCTAAATCCTTTTTTTAATATTTTTAATTTTTAACGAAAATTATGCGTCTTTTTCTTTTATTTTTTTTTTTGACAGCTGAGTAAATGACAAATGAAAGATGTTGCCAATGTAAATTCATGTTTTACGTTTTCAACATCTTCCATGCGTTTCACAAAGATCTTGTTCAGTGTAAGAAGCCTATAAAGTAAATATCATTTTATTTCGACAGTTAGAAAATTAGGTGAATTATTATTTTAAAATCCCCACCTTTTTTTATTATTTTAAAATCGTTCTCATTTTAAATAAACCTCTCAAACCTTAACACGGCATTTAAGAAAAACTTTAATACTTACGATTCATTTTTTGTAAAACTTTTTTTAAATAAAAATGTTCACCACTCCATGATTCATTATAAAATTTACGCATTTCATCATTCCAACCTATACCACCAGCAGATCTCAAACCGCGACCATAAATGACATTATAAATTGGTGAACCATTGTCGGCACGTATCTTTTTGGGTGTTAAAATATTTGAAGTTGCATCCTGAACAAAGGTGACAATATGGTTATCCTCATTCGGCAAAGATTTGTATATTATATTGTCTGCTGGATTACTATCAGATGAATCTGATACATCGGGAGATGCTTGTGCATTTTTTTGTTTTTCACGTTCATTCATATTATCAATACTTTCAAAAACTTTATCCAATTCCTTATAAACCTCATCGGGTATTGCCACATCGCTATCATTATCAGCTGCTTGAATATTTGCTTTTTCTGCATGTTGTTCTAAGATCTTCTCTGCGATGTCGCGAGCAGAAGGAACATTTTCTGTATCGCTTTCATCGGATTCTTCCTCTGTATCTTCTTTTTCGTTACACACCTGACCTTGAGCTAAAATATTCAAAGTAGCTATAAATTCATTATCGGACATATGTGTTGGATATGATATTGGTTTAGTTGGTTTGGTAGATTTACGTGTTTGTGCCATTGGTGCACATGAAGATAATGTACGTGTACGTTTACGTGGCTTACGGCGTTCTACAGCTGGACCTCGTGCAATAAAAGGTATTGCAGTACGCAATAAATCATTGTCATCATTTTCATCAGGTTCATTCGTTCCTTCGTTGTCTGAACTAGATGCCAGTATTTCATTGTTAGCAGATTCTGATTCTTTGTTACTGCTGGAAGCACGACGTTTGCGTAACCGTTTAGTTCTTTGTGTACAAGTAGAAATATCTTCTACATCATCGTCTGAGCTTGTATCAATTTGTCGTATGACTGTATTTTTAGCGGTACCCTTCGAATAAATACTATCCGTTTTATCAGATTCACTTTCATAAACATCTAATGCTTGAAATAGACTTTGATCCACCCGATAATCTGTTTTAGGTTGACGAGCCTTAGATGTTTTAGGTGTAGCAAACTCTGAGGACTCTTCGATAGCTTCTACCAGTTCTTGACAAGAATCTGAATCTTCTCTTTCATTATGTTTTGTTGGTATTTGTGGTTTCTCTAATAAACTATTAATATCTGTTGTGAGGAAAATAAGATCGTCATCATCAGCTATACCACTGGCAGCGGTCAACAAACGCCTGCGATCACTTTGTCCTATAAAATCATCTGAAGATGGTATAGAACAGGGTGAAGTGCAACGTGATGAATTATCCAAATGTTTCTCAGCACTATTTGTTGACGATGACGAATGTTGACTTATTTGTTGGGGTTTTATGAAACTGGACAAGGTAGTTGACATTTGTACATCTGTGGAATCTAATGCATTTTCTTCTTGTTGTAACATAATACTATCCACTTTTTCTTTTGCATCTTCTTTGTCCTCATCACTGTCGTCAACGGTAAATGTGGGTGGTGGTGGTATGGGTATTATTATCACATCACTGTCTTCCGATTCAATATCGGAATCTAAATCAATTATTTCGGTAGGTTTTATTTTTTTAGCCAGTAAAGCTGCTGTATTTTTAGCTTTTTTCGATTTTTGTTTTTTGTCCTCTAAAAGTTTAGCTTTTTGTAATTTTTGTTGTTGTTTTGCGAATGGACCTTGTTTTTGTTGCTTTGAATTTTCTGCAGTGGTCTTTTTCGATTTTTTATTTAATTGTTTTTTATTACGTTTAATCCAGTCAGCCACTGGATTTAATTTTAAATTCGAATTATCTTGGGATTGTTCAACAGTTTGTTGTGGTTGTGAAATTTGATCTGTTTTTGTTTCATCATTTTTATTGTTCTTTGAGTTATTTTTAGACAAGTCCAATTGAGTATTATCTGCTGCAGATGTGACCACATTAGTGGAAGTATTTGTTGTGGATTGTTCTTCTGGAAAATAAAAAGTAATATATTTAGTTCGTAATATAATAAGGTTCATAATACATATTTGGGGGCTTGATGCAGAAAAAATAATATTGCTGAAAGTAATATTTAGTTGTAGCCAGTTTAAATTGAGTTCAATGAAATTTTAAGTCCAAAGTTTTTCGGTTACTTTTATTCCTTCTCTGTAATGCAAAAAAAAAAAAGAATACGAGGGCGGATCAATAAGTCCGTGACTTTTTGAAATTCCCTTGTAGTACCACCTGTTAATAGACTACTTTCAAATTTTGAGCAAGTTCCCTTATATACTTTGCGTTAAACAGCTGTTCAAGACAAACAACCTCGTGGATTTTTTTTTTAAATAGAAAAAAGTGAATTTCGAGTGCCAATTAAATAATATTTTTTGTGAAAAAATCCGTCAATCAAACCATGCAAATGCTTGATAAATAATATGGGGACTCTGCACCACCGATTTCAATGGTTAAAAAGTGGTTAACTGGCTTCTGTGTGTCCTTACAAGCACGGAAGATGCCGAACGTTCTGGACGCCAAGTTGAGGTCTCTACACCCAAAAAATTGAAAATATTCACGATATGGTGTTGGCCGATTGGAGATTGAATGTGCGATAGATTGTGGAAGACATAGGCATCCCACTTGGGTATGAGAAAACAGAAAGAAATTATTGATCAAACAAATGCCTATTTTATGGATCTCGAAAAATCCTGCTGTTAAACCCAAAGTAAATGACGGAACTTTCTCAAAATTTGACTGACAGTAGTCTATTAACAGGTGGTACTGGATGGGAGCAGTGTTGCATTTCATATAACTATTTCAAATTTCAGTTGAATTCGTTTACATTTAGAGGTAGCACAAGAGATAAACTTTTAAGAATTAGTAATTTTATACAAAAAGTAGGGTTGACTTTGAATTGAATTATTTTTTATTTTATTGGATGCACAAAAAGTAAATATTGGATGGGAGAAATGCAAAATTTTCGATTGCTATGGCTACAATCACAAATCAACTCAGTGCAAAAATCAAGAAGTATGCTTTAAATGTCATGGAAATCACACATCAAAGGAATGTAACAATAAAATTATAAATAAATGTATTAATTGTGTAAGAATGAACAATAGGTTAAACCTAGGATTGGATTAAAATCACATTACCACTAATAAAGAATGTCCGGTTTATCTAAATAAGCTGAATGCAAAAAAGAGAAGAATAGGTTTAACAGCCTAACAACCATGGCAGATAAATGGCGTATATACAAATATACAAGGATTATTAAATAATTTTAACCAATTGGAAATTATCTCAGATATAAAAAAAACCTGATACTGTCAGAAACCCATTTAACAGAAAATGTGGAAGATGAAGATATACAAATCAAAGAATACAATTACCAAAAAACTTTATCAACCTCAACAAGATCTGGCGGGGTTATAGTCTATTTTAAAACGAAATGGAATGTATGGCAAATTGTGGTCGATTATAAAATATGGATATCTGCATTTATAGCAAAATATGAAAAAAAAAAAAAAAAAAAACAGAATTAATTATTACTGCTGTATATAGATCTCCAATTAGTACCTAGATGGAGTTTATTGGTGCCTTTAAAGAAATATTAGAAGTGATAAATGAATTTAACTGTGATATAGTAATAGCTGGAGATTTTAACAAAGACTGGCATAGAGATGGATTTTATAAATAGAAGGTGTAATAAATAATGAAAGAATTCACGCGAATAACATCAAACTCAAAAACTATCATAGATTATTTAATAACAAATAATGACAATATATCGGCGAAGTTTTGAATGTAGAAAATAAAATAGCTGACCATGAAGCAATCGACATAATAATTAAACAGTTACAAAAATCCTAACGAAAAGATAAACAAAGAAATAAAAACATTTAAATACAACAGACAACAATATACTAGAGAAATAGAGGACATTTAACAAATAAATACAAATAATAATGATATGAACAACAATGTATATCTTTTCGATAAATGTCTGGAAAACGCAGTTAAAAAATTAACACTTAAAAAAATAATAAGGAATAATAACAAAAAATAATTGGTTCAATAACGAAATAAGACAATTAAAAAGAGAAAAAAAAAATCGGATAAATATCAAATAGCGATAATGGAAAATACTGACGCAGCATGGGCAGCCTGCCTATAAAACAATTAGAAATACATAAAAAGTAAAAATTGATAATGAAAAACATAAATATATTGTAAGATTAACGATACCAAAGATCAAAAGGAAATTTGAAAGGAGATTAAAAAACTTATACTTTAAAAACGTAAAAATGAAATTCAAACTGTGATATTTGACGATATAGAATGTAAGGAAAATTTTGAAATAGCCAATAAATTTAACAATTACTTTGTAAATAGTATTAAGTCTATAAGGGATAATACAGATAATGTGATAAACACCAAATTCAAATTTCGTGCAATAACCTCCAATGAATTAAGAATTATATGTAAAAATTTAAAAGACAAACATGACTACAATAAAATAGCCAGTAAAATGATACTATGTAAATGGTTGGAATATAATAGGAAGTACATTGTTGGACATAATAAATAAATCACTGATGACAGGATTGTTTCTTGATAATTGGAAAGAGTCTGTGGTAACGCCAATTGAAAATATTGCCAAAACAAGAAAATGTGAGGAGTTTCGCCCTATAAATACATCGGTTTGAGAATCGTGTTAATAGTGATCTTGGTCGTATAGTGGAGTTTTCTAAAACTTAACCCATTAAAGTGTAAAATCATGATTTTTTCGAAATATTCTGATATTTTTTTTTTTTTTTTATTGTTCTTTATTTATATCATATTAAGAATTATTTTTACATTTGATTCAATAAGTTAAAGAGTTTAGGAACTATGTACCTTTTCTACTTAGAAATACATTTTGATTACAATATTTACATATGTACAATTTAATTGTTTATTATAGGAGTGTAAGGAAAAAATTAAGCAAAAAACCTTTTAAGACAGGGTATAAGATAAAAAGTTAAAACTAAGTTTAATTAATTTAGTTTAAAATGACGCTGAGACCAACTCATTGATGTGAGCATACTGAGAGAATTGGCACCTCCTTCTAAAATTTTGCGTCAATGTTTCCATTTTATTAATAACTAAAACAAAGTTGGAGTTTGTGTGTAGTCGTTGTGTTGAAAAATGCCATGGCAATCTAAATATCATTTTAAGTAATTTGTTTTGGGCCACTTGTAGTTTTTGAATGTGACATTTAGCGGATGTGGACCATACTGGCGCACAATAAAACATTATAGGGTGGAAAACGGCTTTGATGATGAGTTTTCTGTTTTCGACATTTAGCTCTGAGTTCCTGTTGATTAATGGATACATTATTCTGGTAGTTTTATTGATTTTGTTTACCAAATACGAAATGTGGTCTTTAAAATTTAGTTTTGTATCTAGAATTATTCCTAAATACTTTACATTATTTTCCCAGGGTATGCTGTGGTTTATAAATTGAAGTGAGGTTTGCGTAGTAAAACAATCTTTACGTTTCCTTGTGAAGTAAATGGCTTTGGTTTTCTCAGGATTTACCAGGATGTTCCATTTATTAAAGTAATAATTTAAACTAGTTAGTGCAGATTGTAAGTTTGTAGTAACGTCTACTGCTAATATATCGGAGCAGAGAATTGAAGTGTCATCTGCAAATATTGATGTGACACAGTTGGGAAATGCTGGAATATCTGAAGTAAAAATGTTGTACAAGATTGGTGACAGGCATGAACCCTGGGGACATCCTGCAGTAATATTAATTTGTCGAGAGATTGTTGATCCTAGATGAACATGAAATGATCTATTAGCTAGGAAACTTTGTATTATTTTTATAATCTCTACTGGAAAGTTAAGGCTATTTAATTTGAAAATAAGGCCATTATGCCAGACAGAATCAAAAGCAGATTTTATGTCTAAAAGAACCATTCCTGTCGATTTACCATTTTGAAAGTTATTTTTAACCAGTTTTCGTATTTTTAGTAGTGGTTGAGTGGTGTTATGCTCTATTCTAAATCCAAATTGTTGCGGTGGGAGAATTTCATTTAACTCCAAGAATGTATTCAGTTTTTCCTTTATTATTTTTTCCAGTATTTTACTTACGGACGATAGCAAGCTTATTGGTCTATAAGAAAGTGGCGAGTCAGGAGGCTTATTTGGCTTTGGTATAGGGATAGTTTTCGAAATTTTCCACAATGACGGGAAATAGCACAGTTTTAGACATCCATTTACAACAGCAGTCAGATAGTTAATACCTTTATTTGGTAGGGTTTTTAAACATTTGTTGTTAATTCCGTCCATTCCCGGAGATTTTTTGTTTTTTAACTTTTTTATGATAACGGAAATGTTTTGTCGAGATATAAAATAACTGTCATGGGTGTTTGGGTTTATGGTGCTTATATAATTTGCAACATTGTCCACTTCTAAAACTGTAGTAGCATCACTGAGGCTTGATGAGATACAGTGGTTTAAACTAAAATTTTGTGCTAGTATTTCACACATCTCTTGCTGGGTGTAGTAAACAGTATTATTGTGTTTTAATATAGGTATGTTTTGGGCTTTTTTTCTTAAAATTTTTGAAATTTTCCAAAAAGGCGAGGACGCTTTGTCCAACGTAGACAGCATTGTGTTCCAAGAATTGTTTCTAAAACGATTTATTTCCCTAGTTATACTTTTATTTAGTTGGGACATTTGCCAGTGATCATAGTCATCTCTATAACGTTTCCAGTTTCGACGATATACGTTTCTTAACTGAATCATAATTTTAATATTATTTGGTAATGGTTTTATAGCAGGTGCTATCCTGCGCTTGGGCACACTATCCTCTATTGCCATTTTTGTGGTATTAATAAACGTATTTACCATATTATCAATTTGGTTTATACAGGTGATTTCGTCAAGATTTTCAGCTATTGGAAGATTTCTGTTAATAAATTTAGCAAAACGAGACCAATTTGCCTTACTGAAATCGTGAATCAAGTTGTCTGTCACTTCGTATGTTAGATTTATTGTGGTTCTTATTGGTAAGTGATCTGAACTTAGATCGTTTATTACTCTTACCGCTGACATATTTTGTGACACGTTGGTTAGAAATATGTCTAATGTGGAAGGTTGTCGATTTCGATCAGAGGGAATATATGTGGCCTCGTGTGGAAAAAGTATTTGTGTTTGATTTAGCTGAAGTTTGTTGTATAATATATTGCCCCAACAGTTACCCCTTTGGCAGCCCCAAAAGCTGTGTCTGCTGTTAAAGTCGCCACCAAGTATATACTTATCAATGCAGCTTGTTAGCTTTCGAAGATCGGATTTGAATATGTTTTTCCGGGTCTGGTTCCTGCCTGCAGAACCACCAGGAAAATGACAAGAGTATACATTAATAAAACTATCGTCAGTATATATTTTGATACCTATACTTTCAATAAGTGTCGTGGTTTGTAGAGGTAACAGCTGGTGTTTAATATTTTTCTTTATTAAAATTGCTACTCCTCCTCCTTGTTGGCGATCATATCTATAGCAGTAGTAATTTGGATACTTAATTGAAATTTTGTTGTTTAAAAATGTTTCACATAACAGGCAAATGTCGATACAATGTTTTTCCATAAAATGGAATAATTCGTCTTTTTTTTTGTCGAATGCCACGAGCATTCCATGATATTATATTTATATTATTATCCATTGATATAAAAATTTACAGGCTAGGTTGGTAACCACCTCAAATTGCTCTTCGCGAGACTTACAATTTTTAAGACTTGAAATGAGTTCAAACGTAAGGTTTTTCATTTCTTCAAATGAAAATAAATTATTATTTTTATTACTGCTTGTATTATTATAACTAATATTTTGGTAATTTGGCTGGTTATTTCCTGCCCTAAACGTAACTGGCCTCTCATTTTGATTAAGAGTATTTGGGAAATTAACGTTGTAGTTTGCAGCTGAGTTATAATGTTGACTCCTTTGCCTGACATTTCTCGGCTGCGCACGTTGTCTGGTTTGTATATATAGTTCCCTATTAGGGCAATTAGCTGACCTGGCCTTATGGGGACCTTGACAGTTTGCACACTTGACAGTTGTATCTTTACAATCTATAATTTTATGGCTACCAGAGCAATTTCCACAATACATTTTAACTTTGCAGTTGCTTGTTCCATGTCCGTACATTTGGCAATTTTGGCACTGGGTGACTTGAGACTTCCTGGGTCTTTGGTATTCCCATCTGACTTTTAAATAATTTATTACTGAGTATTTTTGTCTCAGTTCCCTTAAGGTAATTGATTTTCTTTCAAAATATACAATATAAATTACTAGCTCGTTGTTATTTTCTCTAGGTTTAGTGACAATTTTAACATCAATGCATTTGAGGCCCAAGGTAATGATATTTTTCTTAACAACATCTGGGTGTGCTTTTCATCTTTGTTGGAATATGTAAAATATTCGTACTTAAAATTTGTATCTAACGCTTTACGTGCGCTATCATAATCATTTTTTTGGGTGAAAAATACTTTTAAACCGATGGATGTTTTACGTATTGAGTAATCAACAATTTTTATTATTCGACACATTTCGTGTACTTCTTCAATTTTGCATTTTATAATTGTTATAGGTGGTACCTTAATTTTAACAGTTGGTTCAACAATTATATCATCATTATCATCATCGTCTATTGTTTGTAAAGGAGTATAATAATTGCTAGTACATGCATTACCAACAACATTAGTTGATACCTTTCTTTTTTTATTCATGTTGTATTTTACAACAACATCATTACCGAAGTTACGTTTAATTGTTAGTGTTTTTTTTTTTCTTCTACTTTGCTTTTATCAATTACAATAATAAAAAGTAGAAAAAAAAATTTAACCGCTTTTTTTTTTGTTTAACAAGAATTTTAAAGTAGCCGAGTAAATTTTATTTTTGACTTTGTCCATCCAATGATAGTGCAAGACTGTATTCTGATATAAATTTAAATATTTTGCTGGATAATGAGCCTTTGGAAATTGTCTCACAATATAAATCATTGGGTCTTATTTTGGACAATAGTCTTTCTTTTGATCAACATGTAAATTTGGTAATATCTAGAGTGTGCTGGACACTGCGTAGGCTTTATAATGCTGCTTTTTACTTGCCGTTCGCTGTACGATATCGTGTCTTCCACATTTTCTTTATTGTATTGAGATTTACTCATGTACATCTGCTAGACATATTGAGCGGTTGGAAAAATGCTTCAATAGAGTTATTCGTTACATGTATGGACTTCGTTTTAGGGATCATGTTGCTGAATATCGAAGACAGGTTTTGGGATGTGAATTAAGTCAATATATACACTTAAGGCAAATTTATTTTTTTCTATAAAGCTGTAAAATATAGTAATCTGCCATATTTGTTAGACAAGTTACATTTTAGTGCTTCTACTAGAACGCATAGTTTAATTTTCCCCAGACATTTCTCACTCATTATGAGACGGTCATTTTGTGTTTATACCACTAGATTGTGGAATTCTAAGATACCTTACAAGGATCGTAAATTTTCACACTCTTTATCGACTTTTAAAGCAATTTTCTTGTCGAGTTTGTGGATTTGCTATTGCAGGCTGGTATCATTCAATTCTTTCTTTTTTTGCAATATTAGGGTATGGTTTGTGCAAATATCAGGGACTTCATACATGTGTTTTTTATAATAATTATGATTTTAAGTTATTTTATGAATTGTTGTAATTGTATTGTAGTACTGCCAACTTTGGCCCTATGGGCTGCTTGCGGCATTTTATTGTAAATAAATAAATAAATAAATAAATTAAATAAAATACATTAAAGACGTGTGAAAAAATAATCGAAAAAGTTGTTAAGGATCAATTGGAAAAATATAACAAAGTAAAATCAAAATATCAATCAGGATTTAAGAAAAAAATTGTATGTGAAACATCAGTAAATTATATAAATACGGCATCCAGGATGCAGAGTTAAAATGGTTTAAATCATATTTAACGAACAGAAGGAAAACTACAAAAGTAAACAATGTAAAATCCTATATAATTAACAATGAATATGGAGTGCCAAAAAGATCAATTTTAGCGGCTTTACTTTTTAGTATACTCATTAATGATATGCCAAACATACGTTGATTTTTACTGAGGTTGAGGACATAATAAATGTTAATTAATGGTTAAAAATGAACAAACTTAAATGAAACGAAAATAATGGAAATAAACGCTAATAGCAACACAATTTTCAAAATTAATGACGAAAAAATTAAAAAAGTAGATAATATAAAATATTTGGGCTTTGAAATTGACAAAAACTTAAAACTTTAAAAACCACATTGAATATATTTGTAAAAAAATGGGCCAAAAAAATTAGCTTCTTCAAAAGATTAAGGAAACAAATATCAATACTAACAGCAATTAATATATACAACTCCATGATTAAACCACACTTCGAGTTCGGATCAACAATAATTTTCTTATGCTGCACAGCAAACCAAATTGAAAGACTGCAAAAGTTAGAAAATAAGGCATTGCGCTCCATACTAAAATCCATTCGATACACTTCAATAAATTTTAGAATTCAAAAGGGATCAACAACTGCATTAAAGCGATCATTATTTTATAAAGGACTACAACTGTACAACACATTGACAAGCAAAATAAAATCAGAAAGTAATATATATGTATTTAGAAAACATATTGTACACTTTGTTAAGAATAATAATTATCAGTAGTCTTAGAAATCGATGTAAAATAAATGAAATTAAGAGTATTATGAATACTAACAAATAAAAAAAAATTATTTATAGCACTATTTATTTATAACAGTCACTAAAATTATAGAAAACACTTTAGTAGCACACTTTATTTACACGGTGTAAATAGACAAAACGTTAGCCACACTTTAGTTCTTAACACTTTATCGTTTTATTTAAAACTGAACTGCTTCATCACCGAGTACCCTTATTTATATAGTCAGGTTTTCTAGTTATTTCCAGCTTTTACAACACCTGATTTTTCCAGCTGTCAAAGATGAAATTTCTAGTAACAATATGTTAAACAATTTTAGTCGAAAATCCAATTAATAAACATCGAGGGCTTATAAAAAATGTTGATGGATTTTTTTTTGCATGGTTTTTGACATGAAAAATATCCGTTATTTCTAAAAAATATGTTTTATGATCATACATATTAAACTGTTAATTTCCAGGTTTTTCCAATAAATTTTTAAAAATTATTTTGAATAATTCGATAAACCGATTTATATTTATATTAATCATATAATTACAAATTATATATTAATATCCTAACCGAGCACTAGCAACAAAGGCCATCGGCTTGGTGTAGCGAAAACAGACCGGAGCCTCTGGTGGGAATCGAACCCACGACCGCCGCACTGATAAGCTAGCACGCTATTTAGACAAAGTACAATTTGTTTTAAATCCATATAACACAATTCTTGAGGAACTGCACCATTTCCAAATATCGAATACAGACCACGACAAATGTTATTAAAAATCTCTACTAAAAAATTAAAATTTCTAGTTATGACAGGGAACACATAAATATTTAGTATAAAACGAATTGTGAAGCATATTTTGAATTGTGCAACAAATAAATTAATATTCAAATGTGATTCCTTGGGTGTAGCAATTAACTGAACAAAATAAATAAAGGACAGTTGTATTAACCGAAATTTGTTGTAAAAATTAATATTCACGTGAAGTAGCCTAATGCAAAACATTCCACTAAGTTTATGCAAAAGTTAAAAAAAATGTATGTCAGCTTTTATTGTAGTTTCAAAGACGATATATACACAGAATAAAATTACAAAATTCTGTTATATTGAACATCGTCCATAGAATATTTTTGTAAATACAAAAAAAAATATTTTTTAAAAAGGCACCAATAATGAAATTTGTAAATACAAAAAAATTTTTATTTTTTTGTAACTTCAATTATTATTTTCAAAGAATTTTTATATGAAAATTGAAAATTTACAAATATTTCAAACAAAAAATGGTTGGAAATCGAGTTTGAATTTTAACAAATATTTTTAATTACTTTAAATTTTGTGATACTTTTTTCCGTGTATTTTCATTTTTCTAAATATGATGGTGCCGTCTATGATTTATCGAAAACCTCAATGTCGATTTTGGTATTAAATACGTGGCCAACCCTGGCATATAACTTCAAAGCTTTAGTTAATTTCAATACCGTTTTTTATTTATTTTGTTCAATATTTGCATTGGCCAATTAATAAATTAAAGTATATTTAAACATACCTGTACCTGTTATATTCCTGTCATTTTCCGCTGTATCGTCATTTTCATTATTTATGTTTTCTGGAACATTCTTTGTTTTATTTAAATCAGTTTCTTCATTATTTCTATTCGAAGAAATATGAGAAGAAACAGTTGGAGCAAATGTAGAAGTGTTATCATCAATTTCTTTTGTTTGCAATTGATTATTTGTTGAATTTAAGGGATTGCGTAAAAAGCGGTTATGGGTATTTTGTTGATGTTGTTGTGGATCATGTTCACTACTGGCCCAATACCGTTTTGACAAAATTCTAATGGTATTGGAAGACGTTTCATAATTTTTTTCTTTGTCACCACTACGCTCATTAGTATTTAATGTTATTTTTGCATGTTCATTGCTCTCTTGTCGCGATGATTCCATTGGTAAAGTGGTTTCATTTGTTGCCTCATGGTGTATTTGACCATATAAACGTGATTCTAATTCATTAAGATCTTCCACATTGTCAATATCAACCTGGTGTATAATTGGTATTTTTATTCCTATTTTTATTATTTCATATTTTACTTACTTCATCCATTTCTTAAAAACTTTTAAGTTTACATTAAATTACAAAATCTAAATTTAAAATGTGACAATTTGTACGCCTTTTCCAAAAAAATTACAAATTTTTCACAAAGAAATCGAAAATTGCTCCGTGCACTGTTGCCAATTTAACTATTTTATGGTCAACTCTAGCGATTTCCAATGTTGTTGTCGCGATACATCTTGCAATATAGAGCCAGTTTATACGATGTAATTGACTGCGTGTAATTTTCTTAATTCCCTTTTCAAAGTTGCTTCCAAAGTTATGTCTATTTATACCGTGACTTTAATTGCACGAAAACTGAATCTGGATGAAGAAAGAGAGATAACAATTAATTCCCTATTGAAAGTTGCTTTCAAAGTTATTTCTATCTGAGCACACATTAGACTAATATTTAAGCGCACAATTTTTGTTATTTTCAAAACACACAGGAATGATATTCATCTGGCATAAAATGTTAATGTTTTTGTATTCATTTAACATTTGGCGTTTTTTAAAAATGATTATGTATTGGTTTTGTGCTGCTAATGCGGGGTAGAAGCTGGTTGAAACTTTACGCCACCAAATAAAACATTCTCTCCACCCCACTTGCCAACAAGCTGTCATGTTATGCCGGCATAATTGTTCTCGTGTGTTATAGCTCAATTTTATTCTCTCAAGCCGAATGTAAATGAAGCAACAAATGAGTGCGAAAGGGAAATAACAAAAAACATGCGGTTTTTGTTTCCCGGCTTGCTTCTGTCCCTCGTTCTCTAACCAAGCAATAATTGCGCGCAATAATTGTATGCAAAAAGTCACCGTCTAAATTGACTCATAACCTCTTTTACATTAGTGCTATTAGCTTATAGTGAATGCACTTAATAACACCTTACCGCAAAACACAAATATTATTGCAAATATTGGCCAGTTTTAGCATTATTTCCTTCTCAAGACTATTAAAGCATAGCGTGCCACATCAACACGGTAAGTGTACTCATATGTTAAACAATTGTTTTCTTTCGAGTCACCTTGTTGTTTATTAAATATTTTTAGTCTGCTACACTCTACAATTTTCTAGCAGTTCATGCAGATAGCTGTCAATTTTTATTGTGTTTTCTTTAAGCCGGGCCACGTAGAAATTAACATTTTATTTATTATTATATCAAAAAAACCATAAAGTAAAGTTTATTGGAAATATATCAAAATATTTAAAAAATAATTTACTGTATTTTATATTTAGAATGGAATCTACAATGCAACGTTATGTCTCGCCCATCAATCCGGCAGTATTTCCTCACTTGGCCACTGTTTTACTTATCATCGGAACATTTTTTACTGCTTGGTTCTTTATCTATGTTGTGTCAAGACCAAAAAATACTAAGGAGAATACACTTTTCAAGGAGTTGTCCATTAGTTTATGTGCATCAATATTTTTGGGTTTCGGTATAATGTTTCTAATGTTGGCAGTAGGAATTTACATTTAAAGTGTCGGTGTTGCTGATTCGTCCGGATTCGGAGGGGCAGAGAGAAGTACATACTACGCGAATGATATTTTTAACAAAATAAGTAAAATATTTGCTAAAAGGCAAGACTAGAATTTCGCCAGTGTATTAGACGTTCTAAAACCACGTTATTCTTGGAATTCCAATTTTTATTTTAATAAAATAAATAAATTTATTTTTTTCTAGTTTAACTTTTTAGCAAAACCGTCGCTTTTTTGTGTTGAACCAAACTAGTTCAATAGAAAAATTCACTGAATTCATCAACAGCCCTAATTCACTTCTCAATGATCTTAAGCACAAGCGTTGATTTCATTATTTTTTGGTCAGGGACAATTTACTTCGTTTTAATTAATTTTTCAACAATTGCGAACAAATAGCTTAATTCAAAATATCGTCGAAAAATTATCATGAATGAGATTGTTAAGAGCTTTTGAACCAACTTGCGCTTATTTTGACCTCATAAGAAAACATTTCCTTCGAATGAGCCATCACACCCTTTTTTATACAAGGTGACTTAATAGATAATAAAGTGGATTTTATTTTTACTGGATTTTTTTTTTCGAGCAGGTAACTTTTAAAGCTGTGGCACATTTAATTTTGTAAAATTGTTTATTATGTAGAGAAATAACAAGAATACAGCGCATTATTATCTTCTTTAGATTAATATATTTTTAATTGCCTGTGACTCATCCTATGTAAAGCAGTACTGGGTTGTATATGTACGTATACAAAGCTCTGTGTGTAAATAGTGTTATTTGTATTAATATAATTTTTGGCATTTTTTAAAAATATGTATTCGTTTTGTGCTGCTAATTCGGGGTAGAAGCTGATTGAAACCTTGCCTACAAGCTTGCATGTTATTCCAGCACAATTGTTCATGTGTGTGATAGCTGTGCTTTAGGGTTTAAAAGAAAAACGAAATAAAAATTAAATAGTTTTGTCGTTCATGGAAGAATTAGTTTAATTGAACAAAATAAACTACTTCGAACCTTTCGCTTAATCTTATATAAATATTAAATTATGTTCGTTCGTTGGTTAGCGCATAACTTCAGAACGGGTTTTGGTTTAAAGTCAAAGAAAAATTGTCCACTTTTCTATTATATCTGAAGTAACTGTTCACCTATGAACGCAAAACCATAATATTCTATTGATCAATTTGCGCAATTTTTTTTGTTTTGTTTGTTATTACGGTGTCTATTTTTACACGGTATTTTATGGAACGTTAACACTTAACGTAGGCTTATGTCAAATTTATATGGGAATGACATGCCAACATTGATAGCTTGACACAAAAAAAAACTTGTATCAAGAAAGAAATGGAGAAAATAACTTATTAGAGATTTCTATTTGAATGCCGTCTAATTTTGCAGGCAATGTCTGCCTTATTTTCATTTAAGCAGTACAGTATTGTCATCCCAATTTGTTGTCTAGGTATAAATAAATGGAACGATGATTCCCAGAGACTTAAATGTATTCTATCGCTTACAACAATTTTCTTCAAAAAC
Organism: Eustalomyia histrio; assembly: GCA_949748255.1. Classification (NCBI taxonomy): domain Eukaryota; kingdom Metazoa; phylum Arthropoda; class Insecta; order Diptera; family Anthomyiidae; genus Eustalomyia; species Eustalomyia histrio. Next base: position 105,316,704 of record OX456524.1, on the reverse strand, counting down.
CTCAGTGTCTTTTCTAACGACACACGATATTTGTCGTTTTTATGATGGAACTCATTTTATTTATACACCTCATGAGTTATAAATGCAATATAATATTAAAACAACTAAAATTGTATCTTTCAGATTGCTGTCATTTCACTATCGAGTCGTTAATTTTCCCAATTCAGAAATTCTAACTATAAATACGATTAAAAAATGATTTATAGTTTATTTGTTAAAAGTTATATGCATGTAATGAAGGCATTCACAAACAAATGTTTAGGTGTACTAACAATTAACGAGAAAACACTTAAAACCACTGACAGTATTATGTGCTCTCAAATTCTATTTCACGCTAAATATTTAAAAATGTGACCATCTTTTTTTAAAAAAAAATGTGTAATAATTAATTTTAACAATATTCATATTTCATTTTTTACTTTTTTTATGAGATTATTTTTCCATAAAACATACATTGTGTTTTTTGTTGGTTTTGATATATTAAATACATACAGTTTATATATAATTTAATTATTTATTAATGGTGTGTGCGAACAGGCTAAATTGAAACTAAACTTATGTTTTCTATATAAAAGTTGGCAACGCAATTTAGAGTACATATTTTTTGAGTTAAATTTTTTGAAAACCTAAACTAAGTTTGTTGTCATTTATTGAAAACTAAAAATGTTTTGTTTTGAAAATTGAAAAGAATTAATTTCTATAAAAATTTAATTTTTAGAGCTTAAGGTTGGAAATAATAATAATAACAAAAATGAATAATAATAATAAAAATTTTTATTATTATTTTCTGAAGATGCTACACAATGGAGTAGCGAAATATTAAAAAATAAATAATAATATTTTTAGTTAAAAAAAGCAACCTTAAGCTCAAAAAATTTAAGAAGTTAAAAATAAAAATAAAAGTTAAACAAAAGTTAAAAATAATTATACAAATTTTTGTTTCTCAAATTATTTCATAATTGTTTTCTTATTAACTTTTTGTAAAAAAGTCGCAAATTTTTAAAATTCTGGATCATAAATTAAATGTAATGTTAAAATGGGATTCCGCACACTTCAGGTTAAATTTTTAAAAGCTGTAAGTATGATAGAAGAATTAGTTTAGTTTTAATTTAGCCACTCTGCACGCAGCTTAAATACCGTTTCATAATTTTTTGTGATCATTTGATCTCTCAAATTAACGCATTAATTTCTATTTACGGCAATGATAATATAAAGTCCTTTGTTTTTAATTTTTAAATTGATCGAGTTTCATTGTATGGCTTATTAACCAGCAAGTCCAGCCTTTTGTCTACATTTTTGCATAATTGCACGCAGCATAAATTGTTTACGGGACAATTGACGTACATGTTTTAAGAATGTTTCCAAATCAATGACACCACTACGTAAGGCTTCACCCAAATAATAAATGGCATCTTCGGTGGCTGCTTCCTCAGCATAGGCGTTGAGTAGTCTATAGAAAAAAATAAAGAGGAGTGTAAAATATAAAACTGCCGAATACTTTTCGCAAGACACTTGGTAAGCATTGTTTTTGCCATGAAAAAATTTCACTCAAACCTTAAAGGCTTCAAGTCTTAAAATTAATTATAAAACTGATTTTTTTTTTATTTTACAACACAATCATACTTAACCCAAAATGTCATCTTTTTCACCAGGAAAATAATAGTCTTTTATACTAAATTTCCGTTAAAAGTAGCTATACACAATTTTCATGTATAACTTATATTCGTAAAAATCCAACCCAAAAATTCATTATCGTGTATGTTCTAAAATCCAATTACACAAAATATAAAACGAATTTAAATATTTTTGTGTTCTTGAATTTACTTCAACTAGTTTTTTTACTAATTGAATTCGCCGGATGGTTTGCAGGAGAAATCAATTAGTATGTTGTGAGAAGAAGAAGCATTTGGCTCATATAATTTGGAATTGGACAATTTAAACTTACTGTCTGTATAATGGTGCAGTCGTTGTAACAGCTTCATCCGGATCAATGCCTTCAGAATTTTCTAAAGATTCTAAACTTTTTTCTAATTCCTGTTCCTTATCACGCAAAATACTAATATTTTTTTGTAAATCAACCTAAACAAATATTTTGAAAAAGTTTATGATGATGAAAAATTATAAATATTAAAAAATTTACCTCTTCTCTTTGCAAACGAACAATAATTGAATCAATTTTAGAACTACCTTCTACCAATTCCTGTTTGGTACGATTCAAAGTATCAATTTCAGCCTGATATTGATTTACTTTCTCTTGAAGGCGACGTCGCAACTTATCCTCTACGGCACTGATGAGTGACGCTTTAATATGTTCCTCGGTAATAGTGCCAGTTGAACTGGGATTTGAAGGATTCTTTAAAGAGGCAATAAATATTTAAAAATATTAGAATTATATTTAAAATAAAATACTCACATAACCCGAATTATAACCAGGAACTGGTGGGAAATTTATATAAGGAGGATAACCTCCGGTAGGACCTGAAGATGACCCAGGCATGGCATTACCTGAATATGGTGGATAACCACCAAAGCTATTACTTGGACCGGGCGGATATGGTGGAAAGGCGCCACCTGAAGATGGATATGGCAAATTGTATGCATTTCCTGAAGCCGTTGATGTATTGGGTACCCCTCCCGGTTGTGGCATATATGCTAAAATAAGAGTATTTTAAGAGTTATTTAGTATCTTTAAAAATCTAGTAAGGTGATGCAATATATATTTTTTTTTAATATTTTTTAATAAAAATTTTTTATAAGAAAAACATTTTAAATTATTTCGACAAGAAAGTGGTACTTACATGGGTATGATGCCGCTTGTTGTTCTTTAGGCTTAGAATACACTGGTGGATGCTCTCCAAAAGTAACTATCATAACTTGAATTAACGACAACAAATCACTTGAATGCTGAAATAAGAAAATTTAATACAACTAAATAATTGGATATTTGCTAATTTTACTTACAGGTTGCCAATCATGCAAATATGGCAAATAGATTCGTCCATTATGATCCACATACATTGATACTTTGATCTGCATTGTTGGTGTGGGTTTTACAAAGCACATCGGAGCATTCATGGGATGAGTATCCATTAACCAAATACAAATGGGGATGTAATATGTATTATCTAAAGTTTAAAAAATAAAGGTATTACATACAACTGTAACTTCTACCAAACTGATTTAACAAAAGTGACATTTCACTAAAGAAACATTGTCTCAGAAAATTCCAGGAGTAACAAACAATTTTTTTTTTTAATTTAATTATTTACAATATAATTCAAAGTAATATTGATATCAGCACCTTAAAGGCATTTTTGAGACAAGTCGACTATATGCTCAACGTTCACACTTTAGTTTTTTATTTTCATTATATAAATAATATCTATTAAAAAAAGAATAAAAAATACTTTTCAAAAGATTTTTAGAATGCACTTCTTCATGCTTTTTTAAAACCGGTAATAAAAAACATAAGAAGACCACTGAACAGGTCGTTCTAAAAGTTTTACAGGTCCTTCTATACAAAATTAACTACAGCAGTATTCATAATAAAAAGTAAATATGTAGCTCCTTATACATCACACTCAACGAGCTTTAAACCAGAATTTCTAGCTTTAGCAGCTTGTCAGAAGCAAAGGGGAATATTTGAAAATAATCTGGTTAGTGATTGTGCTGACGAATTGTCACTAGCATGGATATTCCAACAACGTAACGACCTGAAAAATAAGTCAAGTGTTGGCTAGGGAAGAATCACATTAAGGTTATAGAGTGGCCAGCAGCACAAAGCCTAAAATGAATCCAATAGAGAACATATGGGGAATCATAAAATGATACCTACATTTGTAAAAGATCTGTAGAAGATTATTTAAGAAAACTGGTATAGTATCACCCCTGATCAGTGCTGTGAAGTTGCAAAAACAATGACAAAGAAATGTGCCGAATTAATACGTCAAAAAGAATATCCCACAAAATATTAAAAGATACAATATACTATTAATTAAAATAGTTTTAATTTTAATTAATTAAAATAATATTTATTAAATGACTGAATTATTTTTCCACAATTAAGTAATCGTAAATTGTTTTTGTTTAATTTCGTTTATATAAGAATTTGGACAAATGAATAAAACTTAATTTTTTCTTATGGCAAAAAAATATAATAAGGGTTTTCACTCTGGGTAGTAAGGGTTTTCACTCTTGGTAGTATATTAACAACTCTTGTATATTTACAACGAGATTATACTACAGAGCGTGAACGACTTTTTCATGTATTTACTTCCCGCATAAACACAGCTAACACAGTTAATCAATCAGCTGATTTTTGTTTTGTTTTTCAGCAAATTGAAAACTTAAAAAAATATCAAAAAAAATTTGAAGTTAACAAAAATGCTTATAATTACGGAAAAACATAAAATTTTTTAGAGCAAAAAGCAATTAATCAAATAGAATTTGCAGAGATTCTGGGCTTGAAGATACGGTATAACTTGTAATAATAAAAACCAATATCGGTCCATCTTTTATTACTAATTTTTTTAAGCTTTTGGTTTAAGTTGGGGTTTTCATTATTTTGATCCATTATTTAACTTTATTTTAATAGTGACCACAAAATGAAAAATAAAAAAATCAAACAATAGTTTTGGTTGCCAAACGATCAGCTGTTTTAGTCTTGTAAATGTACAGCATGTATTTACTATACCTTTTGGTCTTGTATTTTAACCACACCCTAGTAAATTTTAGTTTTTGTTTATATTATTTGTTGTTGTGGTGTAGTAAATAGTAGTACTTTTACTATATCTACAAGGGTAGTTTACTATTAAGAGTGAATAACCTTCATATATTCTTCATAATGTTTTTTTAATACCTACTTTATTTAGTTTTTTTTCAACAATATTATAAATAAAAATTAATATGTTGTCACTGCATTAAAGTTTCATTATTTGGGCTACTACTTCAAAATACCCGATTAAATACAAGAAAAGATTATTTTTTTTTAATTTTGGTTAACAAAGTCGTGATATCTAGTTATAACCTTTTTTAAAAGCCTTTACAGATTTTGTGCAACTTTAGCCAAAAATTAAGATTTTTGAGTATACAAAAGTGAATTATTTAAATCCTAACAACGAAAAGTTCGAGTAGTAAAAGTATTAAAAAACGCAACATTCGGTAAAATAATAATGCAACTACCGCTATATCTTTTAATAAAAAATGGTGCAACTGCAGTTAAGTACTATTTGTGGTCTTCAAAATTGAAAACTAAACTTTTAAAGGCTTAAATTGATTCAGTTTCGTCATCTTGAAAACGGGACTTGGGCGAAAAAAATATATTTTCAAACTTATGATAAAAATGTATACATCACATATGACAAAAAGTTTGGTGTGTGTTAGAAAAAATACTGGAAATTTTATTTATATCAAAAAATAAAATATTTTTTCTGGCCCCCTCTCTTCTTTCATACTTAACACATTATAATGAATCAAATTGAACTTACTTTTGTATACCACAGGTATGGTGCCCTGCAAATTAAATAAATCCCTGGTACTGCCATCATTGAATACTGTAATTTAAAAAGATGTAATTGTTCAAATTTGCTGTCTCCTGCCCTTATTCGTGTTACACTTACCAAATTTTTGTAAATTATATGTTAAACTTCTATAATTTGCAAGAACATCTACTACTTCCTTTTTAGTAGCATTAACATGTTTATACTGTAATTTAAATACAACATAAATGATATAGTAAATTTATGTTAAATAAACAAAAATATGCAGTATATACTTTGTGTTCTAGCCAATTAGCTAGATATTCTTTGTCTTTTTTTTCTGCGTACTTACCTTCGATAGTAATCTTGTAATTTGTGCCTCTTCTGCAGCGGGTATCATTTTTTGGATTTTAAGAAATTGTTAATACAAATTGTTTTTGCAATAATACGTTCTTTTTATAAATTTTTATTTTGTTAAAATTTTGCAAAAAAAAAGTTATTCACCCAAATATTTTTCTTCTTCAGTAATTCTTTTTTGACGTTTCTCTTGATGAGTAATTTATTAAAAACAGTTGTTGGAGATGCCATATTTGCGGTTTCTGATATATAGAAATAACAGCACATACTAAAAGCTTCATACTCGAGCGTGGACGTAAGGTTTCGTAAACGTGGAATTCCTATATAATAACTTACTCAGCCTACGTAATCGTGTCATATTTTTGGACATTTACAAACAAAAGCTAATTTATGCTTTGTGGTTTTATCTTTTATAATTTATAAAAAATTCAAAAATATGTATTGTATAATATTATTAAATATTATGTTTTGTTAATGAATTAGCTAAATTAATTAATATTTTAAATAAATATATTGAAATATTAAAAAAAAATATATATATACATATAAAAATATAAATACTAGAGTATTCAAAAACCGAAACCGAAAACCGGTCAACCGGTTTTTTTATTTTTAAAAACCGATCGGTTTCGAATATTTTGTAAATTCGAAGAAAACCGAAAACCGGTCTTTTTTGTTCGGTTAACCGGTTTTTTAAATTACATCACCAACTGGGTTACTTGGTATCTTTTATTTATTCCGAACACTTTTATAATCGTTTGTTTGGTTATGAAGATTTAGATGTAAGCCTGATAGATCCCGATGAAGACTTAACTTTGGATATTCCAAATTCAAATAGTTTTATTTTTGATCTAAATACCACAATAAACAGTATTCAAAATCCTAAAAAAGAGACTGTACAAAATCATTCATTACTATATGATGATTTCATATATCTTGATAAATGCGACAAAAGAACTAAATAGTTGGAAAATTTATATAATTGTCTTTTGACTATTTGTCCAACATCTACTATTAGTGAGAGTATTTTCCACTTCTAGGTTTATCAAAAGCAAACAAAAAAAATCGTCTTAAAACGAAACATTTAAATTGCATATTATTTCTAAAATATTATTTTAGAAGTGCAAAATGGATTTTCTTTTTATTAAAACCAATAAATAAAATTTTGAAATGAAATAAAATAAAAAATTAAATTTAAATGAATATATATTTTTTCAAAGAATGTATTTTTTTATTTTTATTACTTTATATATTAAATTTCTTTTTTTTTGTTTGTAATAAAAACAATTAACAAATTATATAAGCTTTTTATTCAAATTAAAAAAAAACCGAAAAAACCGGTCGACCTGTTTTTTTTGCAAAAACCGAAACCGAACCGAAACCGGTTTTTTTAAATTCGATTTTTCGAAGAAAACCGAAACCGGTTTTTTCAAAAGGCCGGTTTTTTGAATACTCTAATAAATACATTTCTTCGTGATGAATGTGAAAATGTACAAAAAATTTAGCGGCTTTCTTTTGTTATCAATTAATTTATTGGCCTTTAATGGTTAAATTTAAAAAAAAAAACAATTTTTTTTCTTTTCTGCTTCTATTTTTTACATAAACAAAAACTTATCAGCTGTTTTATACTGTCACGTAAAAACGGAAACAAAAAACAGAATAGTCTGCAATGTTTCGAATCGTATACGTTCGAATACTTCTTTATACATTCCTGTAATAAAGACAACGGATTAGCTGATTCCGCACGTTTACGCCAGAGTAATTTTGACTTTAAGCTGGAATTAGTTTATGTAACGTAACACATCAGCTGATACAATATATGTTAATAAGTTAAAATGATAAAACTATTTGTAGATACGTCACGTTACTTATTGCTAATTTCGACGTTAACGTATCTCTGTACAGCAAATTTTTTGAGTTTAATAAGAATTTGTGGTTTTTTAAGTCATTCTTATGCATTAAACAAATACAAAACGTAAATATACAACAAAAACATATGTTTTATTCCAACACCAAATAAGAGTTGTTTAAGCCCGCATGACAGCTGCTAGTTTCTGTATTTATAATCATATTTAGAATAGAGTATAAAGAGTTCAACCATTAAGAAAAAATAGCATTCTGTAAAATTAAGATAGGTAAGGCAGTGTCCTTAATACTCCCAAAAAATCTATAATCCTGAAAGTGTCATATAAGCCTAAGCTTGACTTATGTCATTCCCATATAAATTTTACATAAGCCAACGTTTAGTGTTAACGCTTAACGTTACTTATGTCAAATCTATTTGTGGAAATCACACAAGCCAACGTTGATAGCTTTCCGCATAAACACTGTTAGTATTTGTGGACAAAAATAGCCAATAACGAATTGTATATCTATCGCTTTCTGTGTATCACTACAATTTCAACATTTCCTGTTACTAATATTCTAGTCGCCATTTTGATTCAATTAACTGTTTCCTGTCTGCGTAGTTTGTGGTGTAAACAATAAAAATTTACAATACCAAAGCCACGTGAGAAACCAAATAACATGAAAATGTACTAAAGAGAATTATGTTGATAAAGTAAATTGCAATTGCAGTTAAAAAAGTGTACACGCAATTACATTTTAAATTATCTTATTATTCAGTTATTTTAACTAAACTAACAGTTAAATATAACTGCAATGTTAATTAATTTTAAATGAAATTGCAGTTAATTTTACCGAGATTATTCTCTGAGTGAATTTATTTAAAAATTCGTAATTACTCTAACCACATATTTTCAATAAAAATATATTGTTTTTTTTTAAATAAGATTTTTACTTTATTTTTCCTTGTGTTAAATACAGATTATTTTAATTTTGTTTGTATTTCTTGTTAATGATATCCTGAAACACTGTTTTTGATATATTTTTAGCACATAAATACTACATAAAATTTTTATGATTTTTTTTCGAAATATGCATTTATTCTAGTACTTAAAGCACTTTTTAAAAAATTTATGTTATGGCTTGATTTGTTTAATTTCTTCTTTTGTATAAATTTATTATTTTCCATTTTATATCAAAAAAACCATTTGCTATTCAGAACCAGCTTTGGGTACATGTATTTTCGGTTGTGCTAAAATCAACAGATAATTTCGCTTAGAACAATTTTAATTGTAGTAGACGTACGTCAGAGAACTGCATTTGCTGATTGCAAAACGTTCATTCGCAACCAACACAAGAATAAATTGTGTTTGCGTTCAAACGCTGAATATACTCCAACACACATATTCGTTGATAATTTTAAATCAATCAAACGATGTGCAAATTGTTTTGTCACTGGTTTATAATCATCGGTCGTTGTTAAACCATTGTTTTATTCTGTTCATTCGAGCCAACAATTATTATTTTGATGTAGAATAAATTAGAAAAAACAACAAGCATCGTGTATGAGTGTAATCATAATTAAAACAAAATAGTTTCTTATCTATAAAAGGGGGTGGTTTTGTAAAAAAACATATTAGGGTGGGTCTAAAATACGTTTTTTTTAGAATTTTTATTAGGAATACCAAAAATATTGTTCTTTTTGAATATTTTTTTTTTTTTTTAATTTAGGTCGACATCTCAGGCTTGCCCAATCCGGTTAAAGTTAAATATTGCCTAATTTTCCAATCAAAATAGACGAAAAAAAATTTAGACAATATTTAAATTTTTCCGGATTGAGCAAGCCTGAGATATCGACCTAAATTTTTTTTCCAAAAAAATATTTATATTTTACAAAGAAGAATTTTTTTTATTACTAATAAAAATTCTAAAAAAGCGGATTTAAGTCCCATCCTGTTAAATGTAACTAATGCTTTGATTTATACACTAAATGCATATATGTATATAAAACAATGTCATATTATTCAACGCCAACGCACGGTTTCAACGGTTGTTTTCATACCATTCATTGTATTCTTGTTCGTTCGGGTCAACAATAATTATTATAGAAAAAATAAAAAAAAACAAAACAACGTGTGTGTATTCATAATTGAAACAAAATAGTTTCTTATCTATAATTAGGGGATGATTTTGTGTTATATGTACATTAGGGTGGGTCTCAAATCCGTTTTTTTTAGAATTTTTATTAGTAATACCAAAAATATTGTTCTTTGTGAATTTTTTTTTTTTTTAATTTGGGTCGATATCTCAGGCTCTCCCAATCCGGTTAAAGTTAAATATTGCCTAATTTTCCAATCAAAATAGATGAAAAAAAATTTAGACAATATTTGAATTTTTCCGGATTAGGCAAGTCTGATATATCGACCTAAATTTTTTCCAAAAAAAATATTTTTATTTCACAAAGAAGAATATTTTTAGTATTGTATTACTAATAAAAATTCTAAAAAAGCGGGTTTAAGTCCCACCCTAATGTACATTTATAAATTGTGTTTCTATTTTGTTGTAATTATGAATAAACTCATATGCGTTGTTTGTTGTTTTTTCTGATTTATTCAACGCTGACTTTTTGTTGAGTGATTACATTTGCAGTAAACATAATCGACATATGGTACACACTGATCCCAATTAGGCGTTCAGTAACATGATGCTGATTTTATTCAACAGTGAATTTTGTTGAATTATTAAATGTGAACAAGAATTTTTGTGTATGATTAAATCAAGAAAAAAGTTGATTTTGCAGTTCTCTGACGTACGTTATCCATCTCTCGGTAATAAGAGATCGGGTGGCAGGGATGGAAAATATGGTACAATTGTACTTTTTTTGATACATTTTTACTTTGGTTGGTACCGTGGTACTACCGCGGCTCATTTAGTACAGTTTGAAATTTTTTAAAATTTTCAACTTATAACTTGATAAAACAACATAACATAAATCGACTTTTTTAAAAGCAACTTCAAATTAAAAACCTGTTTTTATTTATTCAGCTACTATAGTAAAAAATAAAGTCAGTTTTAAGTTGAACCGGCTCTAAATTGGCGTCACATCAAATGTACCAAATGTTTGCATACACATTGTACTAAAATATTCGGAAGTGGCAACATTGAACACTGATTTTAAATTACATTTCAAAAAAAAAGTGTATTATTGTTAAAAAGCTATTAAATGCCTTTAAATTTTTTAATAGCAAATCCTGAAAAGGTTAAATAAATTTTGTTTCACTCCGTCAATTTAATTTTTTTTAAGTCCTTTTAGTGTCTAAGCAAATCTGACTCAATACGATAAATTGCTTTAAAAAAAGCGAAAAAAATTTTGGTACCATTAGGATCGAAAAAGTACAATTTGTTTGTCTGGTTGGTACAATAACAGAAAACATATTTCCATCCCTATCGGGTGGTAGTCAACGTGTAAAATAACCTTTAAATACTTTTCTTTAATCCGATTTGGTGGCCTCTATATAAGAAGGTACTGGTACTGTATTATCAGTTTATGGCTACAAATATTTTTTAATCACAGATTTTATTGAAATGCCAAAAATCTTTAAGTTTTAAGGTTCTGGAATAGGTACGAAAGACACAACGCAAGTGACAGATGTCAAAAACACTTAAAAATTGCATGTTTTTAATTATGAAGTGTGTGAATGAAGGCCCATTTAGCCATACGTAACGTTGCCTCTTTTAACTCGTTCATTTAGACTGAATTAGCTGATTCGTTAGGTTGGATTCTCATTGGAATTGATATAAACTGTATTGTGTGTATGTTTCGTTCTATAAAGGCGACGATCAAATATATTTGTTGCAACTTGATTTTAAGTCCGTTTTCAAACGTGTTCGTTCAAAACTAAGAGCAGTGTGATTGCGCTGTTAAAAAGGATGGTTTCTGACAGTATCGAATACCAGGTAATATTAGAACGCCAGCTGATTACTTTTTGCTTTAAATTAAATTAAAAAAGGAAAACAAAGACTTGAACTTAAATAAACAATGTCTAGTATGTGTATTTTTTGGCAAAATTTGCCAAAGCTGGCAGTTTGTGAAGGTACTCTATGCTCACGTGAAAAAATTTCATTCAAACTCAAATCGTGATTTAAATTCTTAAAATAATTTTTTTATTTTATAAGTAAGACATAATCATAATAAATCCAAAATGTCACTTTTTCACTAGAAAACTAATAGTCTTGTATATTTAATTTGCGTGAAAAAATCGTACTAAATTTTGACGTAAAATTCATTAGCCTGAAAAATAATTTTTTTATTTACTATGGTAAATTTTTTTTTTCACGTTCAAAAATTTTACTCGAACTTTAGTTAAAATTGCAAAAAGTTAATGATTTTTATATTTTTTAAAGAAAGACCAAAAACCACAATAAACCCAATATATCACAATTTCACCAGAAAACTTATAATAGCCTTTGACAAACAAATTGTACTAAATTTTCATTACCGTTTAAAAATGATTTCTTTTTATATGGAGTATTAAAATTTTTTTTGCGTGGATAACTTACTGTGGGAAAAAAATACATTTTATATTTATAAAAAGAGGTCTATAAGACATGGTTTCTTTAAGTCATCTAACATCACCAGTCTCGTATAAAAATGCCTTTAAACGATCAAACATGCTGTACATGTTCAGCATTTGATCATGTAATGCGTAGTTGGATGTATGTAATCCTAAAATGTGTCTAATTATTCCCTTAACTTTCTAGATTGTACTTTTGGTGACTTTGTACAGATAAGAGTTTTATTGACTCTGCACCACATGATAAAAATGAATACACCATTATGTATTGTTGAGAACTTTAATTTTTCGCGGTCTACACGAAATCCACAGTTGACTCTACCGAAAATAAATAACACCAGTTTTGAGAAATCTTTTCTAGTGAGGGCTTTAAGAATTTGAAATGGGCTTCCAATTCATTTGAGAACCTTTGATTACTCCAGTTCAATTTTAAAACGGAAATATTTAAATTATTTTAAAAACTCTCATTGATTTTGTTAGTCACAACGATAGCACCTATGGTTCATAATGTAATACATTTCTTAAAGTTAATTGTAAGTTAATTTACTGTTCATTACTTATATGATTTATATAATGTATTAATCGAATATGACCCGGTCCTTGGGGCTCGATTAAATATAAACAAAAAAAAAAATCATTAATTTAAAAAAGAAATTAAAAATAAATTATTTACAATTGTCATCAACGCAGTGCTAATGAAATCATCAATTCATTAGTTCCATAAATGGTACGGCTAACGAAGCTTTGGCGAAATTGGTCTATTAGATAGCGTCACCTATTTTAGTCCGAATTATTAAAACAAATATTATTGCAATATGTAGAAAATGGAATTTTTGAAATAAAATGCTGTTGTGCAAGACTATAAATGTACGTTGCCTTTTAATTAAGATCTATCCAAAAGGTTTTCTAAAAAATTTCTTTTTAAATGTGGATATTTTGTATGTATATGTATGATAAACTCGTACAATAGGAATACGGGATTTTATGTTATTGTATTTTAATTTGATTGGATATTTTGCTTTGTGAGTTTTCTATTAAACTATAACCCTCATATGCACAGATATTTAGCAGATATTTATAACGGTCTTATAAGGAAAATTTGTGTGTTATACAAATCAACAAAATGTCTATGCTGCATATGACAGTAAGAATATAGCTACATAATTATAAAAATAAATTGTTATCGTTTTATACATATGTTTCTTTTATTATTGTATATTATTTACTATTTATTTATAATATTTGTTGTTGTATTACTTTAAATGTATATATATATATATATTAAGTATATTTAAATGTTTTATGTATGTATGCCATGTGCCGCATTTCACTGTATTTCGCACGACGTATGAGTTTTTATTTTTATACTTCGACATTATATGTATTTTGATATTTTTCATGTTATAAAAAAATAAATTATTTTGTAATTTTCACTTTACTAAAAAATAAAATTCAGAATATGGGGGCTGTTCTAAAATAATTCTGTGTATACCTATTTATCAAAAAAAAAATGTTTAACAATATATTTTTAATGTCGTGTATAAGGGTATAAAACTTAAAATTATTTAAAATTTAATTTTATTTGATGTCTAAATCAACTCTCCATGCAAAAAACTATGGAAATAATAGCACCCAATACATTCCGGGTAATACAAAGTTCATACTGAACCCCAAAATACGTGTTTTCTTTTTGTCTCAAGTTTTCTGTTTTTTAATTTCATACAAATTTCAAATCCAAAACTTTAAAAAACAAATAAAAATAAAATGATGGAATATGAATAGATCACATATACAAAGTGGGGCATGGCATAACAATACCAGGTATGGTAGAATTTGGATTTTTGATTTGACATTCAAGGTTTCTTTGTTTACTTTTTGCATGAAATTTGACATTTTGTTGTTGTAATCGAGGGAGCATATTTCTGATGTGTCTATCAGGTATTGTTTTGCCATAATTTTTGGAAATGGTGTCATATGTCCTTGTGATTTGACACTTATATTAGTTCCGTTCGTTTACTCAATAATTTGTACAAATGCAAAGCAGCAAATATTGTTAAGTGAATTATAGAAAAGATAAGAAAACCTTCTAAAATGTTTCTGCTTACGATTTTGCAACAACAATTATCTTTTTTCATATCGACCACTTATAATTTATTTTTGAATTTTGTTTTACAATCAGCTGTTCAACAAACTTGTAAATTATTGCAAATGTTCCGTTTGCGTACTTTTTTTTAGAAAATTTTCATTTTGAGAGTAAATTTGTCTTACTCTCTTTAAGTTTGTTACTGAGTAATTCTTACTGGACTTGACTGAGAAAAGTAAACGAATGGACTTATTGTAGACATATAAAGAATTAGCTGACAATTTAGCCATAGAGTTAATAATACATATAGAGTATCACCAAGTTCTATTCGTGTTGTAGAGAACAAAAAATTTGCAGTGAGAGGAAATTGCCTTTTATATATTGAATACTTTTAGAATAAGCAATGGAGCTGCTAGTTTGACAAATTTCCAGTCTATTGGTCAATTTCTGGTCTATTCCTGCCAAATCTGATGGGATTTTTTGAAATCTAGAGTTTGCCACAACAAACCGAAACATTACAGAAGAAACCACCAATTTGAAGCATTCATTTTCATTTAGTTTTTTATCTAACGGCCTCGGGTACGGCATGGCCATGAAAATTACAAATAAACCTATTTTTAATTTTATTTTGAAAAATCTATTTATTTTGAGACTACCGAATTTTTGGTTTAGCAATTGTTTTGTCAACACTGAAAATTAGTTCCTCAGTGCTTTTTGAATAGCTGGCTCTTTTGTATAATGATGTTATCATTTTGGGATTAGGAAACACTTTTGCCAACACTGCTACCACCTGTTGAAGTGTCTAGCCAGCCCTATCCCGTTTTTATATTTCTTCTAATGAAATAAATCATTTCTGGTGATTTGCTATTGCCAAACGATGAGGTGGCTAAGAAATCTCAACTGATTTAATGTAAAATTTTGTTACCATGAGCCGGAAATGCAACGCGCAATCACTGAGAAAATATTTATTTTATAGCTTATGCTTAAGCATGTACATACATATATATTAACTCCTTAAAATAGAACGGCCTGTGAATTCCATCCAAGTTTTTAAACTGTAAGAAAAGTGTATAACTAAAGTTGACACGTGAACATATGAAACGGTGCATAAATCTGTATAAATTAATGAGTTATAATGAAAATAAAAAACATACAAAAATCGTTGGTCTATTGCTACATTTTTCAAAGCAATTTACGTTGGATTATTATATCTGTCCTTTTTTTTTTTAAATAGAATACAATTATAGTGTTTTACGAATATTATAGTTTTTTATTATTAAAAATTTGTATTTATTATTCATCAGTCTATTGCAGATTAATATAAAAAAACATATTTTCTCGTCAAAGTATCCCAAATTCTATTTTGAACGCTATACACTATTAAAATAAACTCATTACGAGAATTTTATCTAAAAAAATAAAAAAAAAAAGAAGAAAATAATGAAAACCCATTTTAGTTTGTTAAAAAGTGAAAAAATTATTATAATTAAAAGGGAAACTACTGATCATCATTAAAAAGAAATAATAAAGAAAAGATTTAACAAATCAATAAAGTACTTAATTTAAAAATACATAATTAAATATAATAATACATAATTAAATATAATAAAAACAGTGTGCTTCTTACAAGTGTTAGCCTGTGTCTATGAGTGTATTTGTATAAGATAGAGCTGCACAAAATAGTATTTTTATTTTGAAAATTTCCTAAAAAAAACGAAAGGATAAACTTTTCTTAATTAATAATTGAATTCAAAATCTGTTTAAATGCATTTCCTTATTTATGGGAAATATAGGGTCCGCCAAATAACTTTTTTTTTTTTTGAAAATGCTATAAAAAAACTACTGAATATTTTCTCAAATTTCTTTTTTTATTTAAAAGTACAATCCTTCCGGTTAATAATGGAAAATAATTTCATTCAAATGGCTGCCTCGGCTGGCCATGCAGTAGCCTACACGATCGGACCAATTTTAAGCACATCGATTGTGGGCAGCTGTATTTCACCAATGGCTTCACAAATATTGTCCTTTAAAGCGTCAATTGTCTCTCGCTTGTCGGCATAGCACTTATCTTTGACGGCACCCCACAAATAGTAGTCCAACGATGTCAAATCGCAGCTCCGAGGTGGCCAAACGATATCACCTCTGCGGCTGATAATGCGATCTTCAAAAACAGGGCGCAAAACATCGAGTGTAGATTCGGCTGTGTGGCACGTAGCGCCGTCCTGTTGAAACCAAATGTTGCCAATATCTTTCTCTTAAATTTTTGTGAACAAAAATTCGTTCAACATGGCCCGATAACGATCGCCATTGACTGTAACGGTCACTCCTTGCTCATTTTCGAAGAAAAATGGCCCAATTATGCCTCTGGACCAAAATCCGCACCAAACAGTGATTTGTTTTGGGTGCATCGGCTTTTCTATGTATGCGGGTTTTCTGTGCCCCAAATGCGACAATTTTGCTTGTTTACATACCCGCCAAACTCAAAATGAGCTTCATCTGAAAAGATGATATTGAAAAGATGACATTCTGCAACATTACCATGATTTTCAAAGTAATGTCGCAATATTTCCCAGCGTTGTTCAAGCGTATACACAACCATATTCGTTCAGCGGAAGGATAAAACTAATTATCTGTCAAATCAGACATGAGCTGTTACGTTAGATGGCGGACCCTACATAAGGAAATACCTTATATTTTTCTGAAAAACATTGAAACAATTTCAAAAATTCCTATTTGAATAATTTTAACAAAACTTTTTAAATAAAATATACTTTTTTAGATAAAAGGTACTTTTTAAACTTTTACTTTTGAAATAAAATGTACTTTTAAAATATAAGGTACATTTGAAAAAAGGTACTTTTGAAATAAATGGTACTTTTGAAATAAAAGGTAATTTTGAAATAAAAGGTACTTTTGAAAAAAAAGGTACTTTTGAAAAAAAAAATAAAGAAATAAAATGTACTTTTTAAATAAAAGGTACTTTTTAAATAAAAAGTACTTTTTAAATAAAAAGTACTTTTTAAATAAAAAGTACTTTTTAAATAAAAAGTACTTTTTAAATAAAAAGTCTTTTTTAAATAAAAAGTACTTTTTAAATAAAAAGCACTTTTTAAATTGAAAGTACTTTTTAAATAAAAAGTACTTTTTAAATAAAAAGTACTTTTTAAATAAAAAGTACTTTTTAAATAAAAGGTCCCTTTTTTTATTAAAATGTACTTTTTTAATAAAATACACTTTTTTTTATAAATCGTACTTTTTTAATAAAATAAAGTTTTTTTTTAATAAATTGTACTTTTTAAATAAAATGTAGTTTTTTGTAGTAATATTTAAAAGTACTTTTTGCATTGAAAGGAAATGAAATTCATGACAACAAATGTGTAAAAAATACATAGAGTCGAGTCGGACCAATGTGCAATATTTTAATTAGTTTTTGTTTTTGGCCAAATTTTTTTAAATTTTCTATTCGACATTTGCTTTCATGGAAGCCATTACATAATATGGAAATTTTGAAATACAAATTACATATAGAAAATATACAACTGAGTTACATATACATGAGAATCTCTGAATAGCTTAAATAATTCACAATAGGAGGTGTTCTTAGCTCTATCTCTAATAGTTTTCTCTATCGTATGGATGGACGTTTAAAACTACATATTAGTATTTGAAAATAGAACTAGAAAGAAAATGAATTTAATGACAAATTCTTGTCGAAAAAAAATCTTCATTAAACTGATTTATTTTTCTTGATTAAATTTGAATACTAATTTAGACAGAGTTTTTGGCTCGTGAATTAACTTTAAACGTGGTTTGACGAAGTTCGAAATTGGAATGCTGCTTAAGAAATGTTTGTTTTATATTAATTAAGATAAACAATTTAAAAAATTTGTTACGGATATTTTTGTTTTCTGTTTAAATAAACCAGATTTAAGACACATTCCAAAAACTCGGCCCAAGAGTTTTTGTTATTATTTACTAAGAATTCGAAATTTAACATTTAGATCTCCTGAGGAAGACTCGGTGTAAATGCCTCTTCATGGAAAATTCTCACTTCTTGAAAGAGAACTTAAGTCGATTAGGTTGTTTTTTTTTTTCAAAAGTTCAGTAATGTGTTTTCTTATTTTTACCATACTTCCTTAATCGATTAAGCTTATTTTCAATATAAAAATAATTAGGAAAATTACAAAAATTTTATTTAAAAAAAATCAATATCCTATACTATTCGGTTTGTAAACCAAATTATTGTAAATAAGTTTATTATTCCATGATCAAATATTTTACATTCTGCAGACAAGCCAAATGGCTTCGCGGAATTAGAATTAAGTCTCAATTGAGTAAATAAATAATTATTAAATTAAAAAAAATAAAAAAAAAATGCCGATTGCCTGGAAGGCCAAATGAACTTCGCTATATCGACTCCGAGTACGATAAGGATAAAAAATATCTGTTGAAAATTAATGAATAAGGAATCTAATAAATTTAGAAAAAAATTCATAAATGAATTAAAAAAAATCTTTGAATTTAATGAACTCTTCAGTGAATAAATCTAAATAATTTTGTACATGCATTAAACTCTGTTTTTGGAATAAAAATCGATTAAGACGTCTTTCATCAACATTTTATGAAAAGCGATTTTTTTTTAAAGAAACTCAAATAAACTGTCTAAATCAAAAGTACTATAAGAAGAAAAATAAAAATAGTTTTTTAGAGCTCTGCTTTGAGAGTGTTTAAGGGTGTATAAATAAATTGTAGTTATTATTATCATATATGTTGTTTATTTTGTTTAATAATTAGTGTATATGTGCGTTCTTCTAAATTAATGATATTAAAGTTTATTTGCAAAAACTAAGTTTTTACAAATAAAACTAAAGTTATTTTTTGTTTTAATATTATTATATTTTAAAATTTTGTTTATAATTAATATTAGAAAAATTCATTTAATCGATGTTATCATTTGAATAAAAAATGTGGTAAAACATTATCATTTGATTGTTCGTTACCATAATTCTCACTCAATATTCTCATTTGTATGTGTTTTTTCTGTTTCTGTTTCTATTACTGTTATGTTTTACTTTATCAACACACAACATAGAATCTGTGATCTGCAAATGGGAAATGTATGAAGAGAGAAAATAGTGGTTGTTGGCTTGAAGATTTAAGCCCATTTTGTATAGGCATAAACACAGATAACACCTACAATAACACCTGCTGTTATATAAGTAATTAATGACCTTTGTTTTTTCGCTGATTGTTTTCTGTCCTCGTTTTCACGTTGTTTCCGTTTGATTTCATTAACTTTTTGTTCAATATTTGATTGACGTTCGGAACGTTTTCGACGTCTTACTTCGGTGTCAGGACTGTAAAGAAGAAAAACAAAATTAAAATATTTCTGTTAAGTTTTTCTTACCCCATTATATTGAACTAATCTGTTGAATGTATAATAATAATTTACCTTAAAGTGCCACTATTTACAGTCTCAATACCATTTGGTTTCATAGAATCTTGTTCTCCTGTTTTATCGTCCGATATCATATGATTGTTATATTTATCCTTATTTCTCGGCTTATCATAATTAGCATTATTCTTATCATCGTCGTCTTCATCCTCGTCAGTATTATCTTCATCACTTTTAATGTTTTCATTTTCATCACTATCCGATTCGTGTACACGATTCAAGGAATTGCTGTGTGTTGGCAGTGGTGGAAGTGGTCGATTTGTCATGCTTGTAAGAGGCTGCGAATTTCTCTCATTATTGATAAAATTGTTTAAAGCATCTTTATTGGTGTTGTCATTGTCGGGTGCATATAAATCATCATTAAAACTAACACTGGCTGGTATTTTGGGCAGAGGTTTGCCTTGTGAACCAGTACCACTACCGATCATGGGTAAAAGTGAATGACTACGCGGTGGCAAAGGCGGTGGTGTTTCATCTAAATTATATTGATCACGATTTTGAGAATCATTATCGCAGATAATGATTGGTGATTCATTGTAATCAAGAAATGTCTAAGTATTTAAGAGAGATATCGAAAATCAATGTATTAGAGTTTAGAATACAAATGTTAAATGCTTTTTGGCGGAACCAGCTTACAAAAGATACTTAAATTGAACAAATACAAATATTTCTTTAAATTTAGCATTAAATTCATAATGCCTACACTTTAAAAAGGTAGATTTTTAATAAAAGTTACTTTTTTAATAGAAGGTACTTTAAAAAAAAAAAGGTACTTTATTAATAAAAAGTACTTTTTTAATAAATGGTACTTTTTTAATAAAAGGTACTTTTTTAATAAAAGGTACTTTTTTTAATAAAAGGTACTTTTTTAATAAAAGTTACTTTTTTAATAAAAGGTACTTTTTTAATAAAAGGTACTTTTTTAATAAAAGGTACTTTTTTAATACAAGGTACTTTTTTAATAAAAGGTACTTTTTTAATTAAAGATACTTTTTAAATTAAAGGTACTTTTTTAATAAAAGGTACTTTTTTAATAAAAGGTACTTTTTAAATGAAAGGTACTTTTTTAATAAAAGATACTTTTTTAATAAAAGGTACTTTTTTAATAAAAGGTACTTTTTTAATAAAAGGTACTTTTTTAATAAAAAGTACTTTTTTAATAAAAGGTACTTTTTTAATAAAAGGTACTTTTTTAATAAAAGGTACTTTTTTAATAAAAGGTACTTTTTTAATAAAAGGTACTTTTTTAATAAAAGGTACTGTTTTAATAAAAGGTACTTGTTTAATAAAAGTCACTTGTTCAATAGAAGATACTTTTTGAGTAAAAGACACATTTTTAATAAAAGATACTTTTTTATAAAGGGTACATTTTTAATAAAGGGTACATTTTTAATAAAAGGTAGTTTTTAACAAAAAGTACTTTTTTTAATAAAAGCTACTTTTTTAACAAAAAGTACTTTTTTAACAAAAAGTACTTTTTTAATAAAAGGTACTTTTATAATAAGAGGTACTTGTTCAATAAAAGTCACTTGTTTAATAAAAGTCACTTGTTCAATAAAAGATACTTTTTTAGTAAAAGGTGCTTTAATAAAAGTTACTTTTTTATAAAGGTACTCTTTTTGAATAAAAGTATTTTTTCAATAAAGGGTAATTTTTCAATTAAAGGACGCAAAAGGTTCTTATTATTGAAAGGTAAGTTTTTAAAAAGGACAAAGTCCCGCTCAAATAAGCACAAAATTAAATAATAAATTTTATACAAACCGCATCTTTAAGTAATTTAATGCCTTCAATAATGGCTTGATATGAAAAATACAATTGATCAGCAGTTTGTATTAGACCCATACGATATCTACGTAGCTCATATAGAACATCTTGCACAAACACATTATTTACGCCTTCCTTGTCAACCTAAAAAAATAACAGCAATGCAAAAACAAACACTTAATCACAACATTATTAACACAACAAACTCACCAATACTAAACAACAATCAACCAAACAAAATGTACCCGAACGTCCGATACCAGCACTGCAGTGGACAACAGCTGGACCGACATCAGTGTCTAATGCCCCCGAATCGCGTACTTGTTTAAGGAATTGCAAAAATGCCACTGGTGAACTGGGAATGCCAAAGTCTGGCCATGTTGTATAGTGGAATTGTATAATTTCGCGACTTTGATTTGAGACAAGATCGGTTAATCTAAAATGTATGAATTAATATAATTATTAAAGTAGTTTTGAATTAATTGCAACCAATTAAAAAAAAAAAACCTACTTAAACCATCGTACACA